>OU898277.1:73358503-73776928 GCA_918026665.1 Diabrotica balteata
AACTACGAACAGTGTTCGTTAGTTCTCTGATATTACTATAAAGGAGATGAATGTCAGAATAAAAAATTGCTCCAAGATTTTCTCGCCTACCAATTCAATGTCTCTCTTAGTTTTTTTTTGAGTTCCGCTTCGAATTCATTATTAAATTTCTGAATAATATCTGTGGTCATCAGCAATATTAGCTTTTTAAATTCATTCCGAATACCTTCCATAAATCCCCTTTTTTTTGTTAGAAACTCAAAACAAGTACTTTAGTTTTAGATGAAAACCACTCGATTGTATACTAGCACTGGCATGTGTAAAAATCTACCCTGCTTTTTTGTCTTGGCAGTATCGGCAAGGAGCTACTGGCATGCCAATTACTAGCAAATGTGTTTTGTCGTTGCTAGTTACTGGCCTATGCCAGCAACTGTAATGCCAGCTACTTTCCCAATTTACTGGCATGTGTATACCCGGCTTTAAGCCAAAGATACACATGACTGTTACTAGCACAATAATACCAGTACCTAGCAAATATCAGCTACTGTCTCTTATATATAGATAATTGGAGTGTCTTTTGAATTCGAAATCATCTCTATATAAAAATAAAATAGCCCGTGACAATGCTTACACAAGAATTCAAAAGAAAATAGGTAAAGGTATTACTATAAAAGAGATAAAGGCTAAAATAAAAAATTGCCTCAAGGTTTACTCGCCTACCAATCCAATTTCTCACGCATTTTTTTTTTCTTTTTTGAGTTCCGATTCTCTACCGATTCTCTTTCTTCTTTTTGAGAAATTCATTATAAAATTTATAACAAAATCTGTGATCATCAGCAATATTTGCTTGTTGAATTCATTCCGAATACCTTCCATGGATCCCCTTGTTTTTGTTGGAAACTCAAAAACTTTTAATTACAAAACATGTACTTTAGTTTCAGAGAAAAACCACTCGATTGTTTACTAGCACTGACATGTCTAAAAATCTACCCTGCTTTTTCACCTTGTCAGTATAGGCAAACGAGCTACTGGCATCGCAAGAAGTAGCAAATGTCTTGTATGCTTGCCAGTTACTGGCCTATGCCAGCAACTGGTATGCCAGCTGCTTTCCCAATTTACTGGCAATGTTTACCCGGCACAGCGTAATTGCCGCTTAGATTTGATGTCATTCATTGTATTTTATTTTTCGCAGTTAAAAACAGTGGGTCATATATTACCTAGGATCTAATTTTATTTTGTTATTTATTTATTTGGAAAATGGTTTTATTTAATATGAACCTGTATTTTACTGAGTCTACTGTCTAAAAGAGCTAACCGTCACAATCATCATCATTCAATCTTTGCTTATCCACTGCTGGACATAGATCTCCCTCATAATTTTCCATCTATCTCGATCTTGTGCCTCTTGCATCCAGTTTCTATGACAACGTTTTAGATCGTCAGTCCAACGTGTTGGTGAACGACCTCTGCTTCAGCAGGCATCATCTCTTGGTCTCCATTCCAGTATCCGCTTTGTCCATCTATTATCTGTCATTCAAGCCACGTGACCTGCCCAGTTCCATTTCAGTGTTGCTACTCTCTCTACTGCATCAGCCACTCCTGTTCTTTGTCGTAGCTGGCGATTTGGGATCTTGTCTCGTAGTGAAACGCCCAACATAGCACGCTCCACCGCCCCTTGACACACACGAATCTTTTGAACTGTTGTCCTTGTCATAGTCAACGTTTCCGCACCGTAAGTCAACACTGGCAAAACACACTGATTAAAGGTTTTTCTTTTAAGACATATTAGTATATCAGACGATTTGAAAATATGGTTCAGCTTGCCGAAGGCTGCCCAAGTCAGTCTTATACGACGAAGAAGCTCAACGGTTTGGTTATCTTTTCCTATGGGGATCTCATGACCTAGGTATTCATAGGCCATTACCTGGTCTATGGATCTTGTTCCTATGCATATATCTTCGCTGACTACAAGATTTGTCATCATTTGTTTTCTACATATATATCTACTTTCAATACCCCTTCTAGCGAGGAAAGGTAGAGCTGATTTAAAAGTTCTTTGGCCTCATCTATCCTATCAGCTATTAGTACAATATCATCTGCAAACCTTAGATGGCTAAGCTTTTTTCCGTTTATGTTTATGCCCTTGTCGGTCAGTTTTGCCCTTTTACATATATATTCCAAAAGCGTAGTGAACAGTTTCGGCGATATGGTGTTCCCCTGGCGTACTCCACGCTGTATCGGGAATTTCTGGGTTTGAAGATCATCCACTCTAACACTGGCTGTTGTGTTTTGGTATATGTGTTTAATTATATTTATATACCGATAGTCAATTCGGCATTCTGTCAAGGCTTCCAATATTTTTGTTGATTTACGGTTTCGAATGCCTTTTCATACTCGACAAATATTAAAGCTAGTGGTTTATTATATTCAGTGCATTTTTCAAGATTTTTTATTTCCAGTAGGTGATCGTTTGTTCCATAGCCTTTTCTAAAACCCGCCTGTATCATGTTCATAATTTGAACTCTATGCTTAATGATTTGCCCCTGTTCATTTCTTAATTTGTGGACGTTTTTTCTTCCAATGGACATGCTCTGTCTGAGTACTTTCAAGCTTTTGTTTTCTTCTATTACTCTAGTTATTTCCATCGTATTGTATCGTCTCAGATCTTTTCTAACTTCCTTTTTAATATTCTTATTCAAAATTCTTAGTTCATTTTGGTTATGATCCTGATTTTCCCTAAGTTTTCTTCTTTCCTCTAGAAGATGTTTTGTGTTGTGGCTTAATTTTTTATTATTGTTTTCAAGACGAGAATTGTATTTCTTTTCAGCTTCTTTTAATATTTGAGTAATATTATTGTTCATTTCATTGATGCTGATATTCTCTAACTCGTGTGTATCCAAACTAGTCTTAATATTTTCTTCGTAAAGTTTTATATCTTCTGGGAACATCCACCTTCCACTTTTCTTTTTGAGGACCATTTTTGTTCTTTCAACTTCAATGTTAAAAGTGGTTTTTGCTCCAATTAGTCTATGGTCACTCCCTGTTGAAAATTTATTCAATACTGTTACATCCTGAAGAATATCTTTCCGATTTGATATTATGAAATCAATCTCATTTTTTGTTCTTTGGTTCGGACTCTTCCATGTCCACTTACGTTGGAGTTTCTTTCCAAAGAATGAATTCATCACAAAGAGATTTTCCTGATGTAAGAAGTCAAGAAGCCTGTCACCTCTCTCATTTCTCTCACCAAATTTAAAGTTTCCCATAGCAGATTCTGCATCATCTTGTTTCAATCCTAATTTGACGTTAAAATCTCCAATTATCAATGTGTAATGTGTTTTTAAAGTTTGTATAGCTGCTCTGATATCTTCATAAAATTGATCAACTTTCTCATCCGGGTGGCTCGTAGTTGGTGCGTAAGCCTGTATAATTTTAAGTTTGTATCTTGGGTTTAATTTAAAAATAAGATAAATGACTCTGGTACATATACTTTTTATTCTGATTATGTTTGGTACCCATTTTTTATGAAATAAAAAACAGATGAATCTTCGTTTCCTCTAAAATGAAATATAAAGTATTATTTGATCTTCTTTTCGACGCCTAACTTCACTTATACCGATTATATCCCATTTTATGTGTTGTAGTTCATTCTCCAGTTTTATCATTGATACTTCTGTTGATAAAGTTTGTACATTGTAGGCACATATATACATTTGTCGTTTGTTTTAATGGCTTGATCTCTTCCGGTGATTCTTAGCACCCTCTGCTCCAACACTGTTGTGACCGCCACCTTGGTCAGGGAAATTGGAACTGCCGCACTTGGGAAATTTGGCCTTGAAACGCCGCTCTGGCCAAGCGTGTTGGCGAGTTTTAGAGTTGAAGTAGAAGGAAATATAGTGACCCGTCTTCCTTCGGAAACCTAATCGCCATTCGGGGTTGGAAAAAACAAGAGTTAGCCAAGCGAGGATGATAGGAAAGATTAAAGACATGTCACTCAAGACAAGTTAAAAGAAGTCAAATGTTAAGGTCGTTATGATCCGCCAGGTGCGTTTCATACGCGTATGAGTATTAATTCACTTTGTGTTCCCGCTCATACCTCAGGGTGTTGACTACAGACTGTATGGCTTGTCCAGTATGCCATAGCATGAAGAATAGGTTGCACGCCATTTTTACAAAGTTGACACCCCACCCCATGGCCTGACACTATAACCGTCACAATACACATTAGAAATAAAAAGATATGGATTAAAACATGTAAAATAAAAGAACGATATGTGATTTTGGTCCTTGGAATATTCGTCATAGTGGCTACCTACATCTTTTCAAATGTCACACTAGGAGAATATAAAAGTACTGTATAATAAATTGCAAATCAGATTACTGTTAATGAAAAAATGATTATAGTGGGTGACCTGAATGCTAAATCAGTAAAATGGGGAGCATCAATGATGATATGGGAAACATGTGAGATGAATTAATCCTAGCCATGAACTTGTCAGTACTGATTACTGGCAAACTGACATTTACAAGAGGAGACTTATATAGACGTCGCGACAATAATCAGAAGAAAAGTAGCGGAATAGGGTGTGTTGGAAGGAGAAATATTTATGAAGAACAATAATAACGACAAAATGAACATTTATATCTAAACAAACAGAAATTAAAAAAATAAATAAGAGCAGTGAACGATTTCAAAAGGAACTGACCAGAAGTTGCTGCTCACAAGGCAGAAGAAGAAATACCCGCCTAGATTGGTGGACAGGTAATTTAAAAAGAATAAGGAAAATATATATTGAGTTTAGAAGAAAAGTCACTCGCGATAGAAAGAAAAATCAATTGGTAATTGATGAGGTAGAGCAACCAAAAACATTTAAGAGAGACCTAGAAAAAGAAATTAATAAAAGGGAAAAAGGTACTGGAATGAGCTATGTGAAAACCTTAAGAATAATATTTGAAGAAATGCATATAAAATAGTCACTCAAAACTTAAAAGGTAATACAATTAAAAATTGAAGAAGGCGGTAGAAAAGAACTAGCAGAGGAATTATTTTCAAAAAAAAAAAGATATTTAATTTAAGTCTAGTACAATCCGGAACGTCAATAACTGAGTTTTTAACAGAAGAAATTATGGAAGCAAGAAATAAATTAAAAGCTTAAGAAGCACCAAGTTCATAAAAATTTCCACCAGAAATCATCAAAATCATTATAGAAAGAAAAGCTAAATGGATTAAAAAATGATGAATGATTTACTAAGTAGACAAATATTCCCTAAAGAATGGAAACTGACCAACCTATTACTACAACCTATTACAAAAGAAATCGACAAACAATGGGCTTTTAGATCAGAACGTTTACTAAATACATTAGGCAAGATCCTGTAAATATTAATTACATATAGACTTGAAAAAGAAGTAATATATGAAGTAGAAATCTCTGAAGGACAATATGGGTATAGAAAAGGTAAATATGTAATAGACACAGTAGGTAGAGTAATGGAAATAGCAGCCTCATGTAGAAGTATGTGTTTGGAGGCCTTCTTGCTAGATATCAAGAATGTCTTTTTTGTACAAGCTGAAAACAATAATAAATATATTGAGAACCTCAAAAGTATCTCTTTAAGTTTAAATTTTAGTACAGCAATATTTTGGAAGAAGACAAATAAGTGCAGCAAAGGGCAACCTAGTGGAGACATCAGCGAGTGTGCTATAGGGTTCGATTTTCGGACCGTTTGCGGATAATCTTATATAACGACATTCTAGTAGAAGATCTGGGAGAAGGGGTACAATCCGTTACATATGCAGACGACTTGGTAGTACTTGTAGAGCACAATGATAATTGACTGATCGTATACTCGGCAAATACTGCATTCTTCTTCTTCGAGTACCGTGCCCAAATTAGCCGTAGGTAGCTTTCATGACTATTTGCCGATATTGTTCTTGATTTTGCGCGACATGTAAAAATTCATCTGCTGATAAATCAGTCCATTGACGGAGGTTTCGAAGCTATAAATATTTCTTTTTACCATTCTTCTTCTTTTAATAAATATTGCATTAAAAAGAGTTAGAGTTTGGTTAGAAAATAGAGATCTAAAATAAGCCTCACAAAAGACAGAGGCAATTATAATTAAAGATCTTAAAGACAATGATTATATTTCCTTTATACTGGAAGGAGAAAGAATATTTCCAATTAAAAAGGTAAAATATTTGGGCGTTTGTTTGACTGTAAGCAAATATTTGGTGAACGTGTTAAATATGTCGCTAATAAACCTGATCAAAGAACTGCGACACTAGCAAGAATTATGCCTAACATAGAAGGACCTAATACAGAAACAAGACGAATCTTCATGGAAGTTGCCCACTCGATAATTTTATACGCTTCGCCAATATGGTATCAAGTATAAACAGACAAAAGTGTGGATTATTAATAAAAAACACAAAGAAACGCTTTTAAGGGTTGTCTGCGCATCCCTATCGCCTTGACTATAGCTCTACAGGTTATACCGGGAGTACCACCAATTCATCTGCTGGCAAACGAAAAATCGAGAACATAGAGCCAGAATAGTCAGGAAAACAAACAAGAAAGAAAAGTATCAATAAGAATGTAGTAAAAAGAATAAAAAAAAATAAACAAAGATATACGTAGGTATATTCAGAGCGCAAAACATATTGATGGTTATTGGAACGGGCAAAATGATTTTATGGGCATTTTGAAGTCAATAACAAAAATTATAAAAAAAAAATCTGCAATGATAAAGACAGCAAGCACAAATATAAATTAAATATAACATATAAATAGATACAGATAAATAAAAAAAGGGATATGGGATTGAACAATCTAGAAAGATGTGTCATGCTTGTAAATCAAGAGTGGTTTTAGTTTGTAGGCAGGAAAATAGGTATCCTTGGAAAAGACCTCCTAAATGGGGAAGAGTTCGGATGTACTCCATTTACATTGAACGCAACACACGCCAGATACGATTCACCTGATGAAGGTTTCCACTCTCACACAAAAACAGGTTGTTGAAATAAGATGGATAAAGTTTCCTTTCAGTGATATAATTACGTGATACTAATTTTCATTATCCCTGAATTTTCCATTCATTAACCTAATGCTATATTAACGTTAAATAATTTTTAATGTAGAAGTCTTCTAAACGAGATAATATATTTAACAGTATACCGTATATACCAATGATACTTCAATATTTTAAGAAAAAAGTTTATTATAAATCAATAAACATGTGCCAAAATTATCCCTTCGTAATTCTTTATATCTTTTCTTTTGATCTTTTTTAGATTAAAGTGCCTTCCAATTCCGTCAACATGTTAATTCTGGCTAACTCGATTTTCCTAGTTAAGTACGTCAGTTGTTTTAAGTGGCAGTTGTTTCGCGTGAACAAGCATTTGTTTGCGCTCTAGATCGGTAATTCGCGTGTGCCCCATTTTCAGCGGTGTTGCCAATAAGCCAAGACGATGTATAATTTTAAAGATTTTGAAAAAGTACTGCAGAAGAAGTTATCGGGAGACGACAAATCAATTTTTCTTTCCATAACCATGTAATAAAAGACTAATATATTACTGTTTTTGTTTTACCAAAACATCTATTTTCATCATCTCCTTTTTTGAAGTTATCACAAAATAATTCTCTTGATAAAATATCGATCTTCCTTTTTATATGCCTCATACTTCAAGGACATTGGTGATCATTACGGTCCATTTTACTCTGTCTGCAGTAGCTCTAAAGAGTTCTATTGTTGATTTTTCACTCCACTGCTGTAAGTTTTTCAACCAAGACGTTTGTCGTCTTCCCTATTCTCTTTATCTTACACTTTAGTTGGTATAACCAATTGCATTCTTATAATTTTTTCATCTTAAAGCTGGAAATTATTTTTTCAGTGGCATCCCTAATTGTCAAGGCTTTAGCTTTATATAAAAGGGCAGAGAAAACGTAGCATCTCAATACCCTAGGTCTAATTTTTATTCCCAGTTTTCCATTACATAACACTGCTGCGGTCCCAATGTTCATTTAGCTCACACCCAAGTAATTATATCTGGTTACTTTCTCTAAAGCTTTTTCTTTTAACGAAAATTGTTTCGTCTTCAATATTGTTTATACTGACAATTATAATTGTTAAAATCATTCCATATGTTTGTTTGGTGTTCAAATCCATTCCATACCTCTCGCAGTACTGCGTAGTGTGATCAACCAAAATTTGCAGCCCTTCTCTGCTGTCCGCAAGGAGTATTGCATCGTCTGATTCTCAGAGAGTATTCACTTGTGTTCCATTAGTTGACATTTCTTTATTGATGTCTTCTAGTTCCCCTTTAAACATCTCTTCTGAGTACGTATTAAACAGTAGAGGGGATTGTACGCATCCTTGTTGAACTCATTTTTTTATAGGTATTTCTTTAGATTTTTGTTGGTCTACTTGTACTGTGGCTTTCTGATATCGATATAAATTTGTAATGATACTCACATGCTGATTGTCTATTTTTGTTTGCCAGCCTTCTGTGTTGTATTTTGTCGAAGGCTTTGTTACAATCAACTAGACATATGAATTTGTCACAGTTGACATATCGTCACTGTTCTGTGAGTGTCTGTATAGTAAAATATGATTCTCTAGTGACAAAGCCTTTTCTGAAGATAATTCTGTTTGAAAGAAATAGGGTAAATTAAAAACAATTTTTAGCTTTAATTTAATAATATAATATCGTTAATAGTTTTAAGCATTGAAACAATTTCTTTTTCTTCTCTTCTTTCTAATTCTCAATAAATTTTTCCTGTTTACTCTTGGTAATATGTCCTAAAGAAAGAACAAATACGAAGACTTTTGTTAAAATCAGATCTCATGAAGTAGTTATAGGTGATAGTTTCATTTATCTGTGTCCATAGGCATTAACATGATTTCGATTTAATGGATAATTCGATTTTATCTAGGTTTATTTCAATTATATTTTTTATATATTCCTCTTCTAGTTTTTGGAGCATATAGGATATATCTAGAAAAATTTAAGTAAAATTATAAATAAAAGTTATAGGTACCAATACAAAAAATTCTATATTGTCAAAAGCGATTCAGGACAGGATATTACCTCCTCACGCTCCTAGCATTCACTGATAATTGTCAGAAGCAGAAGGAGGTTAGTTCCACTTTTAAATAGCCTTTGATAAAATCTACTGCAGATAGAAGAAATTTCAAGAAAAAAAAAATTTCACACCTTATTTTATAAATACCTAATACAGTGTAATGATTAGCCAATTCTACACAGTTTTTTACTAAATAGACAAGTGACATGGGTTAGATGAAAATTTAGCGAAATAGAAAAACTAGGCAAAAGAATGACAACTTTGATATGCACAAAAACCTTAAGAAAAGTAACTAGCACTCATAGAAATAACAATACAGATGGACAAATGGGTGCCAGCACTGGAAGAATAATAATTGACAAAACATAGAAATTAGAAACTTCGAAGAACTATGTAAAAAAGTTTTTGATTATGACGATAGATTAGTACAAACTATATACTAAAACTATATACATCCAAACAAAACTGTACCACCCATTACAGAGACATTAGGACCTGAAAATTTTTGCTAAGAATTCCACAACAAACTGTTTGAGAATGACAGAATTACATGGTAGACTAGAATATTCAGTGGTGTTTATGAGGCAGATAAAATACCAACCGTAATCTTGGGTTAAATCAACATTGATAGTATTACCGAAAAAGATTGATGCAAAAAAGAGCACTGGCTATCGCACTATTAGACTGATGAGCCTATTATCTAAATTATTCCTAAAGATAATACACCTATAAATGTACAATTGTTGTGAAAATAAAGTGGAAAGAACATAATTTGTATTTAGAGACTTAATCTAGAGAGCCACACGACAAGCTATTTTTTGTGTAGAGATTCTTTTTTAGCGATTCAAGATGTAAAGTCGGCATTTTATGTTTGTTTCAAATTTTCTTCTTTAATGACACTACAGCTTAAATCAAGCCTGGACCTCCTCCAAACAATGCTTCTAACGTTATTACCTTTGTTGTGGTCTTCTTTTGGTATGTTTGTTTCAAAGTACTTTATCATACAACCTTTAATAGTGTACATCATAAGCTATGATTATAAAGATCTAAAAATTATATCAGAATTATACAGAGATACAGAAAAGTAAATTTAATGGAAATAGAGAAAACATAATAATATGAGATCTAAATAAGTACAATATTTAGTCAAGTTTGCATATTACCCACACTTTGTTTAAACTGTACTCAGAAAAAATATTTGATAAAGACGTAGTATATATACGCACTAAGTATATATACAAAATAGTAAAATATTAGATACTATTTCTATTCTGTGTCACTTTTAAAAGTCTGCAAAAAGTAATGTACAAAGTAACAGAAATTAGAAATTATGCCCCATAACATATTATATTAATCAGAATATTATTGAAACCTACAACAGAAAAAGGAAAATTTTGGAAAAGCAGCGATTTATTTCTTAATAAAGTCTCCTTGCAGCTCAGTACACTTGACCCGGTAATGCTTTAACGTATTTAACCCATTTAAAAATTACCTTCTTGAGGTCTGCAAAGTAAGCTCTCGTGGCAGCGATGACCTCTTCATTCGACTTAAATTTTTGCACGGTGAGTGATTTTTTCAAGTTTTGAATCAAGAAGAAGTCGAACGGGGCCAAATCTGGAGAGTACGGTGGATAAGACGGCAGTTTATAGTCTAATTCAATGGCCATGACCAAATTAATTTTTTCTGTAAGTAGATGTATAATTGGCCCAATAATTCGGCCTAGTAGGGCTCTGTAACCGTTTTGTCCTTCTCCAGATAGTCAATGTAAATCACACTTATCCGGAGTAAGCAAACGCGACACCTATTGCCCGACAGCTTTCACATGCTCAAAATATCTTGCAGGATTTGACTCATATGGATTTTTAAGAAATATACTCTCTCAACTATGTCTCGGATCTTCGGTAGGTGGTCTACCAATACGAATTCGTAGATTTTTGTGACTTTATCCCACGTGATAGCGATTTTCAGGACATCTAGCAGTGTCTCATCAAAAACCTACGAGCAACCAAAACGATTTCTCTTCCAAAAACAAGAATCGAATCAGCAGCCAATATTGTTCTTTTTCAATTTTTTTTTTAAATTCGCGGATACGCTCGCTTTCACATGAGGTCAAAACAATTACAAGAATGTATAACTCGATAGCAGATTTCTTTTGCGATAGTGGTGCCATCGGGCGGTGAGATTAGGTATTAATCGGACTACCTGCTACTTTGTACCACGTAGAAAGATAAAAATGAACCATGTAGAAAATGCCGGCGTTGTGGTGGAATTATTGGCGATTCCAAGTGCTTTTACTATGCTACGAACTTATATCGCCGGTATTCTCTGGGGTGTTTGAGTGTACTGTATTATTTTGAGTGTCTATTGTACGTAACTTGTAGCTAACACTTATTTCTCTACGTAATATACTTAACACAAAAACACAATATACAACGGGTACAATATACAATGTACGTGGTTACACAAAGTTATTATGTTTCACAATCGCGGAGACAACTTTTCTTATTGCTAACCACTTGATGAGATAGACACACGCTCTGAGAATCGCAACTCACAAAATCACAAATTTGAGTATTAAAGCACCATCCGTCTTCCTCGGGGGTTACTAGCAGGGAAATGACCAGGATCTGGTCGAGAAGACAGTTGATTTAAGGCTTCGACTTGAGCTTGTATGGTACATTTTAAATCCAGACATTTATTTTCGTATTCCTCTCTGTCCTCGGAGTCACTGGGTGAGTCCAGTAACTCAATTTCATTTTGAATGGAGTCATATTTAGCTAAGTTCTCATTGAGAATGTCTATACGAGACATCAACTGATGTTTATCAGCACAAGATGTATTAGCGCTGTACCACTTTTCTATGCGGGTGAATTGCGCCTTGTAAGTACTACGCTTTTTCTTAAGAGTGTCCATGTTTGTATTTACAAACAACGAGTTGACTGCGAATTTGCTAAGAACTACTTATATTAAGAATACTAAAAAAGAGAATTATTTTTTGCTGAACTAACCCTTCAAGTAAAATGCAAAGATAAGACACAGAGTGAGAGAGAGAGAGAGATGCAGAGAGATATACATATATTTTTTTTAACAATAATTCTAGAGAAATACAAAAGGGTAAACGCTGAACCCGACACAGAACGAGAAATAAAAAGAAATATTCTTGCTAAATCCAAATGAGAGTAACAGTACACAACATAAAATAAATTATTCAATATAAATAAATTTTACATTAAAATATACTATGAAGCAATATATAAATTAAGTTTTCTATTATGTGTAAAAAATCAAGAATTAAATTATATTTAAAAATTGCAACTTTGTGACTCACACTGTAACAGAATCACCAAATATTATGAGAAGAGTGATAGCTTGATTGATAATCTACGGTTCTATATTAATATTAAATACAAAATTAAATAATGCATATGCCAATCTGGTTTACGATGAAATAAATAAAGGCATGCAAAATAAAACAACTAATTTTGTAGCTTTTATTATTCTCGTAGCATCACCTGAAATATACAAAAACATACAAAAAAACATTCCAGACCGGCATAGCTTTCTCAAATTCATATAATCTAAATTTTATGTTCTAAATTTCTTAATTATATTCACTTCTGAGAAAACAATCTGTTTATGCGGTTAATGCTATCACTTCACTTTGTTTATTAAAGAAAGAGTTTACCTCGATACACTCGGCTTTCGGGGAGGCCTATGTCTACCTGCATCTGCTTCTTGCGGCTGCTGCTGTGCACCTTTCAACTCGATTGGGCTTCAATTGTAAAGCTGATCATAGAGAATCCATCATCCGGTTCGAAGATAGACCGTAGAAAGACCGTTCGTAGAAAGATGTAAAATAAAAGCATTCTTTGGAGACTGGATATAGAAAATCCACGATCGTTCTTTTAAAGAATGTTAAATTAGTACGCAGGTATGATATTAAATTAAAACTAAAAGTTTGGCTGCCTAAAAGCTACATTATCGGAGTACGTTTCTACGAAACCAGAACATGTACTTTGACATGTATTCCCAAAAGAATTGAAGGCTTGAATTAAATTGAATCACAAATTATAGATTTCGGAAAAGCCTTTGATAGAGTACCACATACACTAATATGTCAATGCTTGGACTAAGTTGGTCTGGATACGTATGCCATTAGATTGCTCAAAAACCCTTAATACAATCAGACCACTTGTAATAATGTGAATAAAGAGGTTTCAGCTAAAGGTTCTATTAAGCGTGGTGTCAGACAGGAATGTGTTATGTTACAGATGTTGTTTAATGCATACACTAAACCAGAGTATAAGATAGCGTTCGGAAAAATTAATATCAAAGCCTCAATACTAAAATTAGATAACAAAATCCTAGAAAGGGTCAAACAATTTAGATATCTGGGTAGTTTGCTAGATTGCAGGGTTAAAAGTGATAGGGAGTTAGAAGTCTGTCATTTATCATACGTCTAAGAATATCAAAAGGGCTACGTCTGGTCCGCTTTGTTCTATGGATGTGAAACCTAGATATCAAAAATAAAAATTCTTAATAAATTTGAAGCGTTCGAGTTGTGGTGTTACCTTCGCATGCTCAAAATCCCGTGGATAGCACACATATCTAACAAACGTGTGTTAGAGACTATGCACAAAAATTAATCAACATTATCAAAATAAGAAAGGTCCAATACTTCGGCCAAATAATAAAAGGACCTAAATATCGCTTACTTCGACTGATCATTCAGGGCAATATCAAAAGAAAACGCTGGGTCGGAAGAAAATAACTGTCCTGACTGCGTATCATTAGATAATGGAAAGGTCGAATGGTCGAGGAATTATTTCATCTAGTTACCGACCGAGAAACATTTCGTCAGCTTGTAAATAAGACGATAGTCAACGCTTGAAAATAAGCACGGCACACAAAAAAGAAGATAATTCTATTGTCAGACTGTTCCTTATTTATTAAATATTTCCCAATTTACTGTTACGTTCAAACTAAAGGCATGCCTAATATCATCCAATTTTTGGCGACTTATAAACACGCTCCAATTGACAAATAACACTTAAGAGCTTTTGCAACAAAATTAAAGTGCAGTTCTGTTTTAAAAGCAGTTGTTAGATATTAATAGTGATAAAGTCGCTATTGACATCTCGACGAGATTCATTTCGTTACTCAGAGGTTTCTGTTACTTGACAAACTCGAAAGAGGATTTTATTGAACTTTATATATATATATTATATATATATATATATATATATATATATATATATATATATATATATTTATATATATATTATATATATATATATATATATATATATATATATATATATATATATATATATACACTAAAAGCCAAATAAAGTTGCGTGCACGTCACCAATGTCGTAATTCTATTGTATGTGTGGCTACATTTCTATAGAAAAGTGTATGTTACTTTAGTTTGCTAAACAATCACTTTTAAAAATAACCCGATCAGTAAAAAAACTTTTGTAACAAAATAATGTATATACAGCTATGTATATATAGCTTTTTTGGATTTAGACGTCCGTCATTGTAAAATTTTGTGTTGAAATGTTCATGAAGAAACCACCAATTATTGACGAAGTATTAGTCACTACTAGAAATATTGTCATGTTGCCGCGTCGTTTGTTGAATTTTCATTCAGTGGTCTGTGACTTTTGTACTCGTGGTATCGTCGATTTTTGAGGTTATCTTGTGAAAAACATTTATTTACTTGTCAAAATGCCCAAACAGCTCAATAGTCGATGCAAAGAACTTGTGGCTTCATTAGTTAACTATTTTGAAGAAGAAAGGATTAATAATGGCTCTTTGTTACCCTTAAACGCTGTACAAGAGGTAATATGCGAATAAAATATCATTACTTTACTTTACAAAAATTTGTATGATTTTAGCGTGTAGCTGCTGCTTTAAAAATCAGCGTAAGAACAGTAAACAGCATATGTGCATATGTCAAATGCAGAAAAAAGGTGAACAGTTCGAGTCACCAAAAAAAAAGCGTTGCACTAATAAACGAGTAACTTATTGTTTGGTAACTCAGTAATAACTTTACCACTTTTATTGTGAAATTACTTACTTTGTGAAATCTATTCATGAATGTAATTAACAAAAAAATAAATGCAAAAAAAACACTCATTTTTAAATTCCACTTAATATTGTTACGAAAGATTTATCCCACATATGAAAAGTCCATTGACGAAAAAGAAGAAGTAGTTCGAGAACATTCAAGATGACATTGAAAATTCTTGAAATGTCTAGTGAAGTTTGGAACGTCAGAACATATGTATATAACAGATGTTTTTGACAGTTGGGGAACAGATGTATTTTGAATGTAGAAGTTTATAGTTATCAGTTAGTTAAAAGTATTGTTATATTGTTGGTGTTGAATAAAGCTAAGTTTTAAGAAGTGTAACAATATAGTGTGAAATTTGCTATCTTCACCTTTTTTGTTTATTTAAGTTATTTTCTGTTAATTTTCATACTTCATAAACCATCTGACAATGCTGCAAATGTTCACAATGATGACGTGAACGCAACTTTATTTGGCTTTCACTGTATATATATATATATATATATATATATATATATATATATATATATATATAGTAAACTCTTAAATATTGGGGAAATCTGCAAAAAAAAACTCTAATGTGTATCAATTATTTCACCTAACGTTTTCGCCAAAGAGAATTTGGCTTCTTCAGGGCTGAAAGAGAATAAATTATAATTAGCTACCATATATTATCTAATAAAAAACATTTACCTTACCGTGAAATTTTAGAAATGTCTAGTTATGATGTTAAAAAACTTTAGCTAGTAACAAAATTTTTAGCTTAAAATTTTTAGCTTAAATATTTAGCTTAAAATAGATTGGTATCAAAAACCGACACATTCTGGTAGATACCTTAACTACCACTCTTACCATAATAACTCTACCAAAGTCAACTTAATCAAACAGATGAAAAATAGAGTAATTAAACTATCAGATCCATCATTTCATACAAAAAACCTACAAATCCTTCTGAAACTTTTTATTTCAAATTCTTATCCAACACCATTAGTAAATAAGATTTTGTTTAACACTATCCATAACGAAGATACTTCACCTTCCATCGTGACTAACAATGATGATCCTGATGTCTTAAGTAGGAACCCAGTCTCGGATACTCCTATCAATAAATATTTTTCATTACCCTATTTCAGAGATATCACTCCGTGGTTAACAAGGATTCTAAAAAGTTTTGAAAATAGCTTTTCTAATAATAATAATAACATTAAACTTAATGTGGCTTGTAGATCAGCCCTAACAATTAATAATCTTTATTCGAAGATAAAAGATAAGACTCCCATAGATAGGCTTAGTAATATTGTCTACAACATTCCATGTCTCTCTTGCAACAATTCCTACATCGGCCAAACATCTCAATTATTGAAATCACGTATTACACTACACAAAAGTGATTCTCGACTTCACCCTGACAAACATGTCCATTCCACTGGTCATCACATGGACTATACGAACACTACAATTCTCCACCGTGAGAGCACTAAATCTAAAAAAAGTTCATTGAAATGTCTTATATTTTCCTTAACGATTTTTCCATCAATGTTCAGAGTGACATTAAGAATCTAAGCGATATATACCACTTCTTACTTAAATCAGATACCAATAACAATACAACATCACAGATAACCAACTTGACTGATATATCTATTAACAACTAACCTACTTTAATAATAATTTTCATTAACAAAAAAAGATAACATTCCCTTGCTTTTCTTAGATACATCTCAATAAGATATTATTACAATAATACATGAACAATTTACTAATTAAAAATAAATGAATTTCAATTAGAAATTCTAAACTAATATCTCCCCAGACTGAGATCTAACTTCATCGGTTTTACCAATGAACCTTAACGACATTCATATCAAAAGAACTACTTGTAATTGTTTCGGCGCTTGCGTTCTATGAAAACAGAAGCTCACATTCAAACTTTACAACAATTAAAAATTTAGTTATTGCCGACAATTCATAGAATTACTTCCTTTAAATGTAGTTACATTGGGTTTTTCGATTGTCCTTGGCGTTTGCGTTTTAAGTTCAAAGCTACCATACATTTCCAACGTTCACAAATAAACTTTTTTGCACATAGTAACAAAAAAACACCACTATGTTGTTACTAGCTAAAGTTTTTTAACATCATAACTAGACATTTCTAAAATTTCACGGTAAGGTAAATGTTTTTTATTAGATAATATATGGTAGCTAATTATAATTTATTCTCTTTCAGCCCTGAAGAAGCCAAATTCTCTTTGGCGAAAACGTTAGGTGAAATAATTGATACACATTAGAGTTTTTTTTTGCAGATTTCCCCAATATTTAAGAGTTTACTATTTAACTTATCTGCAAAGATTAAATTTCTTTTCTATATATATATATATATATATATATATATATTATATATATATATATATTTATATATATATTTATATATATATATATATTTATATATATATATATATATATATATATATATATTAAGGCAGTAAAAAGTTCGGCGGGTCAGCCAGTAATACGATTAAAAATAATGGTGATTTCTACTGCGTAGATATAAGTGGTTCATATAAAATAACATTATATTGCTATATCTCATTTATAAAACTATCATCAGCAATCTGACATAACTGATTTTCATCACTCAACTGACATAACTGAACACCCTTGAAAACTTTCTTTAGGATTAAAAGGCAGAATTTTTATATTATTGTCCTTTGTCCAGACTATTTCTCGACCACCGACGATGGATCTTACACAATATCTTGATACAACGACAAACAAGAAATAATAAATAAAGTACATAGTTAATTTAGTTTACATAAATGCCATGTTAATAGAGTTTTAGACTTGCATTAGGATATGATTCTTGTTATCAATTCTAATTTTGACGCACCCTAGCGAAATGTAATCGGCCTATCTTATGTTCTCTGGAAAGTTGTTCCTATAGCGGATATTCGAGATTGCCAGATTATTGCTTATATTTAAGTACTTTCCAACGTTTAGTTGACTAACATTTACATTTCTGACGTATTGAAGATGAGTTTTTCTCTGTAAAGCAGTGGAATAACAGTTTCTTAATAAAGATTAAACTTTATTTCATGTAAATTCCTATAATTTCGATGTATGTAACTAAACTAAACTAAAGAAACTTCCAACGTAAGTTTCTTTGGTTTATTCTATTTCAAATAAAGTTGTCATTCCCGAATAAGATCAACAATAGATGCAACAGTTTCTGCGTTTAACTCCATCTTGAAATTAATAAATGGTCTAAAAAGTTCATTATTATGGCCTATGGCATTAAATATTTTTTTAAATACATATGTAGATGCATATGCGCTTCTTGGGTAAATTCTACTTATTTTTCGATAATTATTGATTTTTCGTAAAAATTTAATCGAGTCTTTACTTTGACGCAGTTTTCCATACAACATTTCTAATATTTATTACTTCTTGTTCTTCTTCTTTTTATATAGACACGACTCTGATAGTCTTCCTATTGGGGCACCGCCTCTTGCCATCTTTACTACTCTATTTGATTTTTTTCGGCTTATATGATCGTTCCATCCGCCCCATAGATTGATTGATTACCATCAATTTTTCTTAGTGTTTTCATCTCTGCTGTTTCTAACATCCTTTTTGTCCTCTCTGTGTCAGGTTTAGTTTCTGCCACGTATGTCATTATTGGTCTATTGTAATATTTATACCAGGTAACAAAACCTAGTATTTTGGGAAAAATATTAAAATAAATGTGTTTACAACTAGAATTGTGGTCAATTACCATTAAAAATCATTTGCTAAACTTAAATAGTTTCTTTGTTGTCGGGATATAAGGTTAGGACTACGTCTAAGAATGCTTTTTTGAACACAAGAATATACACAAGGTAACCTGGACCTCCCCTGATGAAAGAATAACTAGTCAGACTGATCACATCTTAATAGATTCAAGACACAGAACGGACATCACCAGTAAGGACTAGAATTTCATATTCCAACAAAGAAAAAAAATAGATAGAAATAAATGGAATGTACAGAAGCTGACAGATGCAACTGTTGCAAAACAGTACTGGGAAAATATTACCAATATGTTAAGAAATCAAAGTCCAAGCGAAGAAGACCAGAGAGACATAGACACTGGAACAGGATAAAGGAAGATATTGAGTCAGCAGCACAAGATGCAATAGGAACAGAAACTTATACCCGAAAAAATCACTGGTTTGACGATAAATGCAAAGACGCAACACAGAAAAAAAATGAAGCCTATGCAAAAATGCTTACCCCCGAACTAGAACAAGTGTAGAGAATTGCCAGACAAAGAGAAGAGAAGAAAAGAAAATATACAGAATGAAGAAACGCAACCACTTAAAAAAGGAACTTCAATATATAGAAAACCTCAACATAGAGAAAGAATTCAGAACATTCTATAAGTACGTTAACATGAACAGAAAAGAATTCAAAGGAAACACAAATCAATGTAGAAGTTTGAATGGCGATCTATTAACAACAAGAACAGACCTACTAAATCGATGGACGGAATATTTTAACCAGATACTTAATATAGAGGAAGAAGAGGAAAACCCGAAAGACGAAAGCTGTGAGGTAAGCGGAGCAGACGAGAGGGAAGAGAATCCACCAACGATCCTGGAAGTTAAGGACGCTGTAAACAAACTAGCCAGAAACAAATCACTCGGAATAGATAATCTCCCAGCGGAATTATATAAAGAAGGTTACTACGATATCATAATAGCGCTACAATAGGTTATAAAAAGAATGGATACAGAAGTCCTTTCCCAGTGATTGGAATATTGGAATATTTTGCACCATACACAAAAAGGGAGATATCTTTGAATGCTCTAACTATCGAGGAGTTACCCTCCTAAATGCAGCGTATAAAATATTCTCCAATATACTATGCCATCGTATAGCACTATATGCAGAGCGAATAATAGGACAATACCAGGCTGGTTTCAGAGGTGGTAAATCAACAAATCATCAGATTTCAACCGTGAGACAAATTCTAGAGAAAACACTGGAATACGGTGTAGACACGCACCACATATTTATAGACTACAAGGCAGCCTACGACTCTGTAAATAGAAGAGAATTGTTTAGAGCAATGATAGACCTAGGATTACCAAATCAGTTGGTAAGTCTAACCAAACTAACCCTTGAAAAATTTAGTGCTGAGTACGAATCCAGGTGGAACTCTCTGAACCTTTTAATACAAATAACGGGCTACGTCAGAGAGACCCACTCCTGTATACTATTCAATCTAGCTCTGGAAAAAGTAATACGTACGTCACAAATCACAACTACCGGTTCAATATATAACAAATCTGTGCAAATCCTAGCATATGCTGATGATATCAATATTGTTGGGAGAACGGAAAACGCAGCACGAGAGGCGTATGTAACACTAAAGGAAGCAGCTACAAAAAATGGGTTTAATAATAAACATTAATAAAACGAAATACATGAAAATATGTACGCAACCACAAATACTACGGCCACTTGTTATAGAAAACGACGTCATCGATCCAGTTAACGAATTTGTTTTCCTGGGAACGCTCGTCAATACTGAAAATGACACTACCGCAGAGATAAACCGCAGAATTTGCATGGCTAATAGATGCTATTTTGGGCTTAATCTCCTTTTTAAATCTACAGTTATATCAAGAAATACAAAAGTAAAACTCTACAAAACAATAATACGCCGAGTCCTAACATATGGTTCAGAAACCTGGACTTTAAGAAAAAGCAATGAAAGCATGTTAGGATGTTTCGAAAGAAAAATACTAAGGCGAATCTATGGAGCGGTAAATGAAAATGGTGTCTGGAGAAGACGATACAACTTCGAACTCTATAGAATATACCAGGAACCAGATATCGTAAAACACATTAAGATAGGACGTCTGAGGTGGGTAGGGCATGTAATGCGGATGGAGCAAACCGACCCAACTAGAAAAACGCTCCTTGATAGACCTATTGGTCAAAAAAGAAGAGGAAGACCCTGAACAAGATTCCTAGATAACATACACCAAGATATGAGAAATATGGGGAAGAGAATTATTGGGAAGGCTAGGACCCATACAGGGTTGTAAAGCCAAAATGATGATGATCACTAAGAATGCTTTAGTGTTACATATTTACTACTCTTCTTTATGGCTTGGAAGCATGGACATTAAAACAAGTGCATCTAAATAACTTGTCCACAATCATCATGGACTCAAAGAATGTCAAACGCAGAAGTTAATAGAAGAATGGGAAATGAAGCTAAACTAATATTGACTATTATAAGAAGAAAACTTGAGTACTTAGGCCCGGTTATAAGAAGGCAAATATACTCAATATTGCAGTTTGATATGCAAGGCAAAATTTGAGGAAAACGAAATGTGGGAAGAGGAAGAATATTGTGGCTTAAGAACTTGAGGGAATGGTTTGAATTCAGTAGCGCAGAACTATTTAGAGTAGCAGTCAACAGGATCCGCTTAGTCATGATGATTTCCAACCTTCGACAAATGATGGAACTTAAAGAAGGAGACCATTAAAAATAGCATATATTATTAAAATGTCACTAGAAAATAGCTTCAGACTGAAAGCGGGTCTATAATTTTCACAATTATTGTTACGAAACAACACTAGTTCACAAAGACAACTAACACATTAAATTGGTAAACTTTCTCACCTTATTTTGTTCCTCTTATCATTGAAAAATGCCTTGTGCTACATATCGACAACAATAACTCATTCCTAGTGTACTTTAATAATTGACATCCCTTAAACTCAGTAACCTTCCACAATGATCTCGAAACGTGTGTAAACGTGCAAACTCGAAACTGTTCCTGATTTTTTAGATATTTTACATATATCCCTCTAATATCTTTCTTTCTAACGAAATAAGACTTTCATTTTTAATTTCATATTTCATCAGTTGATTTCCTATAGTAGTGTCAGTTGGACCTTTGGTCAATGCTCAGTTTCATGAATTTTGAAATGTGAAGATCACATTACCATGATTGTGACTGCCCATCGAAGCTGTCATATGTCACATGTCACCTTAACATTTCCGTTAAGACCAGGAGCTATTATCTCTCCTGATGCCAACCAATATGTAGCTTCGCTGTTTTTTTTTTAATTTTTAAACTGTTTGTCCTTGTATCGTGTAGTGTAATGTACAATTTTATGTTTATGACATTCTCAACAGATTGTTGGATAGGCCAAATTTGACGAAATAAGTCTAAAACGTTATATTACTTAAAAAACTTTTATCAATTATCAACTTCGAGTTTTTTATCGAAGTTAATTAATTTTCTTCAGTTGAAAAAACGTTTCTTGAATTATTTCAGATGCGTCTGAAGTTGCTCTAGGAAGTGAAACTACATTTATGTGTATATACAAAATTCGCATTCAGTCAAAATGCTGTAAGAGCTAATTATGAAGATAGACTTTTCATGGCTCATATAACGACATTCGAGCAACGATGTCCTCGAGATGATCTAACTATTTCTTTCCGAATTCTAAAATATAGTTTTGGGAATTACACATTCTTAAGAAGGGAAAAGAACAGGTATCAATAATGTCGTCGAAAGTATAGCTAAGCTGAAATGGAATTGGGTAGGTCACCTAGCGAGACTAAAAACACAAGATGGACCAGAAAACTAATTGACTGGCGCCCATGAGAAGACAAACGCAGCAAAGGACGACCATCAACACGCTATATGGACGATATTAGACGAATATCCAAGAAATGGCAACAAGAAGCACAGAACCGTAAAAAGTGGCGAAAAATGGGAGAGACCTATGTCCAGCAGTGGACAGAAGAGGTTGCATAATGATGATGATATTCACTTAACCTCAAGCAAGACGAAAAATTAAAAGACCACCATTACAAGTTAAAGAGGAAACCGACGACAACAAAGTCCAGAGTGAGCTTGCCAAACAGGATGTTTAATATCTGGAATAGCTTAAATCGAAATACCATATCTACAACTACAGTCAACAGTTTTAATAATTTTACTCATTTTTTAAAAACTTTTGGCTAAAGAAGTTTTGGGTTGTCTTTGAGTACTTATAGATATTGATTCTTCTTCTTCTTGTAGTGCCTATCTGTTTTGGATGTTGGCGACCATCATGGCAATCTGCACATTTGCACACTGCTGCTCTAAAAAGATTTTTTGTGGTTGTTGTGTTGAACCACGTTCGTAGATTTTTCAGCCAGGAAATCTTTCGCCTTCCTGGTCCCGTTTTCCTTCTACTTTTCCCTGCAAGATTAGTTGCAGTAGTTCATATCTTCGCTGTTCCTCATGGTGTGACCGAGGTATTCGATTTTGGCTGTTTTTATTGTGGTTAACAGCTCTTTTTCTTTTTTCATTCTCAACAGAACACCCTCATTAGTAACGTGGTCGGTATACGATATCTTCAGGATGCGACGATAAAGCCACATTTCAAAAGCCTTAATTTTCTTGCAGGTGGTGTCTGAGAGAGTCCATGACTCAACTCCGTACAACAGTATAGGAAAGATGTAACATCGTAGTAACCTGATTTTTATGTGCATTGATAAATCATGACATTTAAATAACTTAGCCATTTTTTGAAATGTTGATCTTGCTTTCTCTATTCTACATTTGATTTTTATGGAATGGTCCCAATTTTCATTGTTGTTCGTACCAAGGTAGGTGTATGTTTTTACTCTTTCTATTTGTTGACCGTTTTCACTGATTTGGCCGAATTGCTGTTCCTTCTTAGAGATCATCATGCATTTTGTTTTCTTAGTGTTTAGTGAAAGTCTCTCTGACGTATCTCTGACTGACCTCTGTGATTCTGTGATTCTGTTCATTAACTCCTGGAGGGTTTCAGAACTGTCAGCGAATACTACCGTGTCGTCCGCGTATCTAATGTTATTTATAGATTTTCCGTTGATTCGAATTCTGGCTTCAACTGTTCTCGGACGCGACTAGTTCACGTTCGAGACGCATCGCCCAGCCCCTTATTTTTCACGTTGGCCCCTCCCTGACCTGGAAATCCCTAATCGCTACTTCAGAAAGTATAAAAATAGGCGATTTTCAGGTCAATAAGTCAGTCCTTCACGGGCTCTCCGAGAGCTTAGTGCTCTCGGGGCTCTGCTTTCTTGTTTTTAGATTTTCCCATACTCTGTGGCTGAGATGTTATTCTACTGCAACCTGGTATTTTTATTTCGACTTAACCTTTGTCATGTAAGAAATATCTTGCCTTTTTCAAGGCAAGATACCAGAAGAAAACATTTTCGAGTCCATACCTTGAAAATGGACTTAAGTAGAGGAGCTATCGTTGATGTTTTCGAAGCCCTCTACAGAGCACACGGTGGTACAGAAGGTGCTTAGACCCTTATTAATTACCCCGCGGTGATATGGCGCCCAACAACGTGGATTATTCCGATCCCACGACCCAGCTTGACTCACAGCAGAATGCTACAACCATTGACTTTAACATGGGTTGAAGTCAAGAGAAGAATGGGGAGAACCACGGAGTATTAGAAAGCTATACTCTAACACTCCGACATCGAGGCCTTCTGCAGACCGGATGCCTTCGACGTGCAGGCACCTTTGACGAGCCAAACTTCTTCGAAGTCAGAAGCCCCTGATGCCAATGGAAGTCCAGAAGTAGACCCAGTGATCGCCCCCCTACCGAAAGTGGTTGGACGACCACGTAGGCTTCGGCATCCTGGTACTCTGCGAAACCCCTGGATATGGCAGATGGGATCCGGACGACCGAGAAGAAGATGAACCCGTCAATGAGTTGGCACAGCGATCGAGGATGGACTTGCAGGGGCCGGAGATGCCGTCAGCACCACCGACCTCCATATTAGTGCTGTGAAGTGAGTTTGCTTAAAGACAATTTTTAATTTTATTTACATTTTCATGTATTTTTCTATGTCTCATACTTTGCATACATTTTTATGTATTTTTACTTATTCTTCACATGTATTTTATTGTAATTTGATATTTTTTAATTTTCAATAAATTTTTTCCCAGCCACAGAGCCTCCAGAGGAGGGGGGATGTTCTCGGACGCGACTAGTTCACGTTCGAGACGCATCGCCCAGCCCCTTATTTTTCACGTTGGCCCCTCCCTGACCTGGAAATCCCTAATCGCTACTTCAGAAATTATAAAAATAGGCGATTTTCAGGTCAATAAGTCAGTCCTTCACGGGCTCTCCAAGAGCTTAGTGCTCTCGGGGCTCTGCTTTCTTGTTTTTAGATTTTCCCATACTCTGTGGCTGAGATGTTATTCTACTGCAACCTGGTATTTTTATTTCGACTTAACCTTTGTCATGTAAGAAATATCTTGCCTTTTTCAAGGCAAGATACCAGAAGAAAACATTTTCGAGTCCATACCTTGAAAATGGACTTAAGTAGAGGAGCTATCGTTGATGTTTTCGAAGCCCTCTACAGAGCACACGGTGGTACAGAAGGTGCTTAGACCCTTATTAATTACCCCGCGGTGACACAACATCACCCACTGCTTCCTGAAAGATTTCCTCAGAGTATATGTTAAACAACAGTGGTGATAGTATACATCCCTGACGGACGCCACGTTTGATTTTGATATCGTCGGATTCTCCTGCCTCTGTCCGGATAGATGATGTTTGATTCCAGTACAGATTGCTGACAATTCTTAAATCACAGGTGTTTATTCCAATATTGGTTAATATATCCATCAGCTTGTTGTGCTTTACTGTATCGAACGCTTTTTGGTAGTCAATGAAGCAAGCATTAATGTTATTTTTAATCCGCAGAAAATACCATAATTTCTAATTCGAGGAACAACTTACTTAATACCTAAGGATCAAAATAATACAAAGATCCAGCTAAGTACCACCCAAGTACTTGATTTTCAACTTTGTATAAATTGATCACATCCTGCGTTGCCCAACGTGCTCAACACTGCATTGATTGAGTACAAGACTACATTTATTGTAGTCTTGACTGCATTCATTGAGTACAAGAAATCGTTGAACTCAGTGCCGCATTAATGACATGTCGTCGATAATAATTTAGTGAGTTTTTTAAAACATATATTAACAAATTAAAAGAGTAAAGTTTACCTCCAAGTAACTAGGGGAAAACAATTTCAAAACTGAAATTATCGCAGTCAACTACATTCTATTGCAAGGAGACTCATTACCACCACTCTAGTTCTGTCTAGCGATAAAGCCCCTATTCCAGCTACTAAACTTGATTAACTTCGGTTTTAGTATTAAAAATAATAATACTGTAGTAGCGACGCTTCATAATCTGTTGTATAAAAATGATTTGAAATGAATGGCTTCCACTCGAAAACACTCATTTCAGATGCTGAAAACTATAGAAGCCTTCTATAATGTGATTAGTATGTACTAATCTCTAGATAAGTGCCATATTTAAAATATAATCAGAGGAAAGGTTCCTCCTAGAGGATCCGATATGCAAATTGGCCAAAACATCGAACCCGTGCGTGAAATTGATATGTACAAATATCTTAAAGTAAAGCAAGTGTGGAGAATTGACCAAAAATAGAGTTAACTTCAAAATTCATACAAAGGGTAAAATAGATGCTTCGTTCACATCTTAACAGTGGAAATTTGAAGACACTAAACACCTAGGCATGTTTCGCGCTTAGCTATTTATTTGGGATTGTTAAATGGACTTAAGTATATATAGAAAGAACAGATATATAATCACAACTCACCAAGGCACAAAACACCATCCTCGTAGTTCAGTAGAAAGAACGAGAGTACCGCTATATTGAGGAGAAACAGGACTTATAGATACATGTGAACAACTAAAAAAAAACAACTGCTAGTTTAAGAACTTATTTTCGAATGCAAGCTGAGATATTTACTTTACCTCGCGGTTTACGCAGTGGATGACACAATGCTGCTTAATCTGAGGGAACCAGAAATGCACATTAATGGACAGAAATGCACATAATAAAGTCGGCCAGTAATATGTCGACCATACATATTCGAACTGTTTGACATGTAAAAGATCTTCCTTAACACAGAAAGTTCCTTACTAGTCATTCAGGATCAGGTTGACTAGTTATGTCTCAAATTATCAATACGTCGCTGAGAATATGCTTGAGAATAACATTAGACAACACTAATGGATGTTGGCGATACCTAACAATAATCTGCGTGTTAAGTGCAAAAAAAACTTTACCAAGTACAGAAATCTGGAAATTTAAATCAAGACAGAATACAGAATAGAAAGAAACCAGGCAGTACATTCAGATAATTTTAGGCAGCATTTTTTTTACCATTGGTATCATCCTGAAAAACCTTCGGGATGAAACCAGTTGATGATGTTAAAAAATATCAACAGCTGATCTGAGTAAATACCTTTATAAGACTACGCAGATAGCTATACCACTCTCGAAGTTCAGATGCGTACGAAAACTCAAGAATACCATGTCACCTAGAGCTCGATAATACGGAAAGAACCCCACCGTAGCTGTAGGTAACTGGTATGACTAAATTTTCCCCATAGAAAGAGTATTAGCCGTTTAGCCCAAATATAAAAAAGAATGATAAGCTTAATAAACTTTTAAATTTATTATATAATGTTTGACGTAGTATTTGAATTGTTATAAAAACTTTTTTAAAAATAATTTCAATATGGCTTTAAAAGTTATTTCATTTTATTGTGTTAGTTATCTTTGTAAATTAGTGTTGTTTTTGTGTTTTTAAGTGTTTCCTGTTTTTAAAATTTAAAATTATAATCTTAAACGACTTTTCCAATAATAATATAGTCTCTCCCCAGCTCGTTGAAGCTGGACTTGCCTGGTTCGCCCTGATTTTGATCCATCCATCATTTTAGTCTAATGCTTTCGTTTTAAATTTCTCCAGTACATATCACTAACCTGTAGCTAAGTTGGATGATAGGAATGATACTTTGTAGCCATTTTCTGTCTTCCTGGTTTTCTGTGAGAGTTCTACATCTCTTAGTTGATATATTTAATTTATTTTATAAGCATCAGATACTTGTCTTTCACCTTTTCTGGCAGTTACATAACATACATCGATTATACACAATGCAGACGGTGGTTATGTGGAACTGAGCCTTCGGGAACGCGAGAGTCATAACTGGATAATATTCTTTTTTCTTCTTTGGCTTCTTTACATTCTTCTCATTGCTACTCATAGTTATTTTATGAGTATGCTATCATATGCTTTCGTTTACTAGATACAGATCATATGCGTTTTCAATATTTTTTTCTTTATTTCTTTCTATAACTTGTCATATGAATAATATATTATCTGGACATAATCTAGCTTTCCGGTTTGTTCTTCGCCATATTGGTCCATGTGTTTTTCTATTTTTTCTTTAATAACTGTGGGAAAAGTTCTTGTTATTAAAGGCATTACACTGACCCCTCTATAGTTATTTTGAAATGGAAAACATTTAAGATATATTCCACTCATCTGGAATTCCTCTTTTGCTTCGTTTTTATTAACAACACTTATATAAAGGATACGATACTTGCCCCTTCATATTCCAGGAGTTCAATTTTTATGTCCCCTGATCCTTGTGCTTTGTTTTTAGCTTTCTTTAGTTCTTTAGTTATAATATTCCTCTGTGATTTCGTTTTCCTCCGTTACTATTGTCACAAGGTCTTGTGAGATACACTCTGGTCTATTCTTTGCAATCATTTTGTGTAATGCTTTGTCCACTCTTTTTCGTTCTTCTTAAGCCTTATTCTTTGGTTCAATTATTGTCTGAGGATAACATATTCTTCTGGTATTTTTGGGGTTCTGTCGTTTAGCCATTTTTGAAACGTACCTTTTTTAATCATGTCATTTAGGTTGTCAGTGTATTTCTCCAAATATATATTTTTGTGTTGTTCAATACCCAGCACTTCGTTTGCTGCTTAGTTTAGTTTTTCCGTTGGTAGTTACGTTAAATGTTGGTACATTTCTGTTGAGGTCCATTCTTCGTTCATCTGTAGCATATTCTATAGCCTATTCTGATATAGGAATCTAAGACTAAATTGTTGAAGAAATTTTACTTTATACCTTGTACTTGCGCTCTTTTGTATCTCCTCATCTCTATAGATACTGATTTTGTGTCGTCTTTCTATGTATATAAATTGACCAAGTACGAATCGATGGCTAATTACACGTATTCTTGTCCGTCTGCTCTTACATCTTGTATTAATGTTTTGCTGGCTTTTCTTACTGTTATTAAATTAATATTGGATTTTTGGTTCGTATTAGGTTCCTCTCATGTGTATCTATGTATGTTTTTATGCTGAAATATTGTGTAGGTTATGGCCAAATCGTATTCCCGACATATTTATTAGTTGATTGTTGTTTCTGGATTTTACTTTTAAAAATGTATGTTTATTATCAGCGTTCATACCTTAAACCGGAAGCACTCCAGCATTAGCAGATTGGAGTTTAGCAGTCCCTCATAATTTTATGCCATATGATTTAACATGCTTTAATATTGCTTTTTTATTATCTAACAATAGTAATTTATTCTTCAGATTATTAGAATTTTGTTAGAGTTACTGAGAAACTATCAACATTTTTCAGTTTAGATCCGATTAGTTTTCTTTAAGTCAGAAGTTCAGAAGTTCTTTCGATACATTCCTAGGTATTTTTAATCATCTTCTGGTTGGTGGTTACAGGAAGGCAATTCTCTTTTTGATTTGTTAAGTTCTATTTAGACTATTTTTTCATTACTCTTTATTTGTCATTTATTTAACATGCTTTTATTTTATGAGGAGAGTCCTCTAATAGGGCTGTTGCTGGGTTTGCATCTCTATGACACTGGAATCGCAGAACCATTAGTATAAGTGACTAAGGCAATTGCTGCTTGACATGTTAGCCATAGATATTAACGTAAGTCGTGGACACAATAATCTGCTTTAGTGAACTACCAAAGTAAATTTATGTTCGACTTTGTTGGCGCTTGGGTTGTATCCAGGAAAATTAATAAAATATTTCATTTCTTTCAAAGATATCATTTTTTCAGAATTCATGGTAATTAGGAATTAGTTGTTTGTCAGCTTTAAGAATTGAAAGCTTTTTTTAATTAACAGCTTCTTTAAAATCTTTGACGTTATTGTCATTATGGTCTTCAGTAAAAAGATAACACAACCAGCATAAGTATAAATGGCATTCAAATTGAAAAAGCATCAAGTTACCAATACTTGGGGACTTCAATAAATGAAACTGGAGACCAAAACAATGAAGTAAAAAGACTTATCGAAATTGGCAGGGCCACCTTCATAAAGATAAGGAAATTCTTCTGCAACAGAGATATAACCATCACTCTACGATTAAGAATGCTAAGGGGCTACGTATTTAACATGTTGTTATATGGTGTAGAGGCCTGAACTAGTAGAGTTGGACCTCAGCGGTTCAACAGTACAGACGTGCAGCGAAGAGCGTAGCGACGAGCAGCGAAGCGTGCTTTGGTGGGGGCAATCGACCTGAACGCAACGGAGCTTGTTAGCTCCGGGTGAGTAAGACACCCAGTTTGCACAGGCCTTTGTCCTTCAACAAAGTGAAAAGCGGATGCGGGGCTATTTTTAAGTTAAACCGCCGAGGGGTTGCCTTTATAGGCTCCTCGCGGAGGCTTTTAATAGCTTCGTGTCAGCGAAAAATACGGGTTCATCTCAGTGGGTCGACAGGTATGACACTGTAAGGCCTAGTTTTGAAATCTAGGTCGGACAGAAACGGCCCCTGCCTCTGAGGTGAGAGAAACTTGAAGAGGATCCCTCCCTGAGAAATCAGGGAGAGAACTACCGAGAGGTTGCTGGGACGACACCCAGGAAAACCGTCAGGCAGCGGCCAGGCGGAAAGACAAAAACAGAGTCTTCAGAGTAGCAAACTCAATATAGTCTTTTGAACACTTATGTTCACTGCCTTACGGCATTATGAGTGATCCCTCTCCCCAAAAAAGTGATGTCACGCAGGTGACATCACAAGAAAAAGATGATGATGACAATTCCAAGTCACCCACCCCGTCAGTTACATCTGCAATTAAATTATTTCAAATTTACTTCAAAATTACTTTCGAATTTACTTCAAATTTAAAACCCGAATCCGCGTTAATCGCAGAGACTTCAGACGACGAATCGTTCATCCCGGACGAAGCAGATGCCGAAGAAGAGGAAAGCGAGGTGGAAACAGACGACAGCGTCTCGATCACCATGGAAGTTACCCTCGACGAAGAGCTGAGCCCGGCCACCGAGTCGATGGTAGCCCTGCCCCCAACAAACGATGAAATAGCCCCCATAGTGGATATCATCTCCACCGCAACTAATGCCGAGCCGGAGGTAGGTAGGAAGAAAAAACGGCAAAGGCCAACCGCAGACTCCTCAGAAGACGAGGAAGAAAGAAAAAGAACAAAGGAAAAAGACGAAAATGAGCTCTATAAGTCGGTAGATCTACTGACCGAACAGATCAGACTGCTCAAAGAAGAGAGCCGTCAAAGGGAAAAACAAGCAAATGCCCAAATACAAGACCTCCTAACTCAGATGACTGAGTTACGGAAAGAAAACAAGGCAAAGGACGAAGAAATCAAGAAGCTGGTCGGCCATATAATGGCTCTGACCGAAAGAAACGAAAGGAAAGAGCTAGAAGAAAAGAGAAGAGACGAAGTCATCTGGGAAATAACCAGACCAGGAAGCCCACCCTGGATGGGAATCGCCGCCCCTTCTACGTCTGGTTGCGGAGGAAAGCCAAAAGAACAGAAGGTAATAGAAGAAAAAGAAAAAAGCGAAGCAGGATGGACAAAAGTCCAAAAAAAGGAAAAAACAAAAGGCACCGCTACTGAGAAATCAGTCAACAGTAGCGAGAAACCGAAAAAGACACTGAGTATTGTTGAGAAACAAACTCAGAAAATCAACGAAAGAAAAGATGAAGCGCTCACAAAAGCTGCTAAAGAAATACAAAAAAGAAGTGAGCAGAAAAAAGCCCAGAAAAACTTGGAGGTACCGAAAGAACCTCAAGTTGATAAAGAAAACGTCGTTGACCCTCAGATACCTGCAGAGGTTAACGTTAAGAGACCTAAACCTCCTGCGATCATCTTAAAGACGGTCGCAGAACATCAAGCGATCCTGCAAAAAGCAGCAAAGAAAGGTATCGTTTCTGACAATAAGTTTGCCAGATCTGGCAGATCTATTGTCATTAACACCAAAACTAGGGAAGATTACCTAGGAGTAGTCAAAATACTTGAAGAACACACCCCGAAGGTAGAGTACGTTGCCTACCCGATAGACAGCGACAAATTAAAGAGGGTAATCCTAAAAGGGCTAGCGGCGAGCACAAGCACCGAACTTATTCTTAATGAATTAAGAAATAAAGATGTCGACGTAACTAGAGTCAGTAACATGTACTCTAAAAAAGAGGGAAAACCAATACTGCCTTTCTTTATGATCACCCTCAAAGAGGATGACATACAAAAAATACGCAAAATAACAAACTTGTGCTACATGAAGATTCGTTTCGAAGACGAAATCAAGACCACAAAAGATACCCTACAGTGTTTCAACTGCCAGGGTTATTACCACAGTTCAAAGGCTTGCCACTGCGACTCCAGATGTGTAAGGTGTGGTGAAAACCATCTCAGCAATGAGTGCGGAAAAAGCAAAGAAACGGCTCCAAAATGCGCCAACTGCGAACAGGCGCATACGGCCAATTACAGAGGATGCTCAAAAGCTCCTAAAAAGAAGACCCCTGCCCCCGTAAAACCGGCGGGCAGACCACTCAACCCAACAACAACAACCACGGGTTTCAGCTACGCACAAGCAGCCAAGAAAACCCCAGAACAAGCGGCCCCAACGATGCAAGACGCAGCCGCACTCATTGCCACATTCCAGACGGAATACAATAAGAAAATGATGGAGATGATGTCCGTGATGGATAGGGCCACAAAAATTATGACTGCATTCGGTGAAATAAATCGACAATGTAAGCGAACCATACGGAAGATCTACGCATAGGGTCCTGGAATTCCGGTGGAATTTTCCAAAAACTCAACCTTTTGGACGAAATGATAAATAGATTAGAGCTCGATATCGTAGCCCTTCAAGAAACGAAACTAGTGGAAAGGAAGAAAACCAAATTTCCAGGCTACGATATCTATAGAACTGACCATAGAGCAAGATCAGGAGGAACAGCCATACTAGTTAAAAAAGGCATAGAACATGAACACATCCCAACACCAGGTGGACTGGTCACAATGGAAGCCACGCTAGTAAGACTAAAGGCCAACAACGAAACACTAAAAATAGTGTCAGCTTATGTCAGACCTAACGAACCGATATTCGATGAAGATTTGAGCCTAATCCTCGACACAGAAGAGCCCACGGTAATCATAGGAGACCTTAATGCGAGATCTCCCAACTGGTTCGATAGAGCGACCAACAATAATGGGAGACGACTTTGCAGCCATCTCGAAAATAGACCAAACACCTACGTGATCGGACCAACAGAACCGACCTGTTTTCACGGACAACTCCCTACACATCTAGACATTGCAATCCTACACAACGTGGGTCAACAATACGAGATACGCTCTCTAAACGAAGGCGATTCGACGCACAATCTAATCGTTTTGACCCTGGGAGCAATAGAACTAAACTATTCGCAGCCCCACAAAAGAAAGATAACAAGTTGGCCAAACTTTAGAAGAATTGTGAGCGAAAACATCGGTAACATTCCAACAATAAACAACATCACAGAACTAGAAGACAGCGTAACCAAACTAGAAGAAACTATAATTAATGCTATCGATGCCAGCTCCAAAACCGAAACAATCACAAGACAAAAAGGAAGATTCGGAGATATAAGTCAGGATCTACAAGACTTAATTAAAGAAAAAAACAGAAAAAGAAGAAGAGCCTATCGTACTAGAACATTAGAAGATAAAAGGATTGCAAATGAGCTAGACAGGGAAGTTAAAAGACAACTACGAAATCACAGAAATGAAAGCTGGGACAACTATATCCAAGAATTAGACCCTAACAAATCCGCCTTCTGGAAATTATCGAAAATCCTCCGACAGGACAAGAAACCCATACCTCCCTTACATGGAGTAAACGGATTGTCCACACGGAAATAGACAAAGCTGAAGTCCTGAAGGACGAACTAGAAAGGGCATGTAGAAATAACGAAAATCCCAATGAAGACATAGACTTTGAAGAAGAGGTAGAAAGAACAGCCAGAAGACTAAAGAGAAGAAAGGGCAGAGTAGGAATAACACATACATCTCCCGAAGAAATAAAAGAGCTAATAAAACTAACAAACGCCAAAAAAGCCCCAGGACCTGACAACATCACAAACAGGGCACTAAAAAATCTGCCCAACAAAGCTACTGTCTACATAACGAACATTGTAAACAACATGCTCAAACTAAAATATTTTCCAGATAGATGGAAGGAGGCACAAATTATCATGATTAAAAAACCAGGGAAGGATGGCATTTTTCCGCAAAATTACAGACCTATCAGCCTACTATCATCAATAAGCAAGATAGCGGAAAGAGTTATATTAAAAAGACTCAACGACGAATCGGAAGCACTAGGCATCATACCAGAAGCTCAATTTGGATTCAGAAGCGAACATTCATGCGAACTACAAGTTCTACGTTTTTACTGAATTTACAACAAAAGGCTATAACGAAAAAATGTATACGGCAACAGCATTTCTGGACGTCAGTAAAGCATTTGACAGGGTCTGGCATGACGGACTCATTTACAAAATGAACTCTATGGGATACAGCGAGGCGATGACATGCCTCCTTGGATCATACCTAGCCAACAGAAGGTTCAGGGTTCGAACGGGGGCAACTCTGTCCGAAGTCGGGACCCTGGAAGCAGGTGTGCCTCAGGGAGCTGTTCTGTCGCCTTACCTGTATACCATCTATACGGCCGACACGCCAAAAGAACCAGGTTCCCTGTTGAGTCTTTACGCCGACGACACAGCAATAGCTGTTAGCTGGAGAAATCCAGATCATGCAGCTAATCATCTGCAGAGAGCACTTAATAGATTCGAAAGATGGTGCATCAAATGGAAAATAGCCTTAAACCCGGATAAAACACAGGCTGTAATGTTTAGTCACAGAAGAAGTGTACCGAACCGAGAACTAATGATTGGGAACACCCCAGTAGAATGGACAAACGAGGCCAAATACCTAGGAGTGTTACTAGACAAAAAACTCACATTTACGCAGCACATAAATCAGCAAACTTATAGAGCCAAAGCGCTGAAAAATCAGCTCTCAACGCTTATTGGTAGAAGAAGTAAGCTAAGGTTTAAAACCAAAATCAGGATTGCGAATAGTATTATCCTGCCAGTCCTTTCGTATGCCTCTGCTGCGTGGGGACACACCTGTAAAACAAACAGGAAAAAAATACAAACAGCACAAAATCAACTAATAAGAGATGCCCTGAACTTACCGAGATATGTACCTCTGAGAAATTTATACAGAGACTCAGGACAAACAAGGATCCTTCACACAATGGACAAAAAGGCATACGAACTATTCAACGGACTAAACAACCACCCAAGTAGCATGTTAAGAGAGCTGACTAACTACAACGCAAATACCAGGACGGTACACAGAAGACCTAAACAGCAAATAGCCGGATGTAGGGTCCCCAACGAATAAATGAAGAATGAGATGGTCGCAATGACGTCAAATAAAAGAATGCAGTCATCAGAAAAACAACCACCAAAAAAATATCTATTTTTAGGACTCTGGCGAGAGGATACAGGTGCCAAGGCACTTAGTTAAGGACAATATACACCGGGGTGTGTGGAGGCCATATACACCCTGCAATGCACACCCCAACACACCCACACAAATTAGCATGTAAGAATAAAAGGGTAAGAATTGTGCCGGCATTTTATAGTCCCAACGCCAAGGAAGACCCCCAAACCCAAAAAAAAAAAAAAAAAAAAAAATCGGTTGTTTTTCTTTTAAATTCAGAACTTCAAAAATCAATTTCAATTCATTAAACGTTTTAACGTAAAATTCATCCTATTTTTCTATATAGAAGGCCCGTCAGGCCTTCTATATACCGCTGATGCGGATTAGGCCCTTAAGGCGGATCAAATGAATGCTGATCCTTTTCGCGACACCCGAGCACTGAGGTCATGTGCGGCAAGCATGGGCTCGGTGGCCGGACACACTTCGGGCGCCCAGCCGGCGAGGAGAACAAAATTTACTTTTGCCAAATCGGCGGCTGAGTGACCGAGCACACACTTTTTTCCGGACATGAAGTCGACAGCCCAGGCTGTCGGCTTCATGGACGGAACACACGCTCTTTTTCTTTTTTTTTTTTAGGGACTTCAGTCCCGAAGTGAAGTTAGAGTAAAATCTATAGAGTCAGTAAAGTAAATAGGGAGAAAAGCCTAGATGTGGCTACCCCTACAGTCAGGTGGCATAACCACAGTAATTAAAAACAGGAGGTGTCTCATTACCCAGGGCACCTCAAGTAACTTTCAGATCATAAGCCTCCTCACGTAAGTCACACGATGAGGAGGGGTGGTGGAAAAGCCTGGGGGTCAGATAGGTACCACTTCAACTAGTGAAGTGTGACCGGTTTGATCTTCGGACATGTGGATCCCATACTTAGTTTGGTATACACATGTTCCTAGGGGTAGGGTTGATCGCTTAGCGTGATTGTGTGTGTGTGTGTGTGTGTGTGTCTGTAGAGGCCTGAACTTTCAAACTGAACAAAATAAAAGATATTGAAAGTTTCGAGATGTGGTGCTATCGTCGAATGCTGAAGATAAGTTGGGTTGAAACAGTCACAAACTTTGAAGTAATACGAAGGATAGAAAAAGACCCAGAAATTTTGTCAACGATCAAACGAAGAAAACTCGAATATTTGGGTCACCTGATGAGAGGACATAAATACGTATTACTTCAAAATATAATGCAAGGAAAAATAGAAGGAAAACGGAATCCAAGATGTAGAAGAATGTCATGGTTGCGTAATTTGAGAGAGTGGTTTGGCTGTACCACTAATGAACTATTTGGGTCAGCTGTAAACAACGTCAGGATAGCTTTGATGAGTTCCAATCTCCGATAGGAGTGGCATAAGAAGAAAAAGAAGAGTAAGAGGTTTACTGATCTATATGAACTAACCTGCTCTATTTTGGTTTCCCAAAATGCTTTGGAATTAGAATGATTTGTTCCATTTTCCTGTGGGATAGAAAATGCTTTATATCGTCCTGAAGCAATTTTCTTGAGGCATTTTTAAAGTAATTACTATTTTAATAAGAATAAGCCCCAATTAAAGAATAAAGTAAGTTTATTGACGTTTCAATTTTCACTTCGGCAATCATTCTTAAAATACAAACATTAATTAATTAAACAAATTTTGTTTTTTGTTACTTGGTGAAAAACTTTTCTAATATTTTAATTTTATCTGACTCATTTATATTAACAATTTAGATATATATATATATATATATATATATATATATATATATATATATATATATATATAATATATATATATATATATATATATATATATGTTAGTTTTGATATTTCCGCGGGAGCTGTATGTCAATTCCGCGCGCGCAATTACAAGAGCGCGCGCAAGGCACAGTAACTACAAAAGCCAGCTGCCTAACACCCGTAGCGTCACTTCCACTCGAACATCGACAAGAAGCAGACCATCCAGAGAGACTTGAAAATGGCAAGTGAGATCTTGCCGAAACGTCGTCAAAATGGTTTTTATCAAAACCAACAACATTTAACGCGGAGTCAAACCCGGAATACCATTGATATAATAAATATATATATATATATATATATATATATATATATATATATATATATATATATATAATATATAATATATATATATATATATATATATATATATATATATATATATATATATATATATATATATCGGAAAAAGGAGTACGACCGTCAATCCAATATATATATAAGGATCACTCAGACGAGTGGTGGGTTCTTATATCGGTCTCTAGGTGGAGAAATAAAAGACAAAGTTGATAGGCTACTTTATCTATTTTGAAGACGTTTCGCTTTCGAGTTTTGAAAGAATCATCAGTTCATCTAAAAAATTATTACAATATGAGAACCACACAGTCATGGAAACGATGTTAATTGTTACCTTAAAAAGATATGTAGCAGTCAATGTTATTAACAAATATGTGAATGAAACTAAGTAAATGGACATAGTACGCTGATCTTGTATAAACAGTTAAGCAACTAACAACATATATGAACTTGTACAAAAATTAGCACAGCAATTGACCATGTGGTCCAAAATAAATTCAATGTTATTTAATGTTAATAAGTGAGAAAGAACCAAGAAAATCATAAATAACCTCCAACTATTTAATGGATATTAAACTTTGATTTTAACTTTAGGTAGCATTATAAGTAATATTAATAAAATTCTAAAAAATAGTGAATATGAAGTTACCGATCAAAGCCCTATGGATGTCGCCGTGAAAATGGCGTTAGATGAAACAGGAACGAACTAAACCGCAAAAAGACAGCCAACCTTGAGGTCAAAATTACTTTTGACAGATCAACAAGGTGTAAATACCAACCCAAAATTTTGGGCGGTTAATTTAATTTTAACTGAGTCTGGATGACTACCAGGTTGTAAAGGACACAACAGTGAAAAAAGTTGGTAGTGTAAACACAACTCCCCTCACTAACCAGCCCAAATTTACAAACCGGAGATTTTCATTCAAACTCATAATAATGTAATGACGTTAATCATGTGGCAAGTTAAATAGCCAGGTGGTTAACGATATTATAATTTCCAAACAGCCCAAGGTTCAATATACTTGGAGCTGTGATTTGTAAAGGATTCTATGAATCAATTACAATGTTTACTTTGTCCTTATGGACAAAGATCAATATTTCAGTTTGAGTAAATCACTGTTAGATGATGATAGATACTATCAACCACTTTCTTCTAATCCTTGTTCTAAATTCACAAATAAAATAAATAAATTTATAACACATTTAAAAAACATTAAGATCATAGATCAACCTTTAGCTAAGTCTTTACATAATTATGATGGATATGCTCCAAGATTCTACTGTTTACCAAAAATACATAAACCTACGTTGAGCATGAGACCTATTGTGTCATCTATTAACTCACCTAATATTAAAATAGCTAAATTTCTAACAGACATCTTGTCTAAATCATATAATTACAACAATGATTTCAACATTGTTGATTCTTTCAACTTTAGTGAATTTATTAACAATTTTCAACTACCTCAAGGGTACATTTTAGTAAGTTTTGATGTGGTATCTCTTTTCACTAACTTACCTTTGTCCAGTGTAATTACTTCCTTAAAAAACCATTGGAATTCTATCAAACCTTACTGCCCGGTGTCTTGGGATATATTTGCAGAACTGTTACAACTTGTGTTTGACACTAATTTTTTAGTCTTTGATGACAAATTTTACCTTCAAACATTTGGTACACCTATGGGTTCCTCAATCTCTCCCATCCTAGTTAACTTTGTATTGGATGATTTGGTTTCTGACCGTTTGGGTCTTTTGGATTTTCAAATCCCTTTTATTAAAAGGTATGTGGATGATTTATTATTAGCCCTACCACCTGACAAGGTTCAGGGTACCCTATCCCACTTTAATGAGTTTGATCCTCATTTACAGTTCACTGTTGAACTTGAGGACACTACCACCAATAGTATACCCTTCCTTGACATGCGTGTCATCAGAATGGGAGACAACACCCTAACCACAAGTTGGTATAGAAAATCAATGGCCTCTAATAGGTTCCTTAACTACCATTCCTGTCATCCTATGAAATACAAACTAAACCTTATAAAAGCTTTAAGCTTTAGATTAAATAAATTGACACATCCAATTAATCGAAGGGAATCCTTTAAGTTATTGAGAAATATTCTAATAGAGAATTCATATCCTTCCTCTATCATCAATAAATACCTTTATTCGCATAGTTATGGATCCTCAATTTATGACATACCCGATGGTGACCAACTTAGAAACATCTCTAATAATTCTATAAATAGCACTGTTCTGCATAATACCGATCTTGAGAATACTATCACGCATTACTCTTCCTTACCATATTTCCCTCAAGTTACTGAGAAGCTTATTAAATTGTATAAACAAAATAATATACCTGTTAAAATTGCTGTTAAGAATGCAAAAACTGTTAGAAATTTGTTCTCTAAAACTAAAACACCCTTGTCCACTTTGGAACAAGTGAACACAATTTATAAAATTCCATGCGCTAATTGCGATCTTTGTTACATTGGGCAATCTGGTAGATCATTGAAAGGTCGTCTCACTTCACATCGTAGCGACATTAACTTATCGAAACACACTTGTGCTCTAGCACAACATGCGATAAATACAAAACATGAAGTGGATTTTAATGAAGTTAAGATTCTTGCCACTGAACGCAATCTAGCTAAAAGACAGTTTTTGGAAATGTGTTCAATATTAAAACATCCTAATGCATTGAATAAGAGAACTGACATAAGTAACTTGAGCCAGATATATCATGCTTTAATTTTGCAGAATTAGGCTACTTAATCTTTTCACTACATTAATGTCATATTAGGTGTACTAGTTGAACTTTTTTCCACTTTTCATAAAACAATTTACATACATAAATAGAAATAAAATAAATAAATATATCAATTAAATAACTTAATTTCTTTACTTAATTTTACTATTACATATGCAACCCATATTGCATTTCATTACACTAATTTCTTTGATTAGTGTTTCAAATTATATATAAAATAATACAAACATTGTAATTGATTCATAGAATCCTTTACAAATCACAGCTCCAAGTATATTGAACCTTGGGCTGTTTGGAAATTATAATATCGTTAACCACCTGGCTATTTAACTTGCCACATGATTAACGTCATTACATTATTATGAGTTTGAATGAAAATCTCCGGTTTGTAAATTTGGGCTGGTTAGTGAGGGGAGTTGTGTTTACACTACCAACTTTTTTCACTGTTGTGTCCTTTACAACCTGGTAGTCATCCAGACTCAGTTAAAATTAAATTAACCGCCCAAAATTTTGGGTTGGTATTTACACCTTGTTGATCTGTCAAAAGTAATTTTGACCTCAAGGTTGGCTGTCTTTTTGCGGTTTAGTTCGTTCCTGTTTCATCTAACGCCATTTTCACGGCGACATCCATAGGGCTTTGATCGGTAACTTCATATTCACTATTTTTTAGAATTTTATTAATATTACTTATAATGCTACCTAAAGTTAAAATCAAAGTTTAATATCCATTAAATAGTTGGAGGTTATTTATGATTTTCTTGGTTCTTTCTCACTTATTAACATTAAATAACATTGAATTTATTTTGGACCACATGGTCAATTGCTGTGCTAATTTTTGTACAAGTTCATATATGTTGTTAGTTGCTTAACTGTTTATACAAGATCAGCGTACTATGTCCATTTACTTAGTTTCATTCACATATTTGTTAATAACATTGACTGCTACATATCTTTTTAAGGTAACAATTAACATCGTTTCCATGATTGTGTGGTTCTCATATTGTAATAATTTTTTAGATGAACTGATGATGCTTTCAAAACTCGAAAGCGAAACGTCTTCAATATATATATATATATATATATATATATATATAATATATATATATATATATATATATATATATATTATATATATGTATATATATATATATATATAATATATTTTAAAGCAGACGACTTTAAAATGATATTGCCAATATTGCTGAGTTCCGTTTCTGAGACGACTTTATTGTAAGAGAGTTCATTCGATTATATGAAATCAACTTTAACTTGAGAATGTCCGTCAGAAAAAATCATAGCATGTAATTTGTCTTTAAAAAGACAACCACATGCCACGATGAGGGTAAAAGTTCTGTTAGTAATTCTCTAATAAATCATGAGGAAAAAACCAGCAAAAAAAATCTCATAATACTATCCCGACATGGTAAGTATTTGGTAATTGGTATTTTATATGTTTTTTATTTAAAAAACATAAATGATGTATCCTCGATATGTTACTGACTTACTAATACTAGTATTTTCCTTTTATTAACTTCCTCTTTTTTTTTCAACAAGTAACAAAAAAACATAATTTGTTTAATTTAATAATGTTTGTATTTTGAGAACTATTTCCGAAGTGGAAATTGAAACGCGAATAAACTTACTTTAACCTTCAATTGTGGGTTATTCCCATTAAAATGTTAATTACTTTAGAAAATGTTTTGTTTTTGAGTGGCACTCTAGATCATGGTTAGTAGTTTTATTCCTTTATGCAGTAGTTTCATCAGTATATTCGTGGTGATCAAATTAAATCCAGGTGAACTTCTACGATTTAATCTAGTTTTTATGAAATTATGAATTTGGTTCACTGTATATTAATATTGCAATGGTAATTATTGTAAAGGACTTCCTTAGGGTGTTGTGTAAACAGTGATTTCTTTTCTTTATGGTTTGTCCCCATGTAAATATTATATTGTATAATGTTTTCTGTACAAATTTCAGATCGTGTGTTCCTTTAAGATAGATTGTGCTATCTTTATTATCTGTCACTTTAGTATCAATTGGCGACTTATTAAGTTGAATAGATAGTTAGTTATTCATCCTTAAGTTCTATATTTAATATTTAGTATAAGTATGATTATTAAATAGTTTCTTAAAACTAGATATTTTTTTACAAATTGGCAACTCAACTTCTCGAACATAACAACGTAGAAATGTTGTGCTGCCTCCGTTTAACGTTACAACCCCCGAGGTGCACGAACAGTCGAAACAAAAACACGAACATGGCGATTATTATGGAATTTTATATAATTTATAATTTTCGAGAAAAGGATATAAAGTTGAAATTTACTTCCAGTTTACCATATGTCAGCGCCGTATCACGGAATCATGCTAATTATCTAGGAAAAGGTAAATTTATCAGCTTACTACGGTTATTATTTTATTGACTGGTCGCAATAATACTAAAAATTATGGATAATTTAAATAATATATTAGAAACATAATAAAACATTTTTATTTAAAATCTTTTATAAAAGGTATATAATATAATACCTAAACGGGCCATATCACAATTACAGAACGTTTTCGAAATGTATATTCCATTATCAGTGTAACTAAGTATACATATTGTTCTGAAGCTATTTTCTTGTGGCATTGTAAATTAATTACTATTTATAACTGGGAATAAGCCACAATTAAAGATAAAAAATACGTTTATTGACGTTTCAATTTCCAATTCGGAAATCGTTCTCAAAATACAAACAGTAAATTAAACAAATTTTGTTTTTTGTTACATAGTGAAAAAATTCTTCTAATAATTTAATTTTATCTGACTCATTTATATTGACAATTCAGACATACATTATGCATTTTAAAGTAGACGACTTTAAAATGATATTGCCAATATTGTTGAGTTGCGCTCCTGGGACGACTTTACTATAAGATAGTTCATTCGATTACATGAAATCAACTTTAACTTGAGAATATCCGTCAGAAAAAAATCATGGCATGTAATTCGTCTTTAAAAAGACAAACACATGACATGATGACAGTAAAATTCTCCTGTTAGTGATTCCATAGTAAATTATGAGGGAAAAATTATTCCCACAGTATGGTGGAGGTATGTAGATGATGTATTCTCAATATGGCCTCATGGATCAGAGTTGTTGGACACATTCCTAAATGATATAAACGATAAAGAAGAGACAATAACATTTACCATGGAAAAGGAATATAATAACACGCTACCTTTCCTGGATGTTTTAATCTCTAAGAACGATACTGGATATGAGACTCAGGTGTATAGAAAACCAACACACACCAATAGATATTTAAATTTCAAATCAAATCACAATATTAATGTAAAAAAGGGAATAATTAAATCCTTATACGATAGAGCCAAAATTACTTGCTCTAACGAAAATTCGTTCTTGGAGGAGAAACATTTGTTAACATCTGTTTTATTAAAAAATGATTATCCTTTATCGTTTATAAATAAGGAATTTTCAACAATCGATCGAATAGAACAGAACAACTTAGAACGAGATCCTACAGCATACACAAGGAATAATATGAGGAAAATAACAATACCGTACATAAAAGGCTTATCAGAAAAACTTAAAAGGATAGGAAATAAATTCAACATTTCAACAACATTCAAAACAACAAACACGTTGAGATCTATTTTGTCCAAAACCAAACCTAACAATGAACAAGAAAGAACAAAGAATTGCATTTATAAAATACCTTGTGAATGCGATCAGTTTTATTTAGGTGAATCATCAAGGCCATTAAATGTTAGAATAAGTGAACATCAATCTTATATTAAAAACAGAGAATTTGATAGATCTCAAATATGTAAACACGCATGGGATAATGAACATAGGGTTCAATGGAATAATTCAAATATAGTCCTAAAAGAAACGGATGGTAAAAAAAGAAAAATCAAAGAAGCGGCTCTAATTATGCTAAATGAGGCCAATTGTGTCGCAAATTCCTCGGCAGAATGTAGTAGGATCTGGTTACCAATATTGAAAGAGGAAGTTATTAATAAGAAAATACCAGTATTAGTAAGTCAGTAACATATAGAGGATACATCATTTATGTTTTTTAAATAACGTAACATATAAAATCAGAATTTTGATGTTTGTTGAAGGTAAACTAAATTCACGAACAAATACTTACAATGTCGGGATAGTATTATGAGGTTTTTTTTCCTGGTTTTTCCCTCATAATTTACTATGGAATCACTAACAGGAGAATTTTACTGTCATCATGTCATGTGTTTGTCTTTTTAAAGACGAATTACATGCCATGATTTTTTTCTGACGGATATTCTCAAGTTAAAGTTGATTTCATGTAATCGAATGAACTATCTTATAGTAAAGTCGTCCCAGGAGCGCAACTCAACAATATTGGCAATATCATTTTAAAGTCGTCTACTTTAAAATGCATAATGTATGTCTGAATTGTCAATATAAATGAGTCAGATAAAATTAAATTATTAGAAGAATTTTTTCACTATGTAACAAAAAACAAAATTTGTTTAATTTACTGTTTGTATTTTGAGAACGATTTCCGAATTGGAAATTGAAACGTCAATAAACGTATTTTTTATCTTTAATTGTGGCTTATTCCCAGTTATAAATAGTAATTAAGTATACATGTTTTGAGCCACTAAAGTAAATAGATAAAAACCCGTTAAATCTTGTTTAGTTTTAGTTAAAGTTTAAATTTTTGTTACATTATATATTCTTAAAAGTTAAGATGTTTAAGTTACCAGTGGAATTGGTAATATAGCGACTACATGAGGTTACTTGGTCCTGAGACAAAGTGTCTACGAGGTCTTGTTGATACTTGAGTACTTAGGGCACAGTAGTATTTCGGACAGGAAGATCATGCACGGATGCAGTTGTTGTAATAAGACAAATAAAAGAAAAGTCGATGGAATACAACAAACCAGCATATATGTGTCTGATAGATTTGAAGAAAGCGTTTGATAGAGTGAGAATTCGGGAGGCGATACATTTAATATATGAAAAAGGAATATCACTGGATTTAGTAAAAACGATTGAGAATATATATAAAGATAACGTAGCTATGTTAAGATGTAAAGGAAAACTATCGTAACCTATCAAATATGAAACTGGCATTAGAGGAGATTCGCTGAGCCCATTAATATTTTATCTGATAATGGATGAAATCATAAAGAAAGTTAAAAAAAAAAGAAGAGGATATAGAATGAGAAAAAAGGAAATAATAATAATATGCTACGCCGACGACGCCATAATAACAGCCGAAAATGAAGATGACCTACAAAGATTAATTAAAGAATTTGAAGATACGGCGCTCATATACAACATGTGATCTCAACAGAGAAAACTAAAGGGATAGTGATATCAGCGGAATGGAGACGATGTAAACTAGTCGTAAATAACAAAATAATAGAACAAGTTATGAAAACTAAATACTTGGGAATAAAACTGTCAAGCTACGGAAAGTGGAAGAAGAAGTACAAAAAACAAGTGAACATGGCAAACAGAGCAGCAGGATGTCTCAAAAACACAATCTGGAGAAACAAATACCTCACAACGGAAACGAAAACCTAGGATATATAAATTAACAATAAGACCGATAATGACGTACACAGCGGAAACAAGAGCAGATACGGCGAAAACACAAAGACTGCTGGAAACAACAGAAATAAAAGTCTTACGAAAAATAACAAACCAAACTCTAAGAGACAGAGTAAGAAATGAGGAAATATGAGCAAGATGTGGTATAGAGGAAATAAACGCGTGAACCAAAAGAAAAAAAGTGGTATGGAATCAACACATCGAAAGAATGACAGAAAATGGAATAGTACGAATAGTAAGAGACAAATCGCTATATGGAAGAAAATAATTGAGACGACCGAGGAAAAGATGATCAGACAACGTCATTTGAGGCCAAAAACCGAAGTAAAACAGGCATTAAGCCTATTTATAAAGTAGGAAGAAGAAGAAGAAAATCATACTTTGTGCGATGCAAAAAACCAACATATACGTTGACACAAGTCTCAATTGCATGCACACGGTATCAAAGTTTCAGGACAGTATTACAAGCAGTGATACCTTCTAATACTGATGCAGCGATAACGAGACAGTTAAATACACTATGAGATTTGTATCGAGATACTGATACTTGCGACAGATATCGATACCGATCTTAACATGAATGGAGCATTGTACGGATACAAATCTCAAGATACGTGTACGCAATTCGTGTGATACATGTAATGATACATATGTGTAATAATGTGAATAGGGCCCTTAACAGAATAGCCCCTATGGATTCTTGCTTACGAATATTCAAACATTCCAAATTTCACCTTTCCATAATTCTTGTTGGTCTGATAAAATTGGTCTGGTTGTTTGATTAGCCATCATATTGGTAATAATTAAGTTTTCCGAAGACGTGACCTATTTCCTCAATCGTAGTAGAAGGATGACCAGGTAATCTCCTCTCGGTCTTGCCATGTCTTAAGGGCCCCATCCACGTTGAGATAGGTATTGATACCTGTCGTTAGTATCAGTATTTCGATACAAACCTCATAGTGTATTTGGCTGTCTCAGTATCGCTGCATCAGTATCAAAATCTATCGCCGTTTGTATCACTCGCCGCGATACACGTTTATATCGCCGCGTGTAACCGAGACTTGTCTCAATGTTATTTTGTTGCATCGCGCTACTTAAAGTATATACAATTTTAATTTTTAATATGGCAGATTACGAGTTTTGAGTGCAAAGTGCAATTTAAAGTGCAAAGAATATTCAAATAGACAACTTAGGTAATCGGCAACAAAAATTTTGGTAAAAAAGATGCAAAGAAAAGTATCCTAATGGTATCTGTATCTAAATCTATATCTGTATCTAGATATGTATCTGTATCTACATATGTGTCTGTATCTGTATATCTGTATCTATATCTGCATCTGTATCTGTATCTTTATCTGTAGCTGTATCTGTTTCTGTATTTGTATCTGTATCTGTATCTGTTTCTGTAACTGTATTTGGAGCTATATTTGTATATTTGTATATTTTGCTATATTTTGTATTTGGAGCTATATGTATTTGTACCTTTAATAGTATCCGTATCTGTATCTGTATCTATACATGTATCTGTATTTGAATATATAACTGTATCTATATCTGCATCTGTATATGTATCTGAATTTGTATCTGTATCTGTATTTGTATCTGTATCTATATCTGTATTTGTATTGTAGCTCTATTTGTATTTGTATCTGTATCTGTATCTGTATCTGTATCTGTATCTGTATCTGTATCTGCATATGTATCTGTATCTGTATCTGAAACTGTATCTGTATCTGTATCTGTATCTGTATCTGTATCTGTATCTGTATCTGTACCTGTATTTCTATCTGTATCTGTATCTGTATCTGTATCTGTATCTGTATCTGTATCTGTATCTGTATCTGTATCTGTATCTGTATCTGTATCTGTATCTGTATCTGTATCTGTATCTGTATCTGTATCTGTATCTGTATCTGTATCTGTATCTGTATCTGTATCTGTATCTGTATCTGTATCTGTATCTGTATCTGTATCTGAATCTGTATCTGTATCTGTATCTGTATCTGTATCTGTATCTCTATCTGTATCTGTATCTGTATCTGTATCTGTATCTGTATCTCTGTATGTATTTGTATCTGTATCTGTATGTGTATCTGTATCTGTATCTGTATCTGTATATGTATCTGTATCTGTACCTGTATCTGTATCTGTATCTGTATCTGTATCTGTATCTGTATCTGTATCTGTATCTGTATCTGTATCTGTATCTGTATCTGTATCTGTATCTGTATCTGTATCTGTATCTGTATCTGTATCTGTATCTGTATCTGTATCTGTATCTGTATCTGTATCTGTATCTGTATCTGTATCTGTATCTGTATCGGTATATGTATTTGCAAACGTATCTGTATCTGTATAATACAACACAATGGTATAATACCACTACAAATAAATCTCAAATGTAACTAAATTATACTTCAAAAAGGAATATAATTTAATCTAGAAAACAAAATGAGTAAATAATTACGAATAGAAAAACCATGTAAAGTCTTTGAGTATTTTGGTAAATAGAGGAGAAGGTGGTAATATGGCCCCTGCATATTTTATGGCCCCCCTCCGTATTTTAATAACAAAGTGCTGAAATCTAGTGGAGAACGCTGGAACTAGTTCACTAGTATACCAACTGGCCGGTAGGAGCGCTGTGAGCCATTAAGTGCAGTCACTCAGTAATTGTGCAGTAGTTTGTGTTTTGGTCAATCTTCAAAACTTTGAAAGGTATGTAAATTTCTTGATTTTAACTTACCATAACTAATAATAACTTAGTTCTAAGTATCGTGCATATGAATTAGAGGTTATTACCTACAGTTTAACACAGACTAGAATGTTCTAAGTCTTTTACATTTTATCTTGTAACCACGTGTTTTAAACTTGGAGATGTGTGTATTATGGCCCCCCTAGGTAATGGTAATATGGACCCCGGGGTCCATATTACAAGCAGTTTCAATATTTGTGGTTTTTTTATTTTTCAGATGCCTAGAATCAGCTTAACACCTAAACCAGCCAGAAAAAGGCAAATTTGGGACAAGGACAAAATGAAAGAAGCAGTAGCAGCTGTCACTGAAAAGAAAATGGGTGTCAAAAAGGCTTCTAAACATTTTGATGTGCCTAAGACCACTTTAAGAAGATATGTTAAAGAGGCAAGTACATCTGAAGCCACTGAAGTTCACACAAAAAAGCTAGGTAGGAAACCAGCTATACCTGAAGAACTGGAAAATGAACTAGTGGAGTACCTGAAGTATATGGAGGCAAAATTTTACGGGTTCACTCGCTTGGATGTTCGTCGAATGGCTTACCAACTAGCAATTAGAAATGGGATTCAAACCAACTTTAGAAACGAAATTGCTGGCAGGGCTTGGTTGGACCATTTCCTTAGACGACACAAAGACAAGTTGTCAATCCGAAAGCCAACTGGAACATCATATGCTCGTGCAAAAGGTTTTACTCGTGAAAGAGTTAATGCCTTTTATGACTTGCTGGAGTCCGAATATTCAAAACACAAATACCCAGGTGACCGTATTTGGAATGTGGATGAAACGGGCCTGAGTGTAGTTCAGACAAAAATACCACAAGTTATTGCCAGTAAAGGTAAACGCCAAATATGTTCTCTAACTGCGGCAGAACGTGGATCTTTGGTCACAGTCATATGTTCAATGAGTGCAGGAGGATCTTATGTCCCTCCGATGTTGATTTTCCCAAGGATAAACATGTCTGATCTCCTTATGAAAGGAGCTCCTCCTGGGTCAATTGGAAGAGCTCACCCGTCTGGGTGGGTTCAATCAAATCTGTTTAGAGACTGGTTAGCTCATTTTATTGAAAAAACAAATCCAACAGAGACCTCGCCCATACTACTTATCCTTGACGGTCACTTTTCGCACACAAGAAACATTGATGTGATCGATTTGGCAAGGAAAAATTACATCACGATATTGTCCTTACCATCCCACACAACACATAAATTGCAACCACTAGACCGCACTTTTATGGGAGCTTTAAAGACTCACTACAGTGAAAATATCCGACAGTGGATGCTTCATGAAAGTAGACCTGTTGGGCCTTACGATATTGCGTCCTTTTTGGGAAAGGCGTACCTCCGATGTACCACAGGAGTAAACGCTGTAAATGGATTCTGGGTCACAGGTATTTACCCCCTGGAAAGAAATATTTTTCAAGACCATGAATTCATTGCAGGGGAGGAGGAGGCACCAAACGAAAATCAGGCTGAGAACACTGATAACCGACTGCATGACACTCCTGCAGTTGAAGTCAATCCTCATCCACCAACAACCTTCGCTGTGTCTCCTAAAGACATTCACCCCGTTCCAGAAAAAAAGAAAAAATCAAACCGTGGACGAAAACCCTGCATCGCAAACGTCATTACTAGTTCTCCTTATAAAAGAGAGCTAGAAGATTTTCTGGCAAAAAAAGAAGCTGCTGCAAGTCGTCGTGGTCGTGGCCGTGGCAATGGCCGTGGCAATGGGAAAGGCACTGGAAGAGGTGCTTCAACAAGTGTCACTCGAAGTTTGACGTTTGTTAACCCCATACCATCTTGTCCCGGACCTCAAACTAGCGCTGTGACGTTTGATAACCCCATACCGTCTTGTTCTGGGCCTCAAGCTAGCCCTAAAGGACAAGCAGCCAAGTCTGACTGTACCCCACGTGCCAACGCTGGAAAATCAAAGAAGAACAACCCTAAACACAAACGTCCAGCTGACAGCAGTGACGACGACGATGATGATGATGATGATGACGGGATGCAGCTCTCCACTTGCTCCGGTGAATCACCTTTTGATCTATCAGTTGGAGAGCCTCAACCAAACCAAGATGACGCATCATGTATTTTTTGTGATGAAAAGTTCACCAACAGCGTGCGGGGGGAACTATGGGTTCAGTGTCTCATGTGTTCACTGTGGGCACATAACGAATGTGCAGGGGCAGAGAAGGATGAGTACGTCTGCGATTTCTGTCGTTGTTCGTCCATTATTACCATGTAGGACATTTTAATTTTGTAGACTAGACTATATCTACCTATACATACATATTATGCTGTATCTACTTATATACACTCTATCTACTTATGTATAATAAAAAGGTTTTTTGTTCAATGCAGTTATAATTTTCAGAATTTGCCAATATTTCCTTAAATTAATAAGGGGGTCCATATTACAAACACCATGGGGGCCATATTAACTGCACATCTCGTTTTCTGATGAATGTGTCAACTTTTAAAAAATTATTAAAAAAAAATGTAAAATGAAGTCTTAAACCGCTTTAACTATTACAATGTGTTCGGTAACTAACACCATATCGTAACTAAGCTAACAATCTCTGTTTTTTATTAATAATATCAATTTTACAATAAAAAATCAAAATGGGGGTCCATATTACCACCTTCTCCTCTATAATCTATCTTTGTATGTTTGTTAAGAATAAATTTTAATATTGGTAGGTATTATGAAAAACCATTGCAAGAAACAAAAAATTCTGGAATTGTAAACTAGTAACAACCCAATAGAAATACTAATACACTAACCAAGGTAAGAAAGCTTGTAATCGAAATAAAAACCCACATTTTTAGTTTTATAAACTAAAATAAATAAACTAAATTTGTGTCTCGACTTATAAATAAACTAATTTAGAGTGACGTTGGGTTCACTTTAAAAAATCTCTAACCTGCAGGTAAAAACAAATACTCTATAGTGTAAATCGCGAAGATCTGTACAATATAACTTTATTATTATAAACGACCGACAGGCACAGATACAGGTTACCTGACATTATTACATCATTACAAAATACGCCTAAAGCTTTGTAACCGATCACATTTTACTCTCTAGTTCTCGACATCCAATTTGTCAGTTTTTATTGCTATCTACAATTCCTTATCTCTTGTTAGTTTACTTTTTTCTGTAAATTGAAATTTAAAACAAAAATGAGTCGTTACTTTTCTATAATATTTTTTACGTTTCTATGGTAAATTACCTTAGGCAACCTCTGTACTTTAAACTTTCCCGTTTGTACACCTTTGACAGATCGCTGAGATAATTTTGCAGTGGCGTATATTTTAAAAAAATACATGTTTGCTAAATAATAACAAAAAATTAACATGAAGAAGATTAAATACGAATGCAAAGACTGCAAGTTAGTGACACTGTATGTCAAAAATATAAATATGTTACTTGTTTGAAAAAGAAGTAATCGGGAAAGATTAGTAAAAAAAATGAATTGCAATATAAATTATTGAGTATCAATACAGTTTTTAAAACTGTGACTAGTATTATTAGAAATAGGTACTGCGAAAATTCTATAAGTAGATACGACATCACCTCTTTCTCTTCTATGAGTTATACTAGAGCTTTATCTGGAGCTTAATCTAGATTTAAATTCAGTTTCTTAGTTGGGTTTCATAGTTTAATCTTCCAAAATTAAAAAGATGCTTTGTAGCTCTTTGTTGTGCTCCTTCTAATAAATTAATTGTTATTTTGCAAATGGGTTGACCCAACTGACACTGCAAATTCTAGGTGAGGTCTGACATCGTTATGTAAGTATACCTGCAATACATACATAACCAGAACCATATAAGTAACTATATAAGAATTTATAAGTAACAAAAATTAAAAACAACGGCCCCTATATAGGCAAAGATTTTTATTAACAAAAGCAGAAATCTTAACATATAGGTAACATATTGGCAATGTAGGCAAATAACTTATTATTTATTACTCAAAATGAATTAACTTAATACCAACTTAAGACATCGATAGATGTAATTGGAGCCTATTTCAGGATGAATACTAATGTTTTAATTTGTAATTTCTTGGAAAACTTCCCATTGAACTTCCCTCTAACTCTCGCCTAATTTTTGAAATAGATTCCGCTTAGCGTTTCTTCTATTTCTTCTTTATAAGCAAATCAGCTTGTTTATTGGCGGATTAGTACCTCTTTGGAAGATTGTCACTCACACCTTTTGTGCGGTCGTTCGATAATTCTTCTGCCAATTGGTGATTTATCCCTTGCTATTTTAATGACGTAGGTCTCCCCCATTCTGCTTATGTGGTGTTAAATACAAATTAATCCCTTAGTTTTAATCTCACATTATTCTTAACTTCTTAACCTTTTATAGATTCACCGTGTATAATTGAAACATTGTGAAACATATCGAGTAATATTTCAACAATTGAGTCCATTCAACAAGTGTTGCAATAATGGCCTAGATTGAATTGTATTGTAAGCTCATAGTTCAAAGTTTGTTAGTATGATAGAAGCAATAACCTCTATGCTGAGGTATACATTATTTGTGAAATTATAAATTGGGGATTTGCGCTCATTTGAGCACAGTCTATTATAGAAAGTTACCTAACCAACTTCTTCTTTTTTAAGTGCCATATCCGCGACGAAGGTTGGCAATCATCATGGCTATTCTCACCTTAGAGGCAGCTGCTCTGAACAATTGCCTTGAGATGCAACAAAACCACTCTCTCAGGTTCTTCAACCAGGAAACGCGTCTTCTTCCTACGCTTCTCCTACCCTCTATTTTTCCTTGAATTGTGAATCTCAAGATGTTAAATCTTTCGCCTCTCATTACATGTCAGAGATATTGCAATTTCCTTTATTTTATTGTATTTTCCATTTCCCTCTCTCTGCCTATTCTTTTTAACACTTCTGCATTCGTGACTCTATCTACCCATGGAATCCTTAACAATCTTCTAAATGTCCACATTTCAAACGCTTTAAGTCGATTTTACCTAACCTAACCAACAACTAGAGTTTAATTATTAGTAGCTTTAAATAATACTATAGTTTTTACTCCACACTTTCACCATTTATTTACCATCGTCGATCGAGAAGAATCAGACAAATTACATCGAATTGTACAATGGTTATTTGTATCTTTTTTTCTATTTAGTGTCCATTCGTTTATACACTTTCACTTTTCTTTTGATCTCTCAGCGTATTTCCTGTATTTTTTCTTAGTACTCTCATTTCTGTCGTTTTTGGTAGCCTTTGTGTTATGGCTGTGTCGAGTCTTGTTTCTGCATATATGTCATTATTGGCCTTACACTGGCTTTATAAATTCTTGACTTCATTCCAGTCTTAATGTGTCTATTTCGCCATATAGTGTTATTAAGGCATCCTACCAGTCGATTTGCTCTTTGTACTTAATCTCTCATTTCTTTATTCAGGTACGTAGTTGGAGAGTATAATTAAAGAAAAAAACAACTTAAAACTAATGTTATTAACAGTGTTGTGTTGTGTTGTAGTGTGTTGGTTCCAAAATGCTAATCAATTAAATTCTTTTTAGTGCTGAAATTTAAAAATGCTAAAAAATAACAAGAATTAGAATTTGAATAACACTTTGGAATTTAGTAATGGGATGAAAGTTAAATTAAATAAAGTGAAATAAGTTAAAAATAAATGCAGTTAATAGTACCTAGTATGAATAATATCACGGGTAGTATACAATTTAAAAAAAAATGCACAAATAGGAAGAATTGACGAGAAAAGGCAAAGTGTGCAAAACACACCTATAATAGGCAAAATGACAAAAAAGAATTTTGTCAATTATCCACAAATCAAAATATTAAAATATACTCAATATAAACTTAACATGGGCATTAATTATAATTTCTAACTTGTAACAACTGTAACTTCTTTTTTTTTTTTAGTGGTTAAATAAACCTTATCGGTGACTTGATGAGCTGGAAACTATGGAGCTCAAAACCGATATTCAAAGGTACAACAATACCAATTGTACGTATTTTGTTTTCTTACTTAGTTAAAACTTAAAAAAAATTAGATCACTTTTCAAAACACTTATTTTTCAAAGGTCTATGGCTATCATACGCCTATGGCTTTTGACAGATTATTGCGATAACATTTTATTCAAGCAATGAGTCGTTCTAATCGGAATTTAATCTAGAACGGAATTGTGTTTTAAGTGTAGAGCTATAGTATATATTTAATTAAGTATATACACAGTAAGTAAGCACCAATTGCTTTTCTTGAGGAACTAATAAGGGTAATTTGGTACAATTTTTCTCATCAGATGGGGTGTGTTTTTTATTTGATTAGCTGTTATTAATTTGTAATTGTTTTCTACGGGAAATTTAACTCGTATGTAGTAACATGATCGCGTTCGTGTAAAAACGGAAAATTAAAACTAATGTAACCATCTGCATAATTGTTATGTTTTTTAACTAAATGCAAATTTTGTTTATTTTATTAATTATACCACATCATTATTGAAAATTATTTCAAGCTAATTCAATTTTAATGCGCCTCTTTTGCAACCACTCTTATTATTGGAGTAATTAAACTACAAAAAATATTTAATTAGGAGTATATGGTATCTTTTTCCCTACGATATTTTTCTACTATATTTCTTACATTCAATTTCCTACTTCATTAACTTATATTTTCCGAATATTTTATTTTATTTCAGAGAGCAATGGTTTTCCGGTATAACAGTTAAGGTCCAAAAGTAGTGGATGGTGCATGGTATACAGAACAAGTCTAGCAATTGGGTGTTTGGATCCCTACGCCCAAAGGTAATGAGGAATTATCAGTAATATTTGCGAAATGGACGTTATCCCAGACAAACCAGTTAATTATATTAAAATTACCCTTAACAAAAGTAAAACTTAAGTGTCTTACGTAAATACACAGCACTTAAGAAAGCAAACGTAAAGTAACTAGTACAGAAGGGTGGAGAAATCAAACCAGATCATAGGCAAGCAAGTCAGTCAAAAAGCATAGGTTAAGATGGTTTGGTCATGTTCAAATTTGAGAGCTTAATCACCCACTACGAAGAATTGCTAATCTACAGGTTTCTGGGAGGAAAAAGAGAGGAAGATCAAAGAAGACCTAAGGGGAGAAGCTTAGGCAGGACATGTCAATAAAGGGGATTGATATAATTATGACTCAAGATAGAAACTTATGAAGAAATGTAATTAGGGAATACGCAATTAAATAATTACGGGAAACGTAATTAGCAAGGAAGTCAACCAAGAAGAGTGATTAAAATTAACCCTTGCAGGCCCGGTCCAAATCCCTTTTCTAGTAGACCAAAATAAAATGTGATTAACCCCGTCGGCTGAAATTAGATAATAAAATAGGACTGTGAACACGTAGCAGCAAAAAGTTAATTGCCAATCCTACTGTATAAATATACGAAAAAAAGGATCTCTTAATATCACAATTAGTCAGAAACGAAGAGTGAGCCACTTTACACAAAATTGTGAGTTTCTCGATCATAACTTGCATACAAATATACACGTTTAAATGCATGTAGCGTTTTTAAATAAAACGAGCGGTTCGAATTTATATAAATATATTTATTTATAACTTTACAGTTCGGTACTCTCTTATCAACTAACTTACTCCTAACACCGTTACATATATATACCAAAGTATTATGTTCGAGAATATTCGGGAGTAGTCCCACCTCTAATTCGTTATTTGACGGGTGGAATTTTACAGAGCTTGATGTATCGCCGACACTTCTCGGTGCTTCGAGATGCGACCGTCAGGCGGGCCACTTATATGCTGTTAGCTGCTGAATGCATGTTCGTAACACTGGTCCCCTCTTAAATCTGAGCGTCCCGATCAGGAACTCTATCTATAGGCCCAGGATGGCGGAATCTACAGGACTCTCCAGCTCTGCATGAACCCCTCAGAAAGAAATAACAGTCTACTGTCTTTGAAGGACACGATCCCTTCGGATTAATGCAACACACAGTAATTCTTACACCGGTTTCTCGGAAGATCACTTCAAGCATGCTTCTGACAATCTTCCAATCCAGATTATCTAGTGCATAACCTATCTTGGGTAAAGCCAAGTTCTTAATGTCGTAATTGCAGACGATTTTCTTCAAATTAGTCAGAGCACGCCATATATCCTCGTAGCTTGCTCTGTCTGTATACGACTTTCTGGTCACCATATACAACAAAGATCGAAAACCACCTTCTAATCTCAGCACTCTTCCAACTTTAGGCTGCTGGTTTTTTAACTCGTCCAAGCGACCAAATTTCTTATAAAATACGGATGAGATTCCTTTAGTCATCTCAAGATCTTGAGCAACACAGTGGGCTAGAGTGACGTTATGCGGAACACTAAAAAGATCCTGCTGAACTTCTGTCGTCACGCCGAATCTAGCACTCTCTCTCTCTCTCTGCGTAATTTGACATAAACTCATTAAAGCTTGGTCGCCGATCATCTTTGATCTCATGTTGAAGGGTTCGGACTTCTTCGATTTCGTTTTAGCCAGCATAAGGTGCAAGACGATTTATGTGAACTACTTTTGGTTTACCTTTCGGAAACTTCTTAATTCGGTATATTACGTCATTTATTCTCTTTTTAATTTCATACGGACCCTCCCATTGTCTTTGCAGTTAAGGAGACAAGCCACGACGACGTTGGGGATTATAAAGCCAAACAAGATCACCTACTTCATAGCTTTCATTCTTGCATCGAGAATCGTATTGATCTTTCATTCTGTCACTGGCTAACTGGATGTGTTGTCGGGCAAGTTCATGAATGTTGTTCATTCTTAACTTTAGGCGGTCGACATAACCTTCGCTTGCAACATATTCTTCAGAAGGTCTGCAGCCAAACTCTAGGTCGCAGGGCAAACGAACTTCACGACCTAACATCAGGCAGGTTGGAGTCTGGCCCGTAGTTTCATTCACGGCCGAGCAGTATGCCATTAGGAATAAATGAATGTGCTGGTCCCAATCTCTTTGATGTTCTGATACAACTTTGGACAGGTGTTTACCCATCGTTCGGTTCATTCTCTCGACCATTCCATCTGATTGAGGATGCAGGGGTGTCGTTCTAATCTTATTGACACCAATCAATTTACAAACGTTTTGGAAAAGCTTTGACTCGAAGTTTCGCCCTCGGTCGGAGTGGATCTCCAAGGGAACACCAAATCGGCTAAAGAATTCTTTAACCAGTACCTCTGCAACGGTAGCAGATTTTTGATTTGGTAGCGCATAGGCCTCAGTCCATTTCGTAAAATAATCCATGGCTACCAGGATATATTTATTTCCATCATTTGTCTCTGGAAGTGGACCTGCGATGTCGATTGCTACTCTTTCCATAGGACTACCAAAATTGTACTGTTTCATGGGTGCCCTCTTTTTACCAACTGGACCATTAGTGGTTGCACACAGTTCACATTTCCGGCACCATCTTCTTACATCATCTTTACAGTTCACCCAATAGAACCGTTCTCGAACCTTTTGCAGAGTTTTCGTAATACCAAAGTGTCCACCTGATGCACCGTCATGCAACTGACGTAATACTTCTGACACTTTACTTTTAGGTACAATCAACTGAAGCTTAGTTTCTGTACCATCATCGTTCTTAAAGGTTCTATACAGAAGATCATCTTTCAGCACTAGGCAATTCCATTGGCTCCAGTAACACTTGACTTCGGGACTACATGCACTAATGTCTTGCCAAGAAGGTCTTTCACTTCGACGCACCTAATCCAATACTCTTTTTATACATGGATCATCTGCTTGAGCGTCTTGTAGCTGTTGTCGCTGCCATTAATCATTAATGACGGTGGTTCGTCTCACGGGGCAATGTCTTTCTTCTAATTTAAGACAGTGATTACAATGTTCACTGCACGGCCTTCTCGAAAGCGCATCAGCATTTAAATGAACTCTTCCAGCCCTGTGTTCGATCTCGTAATCATATTCTTGTAATCGTTCTAACCATCTTGCCATCTGGCTCTCTGGATTACGGAATTGTAGGAGCCATTTTAGAGCAGCGTGATCCGTGCGAAGAAGAAACTTTCTGCCGTATAAATATTTATGGAAATGCTCGCAAGCCTTTACTACGCCTAGCAATTCTCTCCTGGTAACGCAATAGTTTCTCTCTGATTTCGACAAGCCTTTGCTAAAGTAAGCGATGACTTTCTCCTGCCCATCTTGGATTTGGGAGAGAACAGCTCCTATTGCACTGTTGCTTGCATCGGTGTCCAATACAAATTTTCCTGCCTGTCTAGGGTAGCTTAAAATCGGTGCGCTGATCAGAGCCATTTGTAAGTGTTCGAAAGCTCTCTGACATTCTTCGCTCCATGTATATTCTTTGCCTTCTTCTGTCAACTTTGTTAATGGCTTGGAGATGTTGGCGAAACCTTTGACAAAACGTCGGTAATATGTGCATACGCCAAGAAAACTTCTAATTTCGTGTTTATCTCTTGGTACTGGCCAATCCCTAATTGCTGCAAGTTTTTCAGGATCAGCTGTTACACCATTACTTGCTACAATATGTCCCAAGTACTTCACTTCTCGTCGAAACAAGTGACATTTCTTCGGACTCAATTTCAAATTCGCTGCCCGCAATCGTTGAAAGACTTCTGTCAGATTATTGGCATGTTCATCGAAGCATCTTCCTACTACAATTACATCATCCAAATAAACCAGGCATGTTTTCCATGTTAGACCTCTTAAAACCGCCTTCATTAATCTTTCAAATGTGGCCGGGGCATTACATAAACCAAAAGGCATAACTGTGAACTGCCAAAGCCCTGATCCTATCGAGAATGCGGTTTTCTCACGATCAGCTGGCTCCATGTCTACTTGCCAATATCCACTTTTCAGATCGAGTGTGGAGAACCAACGAGAACCAGAAAGTGTATCCAAAGTATCGTCTATTCTGGGCAAAGGATAACTATCTTTTTTAGTTACCGAATTGAGCTGTCGGTAGTCAATACAAAAACGTGTTGAACCATCTTTCTTCTTTACTAGCACTACTGGTGATGTCCATGGACTATTTGATGGTTCAATTACCCCTTGTTTGTTCATATCTTTGATGATGTCTTCGGCTTCATCTCTTTTCGCAAATGGAAGTCATCTAGGTTGTTGTCTGATTATCTGAGCATCTCCGGTATTAATTTTATGCTTTACTATGCTTGTTTTGCCATTATCCTTCTTATCAATGGCAAAAACATCTTGAAATTCTATCAGCATAGACATTACTTTTTTAGTTCGTTTATCATCAAGATCTTATCACGTTTTAATCATCGTCTCAACAAGCTCCTTTGGATACTTAGATTTCGACGGTTTCTCATTAGTATTCATGGAACAAATCGAAGCCACGGGAACACACTGTCCGATCAAAGTTCTTTTACTTAACTTAATAGCAGTTCCCTTTAAATTCGTAACTCTTATAGGAACGACATTTCGAATTCTCACCAAAGCTTTTGCCGTTAGGAACTCGGCATTGTTCACATCTTCGATCATCCTTAAACTTCCCTCTCGGCAGTAACCATCAGGTCTGGCCATCAAAATTTTCTCACTATTAGCGGGTATTGTTACGTCACAAGTAGTTATTAAGCTGATAACATTTTCTTTGTCTTCATGAAACGGCAACTCTTCACCACTGATCTCGAGAACTCCATCTTTGACATTCAATACAGCCCCAAATTTCCGTAGTAAATCCATCCCCAATATGAACTTGTCGGAGATCTCTGCAATTAATACTCGATGTTTCACTATGGTCTGGCCAATGGATATGACATATTAGCCTCGCCATATGTATTAATTATCTTACCAGTTGCTGTTCTAAGCTTTACTGTTGCAGCCTTTTCTTGTTCTATCCAATGATTGGCTGTCGCAATAGCTTCAAATTGTCTAAGGTATATGGACTAAGAAGACTTTCCATCAAATGGTGGCAATTTAAATCTCATATGATGTGTCGTTTCGTCTCTAGGTAATTCTTTTTTCACTACCGGATCTAAAACTACCGTATTAATTGGTGGTAGCACTTTCGTGTTAATTATCATGGTCTCTAATTGTTTGATCTTATCTTTTACGTTGTTTACATTTTTCTGCATCTGATCGAATGTTCTTGAGACTTCTTCAAATTTCTCATCGTTCTGAGTACATACTTTATCGAATCTTCTAGAAACCTTTTCGAGTTTCTCGTCGTTTTGTCTAGCTACTTCTTTAATAATTTGAGAATTCTCGTCGAATCTTCTAGATACATTTTCGAATGTTTCATCAACTCTTTTGGAAACGTTCTCTAATTTATCATCATTTTTTTAGAAGATTCTTCAATCATATGCGACACATTTTCAAATTTACTATCATTTTGTTTAGAACTTTATTCGATCATTTATGAGACATTTTCAAATTTACTATCATTTTTTTTAGAAGATTCTTCAATCATTTGCGACACATTTTTTATTTTCGTTAAAACTGCTTCTTCTGCTGACTGGAACTGGAATGTCTCTGGGTCTTCTCCATTCTTGTTGAGAACAGTCTTCAGTCGTTCTTGTAGTATCTTCTTGGACCCGCTGCAGTCTTCATCGCCTTCTTCTAGTTGCTCACGCAATTGTTTCGCTGAAAGTTCTACTAGCAGCATCTTTGATCAGGCACACACGTACTTTTATAATGTTCTTTCGTACAACGATCACTACCGAACTACGTGAATGTTCCCGACTAACAATACTTTTCAAAAGTTCAAAAGTCTTTTCCAAAAATTCAAGTCTTTTTTAAAAATTCAAGTCTTTTTCAAAAATCACTGTTGAATTTATATTCAAATCTCACACCGACACCAACTGTAGCGTTTTTAAATAAAACGAGCGGTTCGAATTTATATAAATATATTTATTTATAACTTTACAGTTCGGTACTCTCTGATCAACTAACTTACTCCTAACACCGTTACATATATATACCAAAGTATTATGTTCGAGAATATTCGGGAGTAGTCCCACCTCTAATTCGTTATTTGACGGGTGGAATTTTACAGCGCTTGATGTATCGCCGACACTTCTCGGTGCTTCGAGATGCGACCGTTAGGCGGGCCACTTAGATGCTGTTAGCTGCTGAATGCATGTTCGTAACATGCATATTGATATACCAATAACAACTGGCAACTGAGAACTAAAATTGGATTTTGGCTTTTTTATAAGTTCATCCTAAGCTAACTAATTTTTGAGCATAGGAAGTGTAGTTTTATTTAAAACATTTGTTTCCTTGAGAAAATATTACCGCTTTAACAGAATTATAAATTATTATAAATAAAGCGGTTTATAACAAAACGTATTTTAAAAAGAGGCGCGAACAAACGGAAGAACAGGTAACTGTGCAAAACAATCCCATTGAGTGGAAAAGCGAAGCAAAATACCTCGGAGTAATAATGGACAAAGGACTAACGTTTAACAAATACGTAGAAGCTACAATACAAAAAGCCAATATGGCAAGAGCCGCAATAAGAGGCCTAGCAGGAAGGAAAAGCAAACTTCGCATTAAAACCAAAATAAGATTAATAAACAGTATAGTCCTTCTTATACTGACCTACGCGTCACTTGCATGGGGACACATATGCAACACAACCAAAAAGAAAATACAGGCACAACACAACAAAAGCCTAAGAGAAGCGGTAAACGTACCAAGATACGTAGCTAAAAAATTCCTATTCAGAGAATTACAGCAAATCAGAGTAACTGACACAATGAAAGAAAAGGCAATGCAGCCAGACACAATGAGCCCAGATGCTCATACAAGGATACAGTCTGTATTGTGATATCGTATATAACTTTATATATTTTCTTTATTATAATATAAACTATATACTAATTATGATATTTTGTCCACAGGTTACCTACAAAAAAAAATCAAAAAAAAACACAAAACACCGGCTTCGGCCACCAAAAAAATTAAAAAATTTCTAACAAAAACCGGCTCCGGCCACCAAAAAAATTAACAAAAACCCCAAAACCCGGGCACGTAGGGCCCAACCCTTTGAGCACCAAGTCGCTGAACTGAGCCGGGACTTAGAGCGGAGCGGAGACTTGTGGCCCAAGTAAGCAATTTTAGTTCGCGGATAAGCCACATTAACATAACAGGAATATAGCGGAGATGAGCTGTCCTGAGTTTTTGCAATCGGTTAGGAAACCATGTTGGGGTTGTATTACCCAGGACCTCCACATGAAGAGCATTTGGCTGATTGTTGTGCCTCTATAGCGCATCAGAGTGCTATAGGGGGGAAAGGGATGGTCTAGAGCATTGGAGCACGGTGGGGTGACTCCTGTTTTTTACTCGAGTTAACACACCTTGCTCCAATGAATTGTTACACCCGATTATACTACCTGGGTGAACATTTCTCATAGGCTGGGTTCAATTAAATTGCTTGCTTGCTTGCAAAACGTATTCGTTTATGAAAACGTATGAATATTCTAGCCCCAAACATAAGTTTATTACGAAAAGGGAAACTTAAGTACAAACACCTATATTATTTGAAGCAATATAAAAATTAATAATTTCTAGACGGAGTTAACTGAAAATACAGTCTCGTAATAAGTTTTAAATTTTATAAACTCAAAAGACATTTAACATGTTACAACAGCGAGGACCAAGGGGGAGTGGTCAATAAATGTTTGCACATATATTAATCAAAAACGTGCTTCTTTATTAAAACTAATTTAAAACTAACACTTTTAGAAACAGTTAAAAACATAAGAATTTTAAATATTCACGGAGATTTTGGTTTTATGGAGGTGGAATTGGCATCATTGTAGGATACACAAACATTTGACCTCTAGCTGTGCTTACCGCATACATACTTTTTGGTTTCGCCAATTTATTGATCTTTTCTCTTTTAGACTTTTCTAATTTGCATGAATGTTATCGTTCCTTTAAATTTTGTGATGATGTTAAAAATACATCATGGAAAATATTGTACTCGAGCAGATATATTTTCCATGGCATTCAGTACAAAATAATGAAATCCGTTTAAATTTGAAGATCTTTTATCAATAAGAGGTAGCGTTAACGCAAGTTCTAACTCTTGCAGAAACAAACGATGGCAAGTGCTCTTATTTCCATTACAATTTTGAAAATTGAGAATAAATAGGGAGTAGACGTTGATAACTGCAATATCAAATAAAGTAAAACAAACTGAGAGTGGCCATCTTCGCTTTGATATCTTTTCTCGCTAGCTGGTCTAAAGTATTAACACCTCTTTTAGGCTTATTATAAAAAAGATTGATATCTGATGTTTTTTTGTATTCGCCGCTTACATCATCAAAATGTTGGGTTGATAGAAAGAGAAGTCACTTTGTAGGCTTCTGACGTCTTACATAATAAAGAAGAGCAACTGGTGGGTTTTCAGAGATGGTGGATCTGAAAATGCAAATATATTGCCTATCTTCCGTTTTCTTAAGGACTTCCAGTATATGCCTGCGATTTTGTTGGAAAGTGCCAACTAAAGTCAGAACAAAGTCTTTGTGGAGATCTTCTGGAAGCTCCACAAAGTGTAATATCTGTCCGTCATTACAACACATCCAGAGTTTTGAATCAGAGACAGCCATCTGAGATGAGATTGTCATATTAAATTCTTTTGCTCTTATGTTAAATCTGTGGATCAGTCTTTGCAGACTATCTTCATCATGTGCTATCAATATTGCATCGTCTGCGTAACAGAATATTTTTATTTCTTTGTTTCCCATTTTGCATCCTTCATCCTTCATTTGTGTAACGCTTCTGATGATTTCATCCATGATCAAATTAAAGAGCATGGGGCTCAATGACTCCTTGTCGTATTCGGCTGCCTATTTGTATGGATTCTGTAAGTTGTCCATCTATTCTAACTTCCATTTTGTTGTTTTGGTAGATGTTTTTGATAATTTATTTGATATTGCAATATTGTGTATACTTTTTTTTGGTCCTTCTAGGGTTAAAGAGATAAATAACAACACCCAGCCTATATTTAAGACAATTGCATGATCCTGCTTGAAGAGGCCCAACTCTACAAGCACCGAATCTGTAGTGATTTGATGGTATTAATTTCGACATTTTAAAAACTACTAAAATATTTTTGGTAGAATTAAAATAAGTGATACATATTTCTAGTATGGTTCAAACTATTTTAAACTCCTTCTTGTCTGTAAGATTGCTCCTTACCTTAGTAGTAAGATTTCCTTATAAAACCTGGCCTAAAGGCTCATCCTCGATAATCCTAACGGTAAATTTCAGTTTGCTATCTCTATTTCAAAAATTTCTTTCTTTACGAAAACAAATCTGTCATGAAGTAATATTCTAAACTTCGTATCTCTCTCAAGCCCAGGTCAAAAATGCGTTTACCTTTTACTCGAGCCGATTATACACCGAGACAACCCCTGCAGTGACAGGTTTTGGCTTACAATCAGACCATAAATCTCTTTAGTGGTCTTTTGAGTAAATATAATAATAGATCAAAGTAATATAATCTATTCATAAATTTACAATGTAACAAATGTACATACATAATTTATTTGTTATTTTTTTTTACGGAAAAATTGGCTGTCTGAAGTTTAACGAAGATTAACGGAAAATAAAAATTATAAAAAAATAGTACATTGTTTACCAGGTAGGAAAAGCTTAACATTCCTAGACGACTGTGAAGATTGCTAAGTCGAGGCGCAAGCCGAGACTTAGCAACACAGAGTCCAGGAATGTGGCTTTTCCTATGAGGTAAACATACTATTTTTCCGCAAATCGTTTAAAATTCGACAGATATTGATTGATTTAAAAAAAAACGCGATAATTTTATTCCCAAATAAATGGTGCTTTGAAATTCCTAATAAAATTACTTGGGTTACTATGGAAACGTATTGAGGTTGAATTGTCAAACTTGATGCTTATAAATTTAATTGCTGGTTAACACTAACAACTGTACGGAAATATCATTTCCTTACAGTAAGGAAATGACATTTCCTTACAGTAAGGAAGTCCTGACTTTTTCTTCAAGAAATTTTGACAGGAATGTCAAAATTTCCTGGCGATTTGCGGAAAAGATTATTATTATATATCATAAAAATTTGATTAGTATCGCGATCATTAAAATTGATAAAATGAAACGATATAAATATAGAATTATGTCTAATGTTTCTTCAGAAACATTAGACATAATTCTAGTAATAGAAATCAGTTCTTTTTAAAATTTCTTGAAGAAAGGAATAATTTAATTACGCTATCATTTCCAATTTTGATTTTTGATATTGATTTTGATAGGTTGTGATTTATTACACCAAAATCTAATAAAATATACCATGACACAAGAAATAGTTTCAGAATAAGTTTGATGTGTTGTTTATTATCATTCAGTAAGAGACTAATTTATTTCTTACAATGCTAATCTAACAGACAATTATTATTGTCAAATGAAAGAAATAAGATAATTTACTTGTGTGCTTGTGGTTAGTAAACGTCGGCCCTATGCAAGTAATTGTCAATAAAGAACGGAGTACAAAAGTTTAGATTTATGAGATTTATGAGGAGCATTAATGAAACTTAGATGTATACTGAGTACTTATTTCAAAAATTTACAACTAAGGATTTAATTTGTTATATGTAAATATACTCCTAGATCTAGAGAAAATGGGAGTGCGACAATGGGAATTACTGGCACAGGACCGACAAACATGGAAGGCAATAGTAACCGCGGCAAAGGCTTACGAAGAGTTATAGCGCCATCGATGATGATGATGATGATGAAATATACTGTATAACTATTTATATGGATGTGAAATATGGATCATGAAGGATAATATGATGGACGTTTTAGGATGTACGTTGAAAAATTAAGGCAAATATCGAGCACAAATTTAATAATCAAATCTTGCAAAAGTACTTTCGCTTTCTACAGCATCATCAGGGGCATCTGAAATAAGCTAAGAAAAGTTTTTTTTAAATGAAGAAAATTAATAAACTTCGATAAAAAACTCGAAGTTAATGGATGAGAAAAGTTTTTTGTGATTAACATTTTAGACTTACTTCGTCAAATTTGGGCTATCCAGCAAGCGCATATGACCCTGATGATGCTGTAGAAAGCGAAAGTACTTGGGCAAGATTTGATTATTAAATTTGTGCTCGAAATTTGCCTTCATTTTTTAAAGTTCATTTATTCGAGCATTCAACCTTATATCAATAATTTAGGATGTGACTCAGATATATGATAAAGTATGGCAAAGACGCCATAACTATAAACTAAGACTACATTTACCAAAACGATACTCTCAAATAATTGACTCCTGCATCTTGGAAAGATATTTAAACAGGAAGAAACATACATGGAATTGACAGATATTACAGCAGGGCTGCCACAAAGAAGTGTCTTTACCTTTTGTATACGTGTTGTATTATTGTCCTAGAAAATATACAATTGCAACATTTACCGAAGATATTGCTATCATAGCAATGTGCAAAACCAGCAAGGAAGCGACAAAGAAATTACACAGATGTTAATTAAATATATACTCCAGGGAAATAAGCAAAAAATAGACCATGTTCGTGACACTCAATAATCCAGGTCGCTGACAAATTTTTTAGTTATTGTAGACCTCTAGGAAAAAAACCTACTTGTTTCTTGCCTTGAATCTGGAGCTGTTTTTTAATTATTGACAATTTAATGCAAAAAACGCGACTGTTTCTATGATTATTGATACTAGTATTAAAAAAAATAGATTTTTGGAAGAAAATTGTTTTGCACGAATTGTTTAAACAAACTAGACTATTTATTAATTAATTAATATATAAACGAATTACTAATTCCTAATGTACGTAGAAATTACATACAAATTAAAAAAAGAATGATCAAAATCCATTGAGTAGATCCGAAAATATAGAAAATTTTATTAGTTTGAAATTGCTTGTTCGGTATGGATTTGTAGGTTCTTCCTAGTCACCATTTGAACTACATTTTTAAAAATTCGTAGAGGGTCCTGTAAAGGTACAATGTTTGTGCAAATTTTTTAACAAAAAATACAAATCCTATTCCTTAACATGGCAAAAAATGAGGTTCCCTAATTATTATAATCAAATTAGCTGTGAATTATCATCTTTTCTTTGACTTGATCTACTACTTGTTGTAATTGGTCGTAAAACACTTCCTTTGTTGTTTGAGGCTTAATATTTTCTGGGCCGTATACTCCGATAATGTTCAGGTTTTCCTTCTCCATTCTTATCTTTGATGTTACTATTCTTTCTGATATGTATTGACACTCTTTGATGTAATTTTGATACCTTTGGTGTATTTGTATGGCTACACCTTCTTTGGCCCTGTTTTCTTTTGCTACTCCACTGTAGATTAGTATGTATTCACCTAATTTTGATTGACTTTTTCCTTTATTTTTTGTTTGCAGTAGAGCACACATATCTATTTCTTTCTCTTTCAACACTTGGGTTATTTCTTGGTCCCTTGAGTTGAGTGATCTGATATTCCAAGTAATTCTCATCCGGGTTTTGGATGTTTTTCGCTTGTCCTTATTTCTTGCCGTAGTCGTCTTCATAGTATCAATCCAGTTCCGAGACTGTACATTGTTTCTTTGAGCAGTATTTGATTTTACGATTGGTAGGTTGCTGAGCAATAAATATAAATAATTAAATTTCATATTCAAATACTGCAAAATATTTGGTTATTACTCTGAGCTCATGTAAAGAAGAAAAGAAAATAATAATTCTGATTGAAATACAAAAAAAAATGTACTGGATGATTGACCAAAACTCTACGCTGTTTCTATATAATAAATTATTATTATATAAGCAAATACTGAAACAATTGTATTATTATAAAAACAGTATAAATATTTAGAAGGAAAATGGAAAATCAACAGAAAATATTTCTATTCATATAAAAATTTAATAAAATTATAGATACTTACTGCTTATTTATATAAAATTTCCTATTTTAAATACAATAAACACACTGGTTTGTCAAAAGTCGAAATAAGCCCTAATAATGTTATTCAACTTTATTTATCCTCCTCCGAGGGTTTTACCTACCTGGCGAGAATCCAGAAGCTACCGACAAGGACACCTGTGCTGACGGAGAGAAAATTGCATTTAGCAGAAATTTGAAATTTTTTAAAAGTTTATATCAAATAGCTGCTTTGTGTTACACTTTATGTTAAAAATAAAAACAGATTCGGAAAGTGGGTCAAATTCTGTAGTGCCCTATTTCAAAAAAAAAAACTTTTACGTTTATTTTAACCAAAAATATTTGAAAAAAAGTATTGTTTAAACAATTTATTAATTTACAACCAAATAGTGCACTAGAACTTTTTTAGACCTTCCATATAAAAAAAGAATCATCTCAATATCTGCCATAGTTTTTGCGTTATTTGATATAAACTTTTACATTGAAATTTACCTATGCCAGATCGCGAGGATCGGCCTTAAAAGAAAATATCAGTCAAATATATTTTTCCATGTATAATAGATTAGGAATAATAATTTAAGAATTTCTATGTCAGGTTACCACAATCGCCTCAACTTGAAAATCAATGGAGTATGAGTGAATAACTACTGCAGGACATTAAAAAAGCTAAAAAAACAAAAGCAAGTAGAGAAAATATTTTTTCACATATATTATCTATTTAATGGTTAATTATAAGGAATAAGCACAAAATAAATAAAATCATTAACAATGATATAATAACAGCTTTATAGACCCATTAATAAATAATACATCCAGATTTACATTGTGATTAAACTAGGATTATAATTATTTCTACGACTTCAACTGAATGATATTTATGTGGTAGTAGTAATTATACACCTAATTCCTGTAATGCCGTTTATTCGCATTTTAGCTTCAATAAAATCATTCTTTTATTAAAAAACAAATAGTACACAGAGAGAATTCCAGTGATTAGTTATTATTATTTTTATCATTGTATCTCCTCTCCGCTTGAAACAATTTATATATTTCATTATCACACTGAAATCGTAACACTAATTAACATTTTTAATTTCACAGTGGATCGAATAAAAAGAAATTTATCAAAATAATGTACAGCTAAATATAAATAGAAGATCTATCAAGTTAACAATACTTTTATTGTTATTATTTATTAAATAACACATATAGATAAATTTAGAGGGCGGATAACGAGGCCCTTTGAGAGTGCCAAAATACGATATTTTTGTAGTTTACTTCATAGTTTATATGTGTTCCTGCCATCTTTTTATGTTGTCTTGGCCAAATACCCTTTTTTACGCTATAACACGAAATAAACATTTTTATATATCACCCATCATAAATACCAACTAATTATTACATATTTCGGTATACCCTGTTAGCTAACAAACATGACTTTGGAGACTGATTTTGGGCAAAATAACCATACCACAGTTATATAATTTCTCATGAAAATTACTTTGACAATTTTTTTTTAGAAAAATCATTGTTTTGACGGCGTTTTGGCCAAGTCACACTTGCCATTGTCAAGTCAGATTAGTTCTGCCTCTTCCTGATGTTCAAAGAGAATTCATTTTTAGGCAAGCAAGCGATTTAATTAAGCCCAGCTTGAGAGACATGTTCACCTCTTAAAATTACATTCAGGTGTAACAATTCATTAGAGCGAGGTGTATTCTTCTTCTAAATGTGCCTATCTTCTAGAGATGTTGGCGACCACATTGAGCCATCTCATTCTATTTACAGCAGCTCAAAATAGATCAGTTGACGTTAGACCAGTCCATTTCCTAAGATTGGCCAGCCAGGATATACTTCTACTTTCAGGGCTTCTCTTACCCTCAATCTTGCCCTGTAGAATCAACTGTAGAAGTCGGTATTTATCATTACGCATGATGTGACCGAAATAAGCCAATTTTCTGTTTTTTATAGTGTTAATAATTTCTTTTTCTTTTATTAGCCTCTGGAGAATAGTTATTTTACTTGGGTGGTATATATATGAGACCCTAAACATACGTCGGTAGCACCACATTTCAAATATCTCCAAACGTTTTATGGCATCTTCTATGAAGCTCCATCTTTCTACTCCATAAAGGAAGACACTAAAGACGCAACCTTGCCAATCTTGCAACCCAAAAAGCATATGTTTCCACTCTTTCTAACGATGTGTGGTTAATTGTAATTTGGGCGTTTATGCTGGTGTTCTTACTAACGATTATTATTTTTGTCTTTTTAAAATTTAGTTTTAGGTCGTATTTGTTACATGCTTCTACAACGTTATCCATCATCCTTTGGAGACCCTGCGCACACTCTGTCAGCAACACTGTATCGTCTGCATATCTAATGTTGTTTATGAGTTGGCTATTTACAGCAATCCCATCTTCTGATTCGTCCAAAGCCTCTCTAAAAATGTTTTCAGAGTATATGTTAAATAATGCCGGTGACAATATGCAACCCTGTCTAACTTCTTTTTTGACTGTGAAGATGTCTGACAGGTAATTTTCTTATCGTACTATTGCCTTTTGTTCGAGATATAAGATCAGTCTTATATTCTTACCATCGAGTCCTGATGTTTAGAGGATATCGATTAGTTTCCCATGTGGGACTTTATCAAATGCCTTCTCGAAATCAATGAAACATGCAAACATATCGCAGTTGACATGTCTGGCTCTCTATATTAGAACATGCAAACTAAAAAGTGCTTCCCTCGTTCCGAGTCCTGCTCTGAATCCAAATTAAACTTTACTGAGTTGTTCTTCTAATTTGGTGTATATGCGCGAGTAAATGATAGTAAGGAGTACTTTAAGTACATGGCTCACCAAACTAATTAATCGATGTTCTTCACGTTTTCTAGCGTTGGCTTTTTTAGAAGTGGAATGAATATCGATAGTAGTCAGTCTTTTGATAAGTAACCAGTCTTGTAGACGTTGTTGAATAGCTTCGTAAGAGCTGTGATTTCGTGTGCCTCTAACAGCTTCATCAGGTAATAGTATGTACCTCATCAGGTCCTCGGGATTTCCCATCTTTATTCCACTTAATGTCCATAGCTACTTCTTCGTTTGTTATTTCTGGGCCGTAGGAATGGTTTATTTCAGTAGGACTTCGTGCTGCATCTTCTAATATTTCTTGCATATATTCTTTCCAGGTAATCAAAATTTGGCCTTCAATGTCTACAACTATGCCTGTATTGCGTTGTTTTCTGGTATTCTGTACCTTTTAAATTTTTTGTGAATATGGAAATCGTCACGTTTGCGTTGTAGTGTTTCAATTTCCATACATTTCTCCATAAGCCATGCTGCTTTCGCTCCTTTTATCTTCTTTAGTATAGTCTTATGCAAATTTTTGTATTAGTTGTCATTTCTATCTTTTAATTTTCTTCGCTCTTCCATTATCTGCAATATTTTATCTGTCATTCCCTATTCTTTTCTCTTTTTGATTTTAGGTATTTAAGCGAAATTGTGGTAATAGATGTGTTTAAATACCTTTTAGCGCTTCTATTGATTGGTCCTGTGCGTAGAGTGGGTGGGGTCTTATTCACTATTTTAATTTCTACGTTTTTCTCTAGGATTGGTTAGCATATACTTAGGAGCCTTTGAGCATCATCTCTGATAGACAAATCATCCTTATCCCCCTAGAACAAGTCAATGTTGTTTACTATATTCTCTGTGCTGAATGTAATTCTTGTTGACATAAGTTAGACTGGTCGGTTACTTAAGAGGATTCAAGTTGTTTTGAAAAATGGTAAAACATCGCTCTATATAATATTTGTTTAGTGATTTATCTGTAGCGTCGTTTTACTGAATTCTTCATCTAAACGATTACACAAACTTTACATATTAAAATCATGAATGTGTTGCTTGTGTGAGTCCATTTCAAATAGGTAAAGAAATAATAAATAAGACTTACTCACAATCAATTTAATTTAACTATCAGACGACCGGTTTCGCTTTCTACAATATGCAAAGCATCCTCAGGTCTCGATACAAAGTTAAACAAATGATGATTCAACCATGTTCTACCATCCATCAATTAATAGAGTACCGGCATTATTTGTTTAACTTTGTATCGAGACCTGAGGATGCTTTGCATATTGTAGAAAGCGAAACCGGTCGTCTGATAGTTAAATTAAATTGATTGTGAGTAAGTCTTATTTGTTATTTCTTTACCTATTTACATATTAAATTCTAGAAATTTTATTTTTCTTTTGCTCAGTAATTTTGTTTTTAATTTTGTGAAAACTAACATAAACAAGAAATATTGTTGCCGCAATTTTCATTCCTTCTTTCTCACCATTTATTAATGTGAAAATTTAAGTAATTCTGAGGTGGCTTCTTCTTATTGCACCGTCTTCTTTCGAACGTTGACGATCCAAATGACAATTGTAATTTTGAAAACTGCTGCACGAAAGATTTATGTGGATGAGCAAACAAGCCACCTCCTCATATTTACCTTTCAATATGATTGGATGGTAGCTACAATAATTTATTTGTCTTTTTTACCCAATTTTGACTATTTTTTTTATTTTTTACGAAGAATGCGAAGATCTAGAGAGACATGCAAACCGGTATGAATCCCATGAGCTATATGTATATATAACAAAGTCTGATATATATCCAGGGAATTTAAACCAATAACACAAACAATAATCGATTAAAACCAACATATTATAAATGACGAGAAAGGAATTACGAAGGTATGAAGAAAATATTGTCAAAGTCTATATACAGAGAGAGAGAGTCTCACATGGGCTGCCTTTGGTAGATTGAATAACATTTTCAAGTCTAGTATCCCCGTTTGTCTAAAAAGAAAGGTTTTTAACCAGAGTGTTTTACCGGTTCTTACATATGGTGCAGAAACACTGACTCTGACAAAAAGAACAATAGATAAAATAAGAGTTACACAACTCGCTATGGAAAGATCAATATTAGGTATTACCATCAGAGATAAAGTACCAAACCTAGAAATAAGAAGAAGAACAGGAGTCACAGATGCAGTTGAAAAAATAGCCATGGCTAAATGGGCTTGGGCCGGACATGTTGCCAGATTAACGGATGATAGATGGACCAGAAAGATTCTGGAATCTTTCTGGTCTTTCTAGAAGCAGAGGACGACCACCGACTGGATAGACGGATGATATCAAGCGCATCATCACCAACTGAATGCAGGAAGCTCAAGATAAAAATAGGTGGAAAATTTTACGGGAGGCCTACGTTCAGCAGTGGACAAATATAGGCTAATTGATGATGACTATATACAGATGATCCACAGAATGCAGAATGTAAATCACGACGAGTTCACTGCAGATAGAGAACCAAATATTTTAAAGTCAGAAGTAGAAAAGCAATCAAAAAGTTAAAAAATAGAAAATCTCCTGGCGCAGAGTAGATCACCTTAAAAGTTTTAAAAGAGACTGGAGATGTTGGAGTAAATATTATGCATATGATCTGCAAAATATTTTGGAAACCGGAGAGTGGCCCAAGGACTGAACAACATCCACTTTCATACCTTTATTCAAAAAAGGAACTCCTCTAGATTGTAGCAACTACAGAACGGTAACCCTAATATCCAATGCAAGCAATGTTCTACTTCATGTAATACATAAAAAACTAAAAGCTTTTCTATTGCCTCAGATATCAGAAGTACAAACAAGATTTGTTCCAGGAAAAGGCACAAGAGAACACATCCGTAATGTCAGACAGCTAATCGAAAAAATTTGTGAATTCAATACTCCAATGCTTATGTGCTTTGTGGATTACACAAAGGCCTTCGATAAAGTCAAATGGCAGCAACTATGGGCCATACTAGTGGAAAGGAAAAGTCACCACTTAATTTAACTAATTAGAAGTCTATATGAAAATAATAAGTGCACAGTAAAAATAAACAACACCCATTCTGATCATTTCAGAACAGAGGCAGGTGTCAGCCAGGGATGCACAATCTCGCCAACTCTATTTAATATCTACAGCGAACACCTTATGCAAAAGGTACTAGACGGATGGAGGGGTGGAATATCAGTAGGATGTCAAAAAATCAGTAACTTGAGAAATGCTGATGAGACTTTAATAATCGCGGAAAATTATGAAGAAATGGAAAACATAATCAGATTTCTGGAGGAGAAAAGCAAAACATATGGACTAAAGTTAAATAGGAGTAAGACAAAGATCATGATAGTAGACAGAGCTCGAAATAATCAAACACATTAAAGAAATTGGGGGCTTTGAAGTAGTAAATAGTTTTATATATCTGGGGTCCCTAATAACAAATGACGAAGTGTGTGACAGAGATACGTAGAAGGTGGAGTATTGCTAGAACAGCTATGATGAAACTGGTAACAATTTGGAAAAATTCCAGCATAACAATACATACAAAACTAAGACTGTTAAGGGCACTCATTTTTGCCATAACCACGTATGCATCTGAAACGTGAATCTTAAAGAAAGTGGATAAAAATAAACTAAACGCTTTTGAAATGTGGGTATACCGCCGCATGTTAAGAATATCCTGGATTGATCATTGCACTGACGTATCGATATTAGAACAACTTAAAGTAAAGGATAGATTGCTTAAACAAATACAACAGAGATATTTGCAGTATTTTGGACACATTGCTAGAAGAACAGGTACTATGAAAAAACTAATAGTCGAGGGTAGAGGTGAAAGAAAGAGACCTAGGGAAAGATCTCTAAGCCGTTGGGTAGATCAAACAAAAATATGGAGGGAAATCGTGAAAAAATTGTAAAGTCCTGATGGTGTTACCATATCCCAAAAGGGATTAGGACTAAGGAGTAGGAGTTGTCTAATTTGTAAAATTCTTATCAGAGCTTACAAAAACTGTATACAGTCGAAATTTTTCATGAACAAAACGAACTAATTGTTTAAAACCGGACCAGATTTTTTTGTAGTTTGAATAAATCCGTTCATTATGTACGTGATAGTGCTGTAACGTTTGATCAAAGCATGAGATACTCGTACATCGAACTTACCGTTTAAAAGTTATGATGAATAGAAATTTTAGTTATAACTTTTTATTAGTCATTTGTTATTTCCATACCATAGGGACTTCCATAGCAGGAGGGAGTATGTACAGTTCCTCATGACTCACCCTGTATAGTAGCTAATTAGCGTTTAGAAGAAGACCTATAACAGAAGTGTGATGAAAAACTTAAAATATGAAACATTTACGTACAAATAATATGCTTTGCTTGATGTAGCCCTACATCTAATTATAGCAACAGTATCATAACAATTAAGACATTTACATTTATCTCTCGAGTTCATCTTAATATCATTGAAACAAATTAATTACAAATTCAGATTAGTTTCGTTCCAAAAATGTGTGTTATATAGTAGTATTTAGGTGCTAAAGCGAAGTAAATAAAAAGTTGTTAAAAGAGTTTTAGCTCCCACTGGGCGAATCTGAATATATGAATTATTTTAAATGATTTAATAGGTAAATGTAGTTGTGAACGTAGTGATTGTGTTAATTGCGATATTAATTAGCATCGACTAGGATATTTTTGCATGTGTAAACTACTACTGTGTATGCTTTGTAATAAATCAAACAATTCAAAATGTATTAATAACGAAAAGATTTATTGTAATATACGAGTATTATTACTTATAGCTGTTATGGTTGATTTACTTGGCTGTTACATTATAAAAATTGACATTATAAATACAAATTTTTCAAGTTTTAACTTTATAGGAGATTGGAAATTCTTTACGAAAAACTGGCACATTGTCAAAATTCCATCAAATCTTTACGAAGATGTAGTACCAAAGGATTTCAAGTTACGTCCATCATATTTAAGCAGAAGGTTAAAAAAATCTACACAAAGCGAGTTTATTATGATCCGAGAAAGGTTACAGCTTCATAGATCCAATTTATTTTTTTTACATTTTAAGTATTGAAGATTTACTTTTTATGTTATATCAAATTCTGATTTTGATCGAATTATTTTTTAGTTTACATATAGTATATGGAAATTCATATGAGAAACAAAGAAATATACATTTAAATAAATTTAATATTCTTTTTGGACAAAACCGTATACACACTTTAGATAACCTTAAAAGAAATAATGACATACTTGTGTTAGCAATATTTGTCAATTTATCTTCTTATTCTTTTTTGGGCCATGTCCGTGACAATTTACCAAGTTCACTTCGAGGGTAGACACTTTCTGTCTTGCTTCAGCAATCAATATCTACCCTTAGTTATATTTATCCTTTTGTTTGTTTTGGGTTATTCTACATGTATACTTGAATTGGTATTATTTTTTAAATGTACATTTTTAAATGCAACAGAAAGTTTAATATTGTCAAAGAGTCTAAAGTTTGCTGTCACTCATCCATCTCAATATTACCAACCCACGAAAAATAATAACATAGAGTATTATTTAAAATTGAATTAAAAAGGTCCAATACAATTAAACAAAACATAAGCAATGAGGAACTAAAGGCTGTAAGAACTTTAAAAAATGACATCCCCATAATTATACTACCAGCACATAATGGATAATACTATGTGGTAATGGATAAAATTTAATATCAAAACAAAATCAAAGATATAACAAGAGACAATAACACTTACTAACAAAAGGAATATAATTACTACTTTTGCTGGAGGTTTTAATCTTAAAGAAGGATACTGGATATGAGACCCAGATGTATAGAAAACTAACACACAACAGATATCTAAATAACAAATCAAATCACAAAATCATTATTAAAAAATAAATCATTAAATCCTTATACGATAGTGCCAAAATTACTTGTTCTAACGAAAATTCGTTCTTAGAGGAAAAACGTTTGTTAACTCCTGCTTTATTAAAAAATGATTATCTTTTGTCGTTTATAAATAAGGAATTTTCAAGAATTGACCGAATGAAACAGAACAACTTAGAACAGGATCATACAGCATCCACAAGGAATAATATGATTAAAATATCAATACCAATATACCAATACATAAAAGGATTATCGAAAAACTTGATACGCTAGGAAATAAATTCAACATTTCAACAACATTCAAAACAACAAACACATTGAGATATATTTTATCTAAACAATTAACAAGAAATAACAATACCCTGTGGATGCGATCAATTATATTTAGGTGAAACATCAAGGCCATTAAATGTTAGAATAAGTGATCATCAATGTTTTATTAAAAATAGAGAATTTGATAGATTTCTAATATGTAAACAAGCATGGCATAATCAACATAGGGTTCAATGGAAAGATTTAAATATAGTCCTATTTAAAAGTAGTATTTAAAAAATGGTACCAATTGCGTCGCAAACTCCTCGACAGAATGCAGTAAAATCTGATTACCCATATTAAGAAAGAAAATCAATAAAAAGAAAATACCTCTATTCGTTAGTCAATAACATATCGAGGTTACATCATTTATATTTTTTAATAACATACATATAAAATCATAGTTTGCTGTTCATTGAAAGTAAACTTAATGTAACTAAATGTAAGATCAAATCCTTATTATGTCAGGAAAGTGTTATGAGATTTTTTTCTGGTTTGTTTATGATTTTCTATGCAATCACTAAAATGAGAATTTTACTGTCATTGCATGTAGTAAAAGCCAAATCAAATACTATGATTTTTCTGACAGGTATTCTTAAGTTAAAGTTGATTTCATGTAATCGAATGAACTATCTTACAATAAAGTCATTTCAGGAACGCAACTTAACAATATTGGCAGTTTAATTTTAAAGTCGTTTACTTTAAAATGTATAATACACTAAAAATAAACTAATTTTAAACTTAAATTCTGGCTTATTTCTAATAAAAATCGTAATTAATGCAAATTAAAGTTTTCAAGATTTCCTTAATAGAGTTAGCAAACTCACGACATCTGTTTAGATGTCTCACCTTGCTCAAATGGGATATTTCAACCTATAAGTAGTATTATTAATAGTTTATTTTTAGAAAAAGAATATCCTCTTATAAGGAATTATTACTCGTATGTACTTTACAAAACCTTTGTGAGTAAAAACCGTTTTCTATATATATTCATATAGCGGCGATCCTACAGCTCTTGCTGATTACCGCACTTCAATCTTCACAATCGTCTGTCTTGCCATTCGTTTTCTTCCATCTCTCGGATTTACATGGCTTCTCGGATTCCATGGTCCTAAGTTTTTCGAGGTCTACCTCGTTTCCGTCTTTATAATGGTATAAACGCTAATATTGGGCCATCATTCATAGGTCATTCAATTTACGTGCCCCTACCAATAGGCGAGGCAATGAAGCCATAATCCCACCAAATTTTTTAGTAGGATGGATCTCAATAAAAACGTATTGCATTCGATTCGTATAAATATCAGGAAATTTTGTAAATAAAAATGATGTAGAAATGAAAATTGCATTATTGAAAAAGGATACATTTTCCAAAGTCCAAAGTGCATTTTAAAGTAATGAAGAGTGATAAATTAGTAAATTGGAAATAATTGACGTACATAAGTATGTATTCACAAATCTCCTATATAAAGTAGAGGCATGGAGTTTTACAAAAACAAGCAGTCAGAACGTAACAGAGCCTTAAGAAGTCATATCTACCACCACACCAGAGGTCTAGTGTGTAGTCTAGGAAGTGTTTGTATGCGACGAGTACTTTCAACTTGCTAAGGAATCCTCCATTCCGCCTCCAAAGTTACACGGCGAATCTGACAGTGCTTGAGAGCCAAATGAGACATTCTCATTTGGATTGCATTTTCAGGAGCAAATAAGACTCACAGGCGGTCTATCAGCATAGGCGCTTACCCACCACACGTACCTCACACAAAACGAAACTCCATAGGTATCAAAGAATCCGTGCCCACATAAATAAATTTTGTGGTATAGCACGGAGACCACGATCAGAATAGTAGTAGTATAGTCAACGTTCAGAAGAAAGTCTATACTATTTTAGCAGAACTAATGCCCCTGCAAAATTCCGTTTTAGGTGGAGGTAGCGCGCTAGTCACACTGCAATTCTCCATCCTCCCAGCAATAGCTTTGTTGCTACACGAACACTCGCCCGTTGTCCGCGTGATGGCAAATAAGTGAACTAAGGTAGGTATAACGGTCCAACCTCACAAGTTTGACAGGTCACTGAGGATCTTACTGCTTTACCACTCGTCTCCAATACGGACCTCGTACAGAAGTTATGTGGAATAAAAGTAGAGTGGCGTCACATGTATTGTCTCCGATACTAAAAGTCACGGCCCATTAACCAGTGCAGCTAATGGACTCGTCTTGTTTCTAGTAGTCCCATACCGACTACCGATACCTTAAACGATGGCTACGTTACCATGCAGTACGTAAAAACGCACAACAGATCATGTCATACATTCGTCACTGTGAACTTAACACCTCAAACGATGGCTTAACTTGTCGCATTTAATTCCATTAGTTGCCTCTTACAACTACTTGGAAACTATAATCAATGAGTCGTGAGACAATACCCAAGAGATTAAATGTCGCATCGGAAAGGCAAAAAGTGCATTCTTGACTATGAGCTCTGTGTTCAAAAACCATGTCCTCGTCCTAGAAACAAAAATAAGGCTCCTTAAATGTTATGTGTAGTCAGTGCTTCTGTACGGAGTGGGAACGTGAACATTAAAGGCGGAAACTCTATCAAAACTTTAAGCTTTTGAGCTGTGGCTATACAAAAGGATCCTAAAGATACTATGGACAGACAAAAGTCACCAATAAAGAAGTACTGCGAAGGATGAACACAACTGCGGATTTGGTCAACATCGTGAAGAGGTTTGCTAACCTGAGAGCATGGTATAGAAAGACCTCAACATAGCTATTTCGTATAGCAGCCAACAAAGTCATCATAGCCAGAATGATCGATAACGTTCGGAACGGACAAGCACCCTTAGATGAAGAAGTTGCCTCTTACGACCAACTGCTACAACGGCATTCGAAATGTGGTATTACCAGAAAATGTTTTACAAAGAGTAGTTCAAGGCCAAAAGCTGATCTGCACAGTAAAACAGAAAACTCTAATATTCTGGTAATGCCATCGGAAACTTCAAATAGCAAATTTTACAAGTATAGTAGTATAAGTATAAGTATAAGACGAATCTCTTGGCTAAAAATTAGAGACAGTGAAGGAGTAAAAGATCCTTAGAACTGTTTAGAACCGATGTAAACAAACTTATGTGCCGGACTACAGCCTACAGTATAAGCCAACTTATTCAACTAATTCTTATTACTGATATTGATATTTTGCAATATATTTTGGGTTTTTTATTTTTGCACGAATCGTATTTAGTGTTCAAAAATATTTTGCATTACATTTGTCATTACACGACATTTATTTTATATTTCTGATACTATAATATTAATAATATATATATATATATATATATATATATATATATATATATATATATATATATATATATATAACGTGGACGAATTATGTCTAAGTTACCCTATATTTAACATCTATTTCAAAAATGGGTCTACATATATCTAATTTTAAAATAATCTATACAATATAACGGCCTAAAAAACGTTGCGAGTTTTATTATGATAGGTTATTAACACTGAGCGATGTGCCTCTTTCTCTTCCCTCTCGGTGGTCGGTGGTCAATAATCCAAACCACATAACCGCTAACAGGTTTAAAGAAGTTAGATATGTCATATAAGTACCTATGGTAGAAGACAGGTGAACACATGCACTAATTACGTTTCAGGTGTATGTGAAAGACGCGTGCCGCCACCTGCCAGCCTTTACTGGGATTCACCTGCCCCCAAAAACAAAATACAATCGCGCATATTTGGAAACACGCACTAATTAGACATCCAGTACAATTTATGAAGTTGTGACTTTGTGGATAATAAATTATTTTTTTAATATTCGTTATTTATTAAACATTAAAGGTTGGTAATTTTCGTATTAGCTTATGCGGGTACTGTGATTTTACCAATTGTAATTATCTTTACATTAATCCTGTTATCATTATTAGATAATAGTCAATCACATATTTTCTTTGACAAAAGCATGTCGAAAGCTCAACGGAAATCAAAAAGTAGAGTCATCTAGACATATTCGAAAAAAAAGCATTAATATAATTTTTCTGTATATATTTTTATAAACTGTATTATAAAATTAGATGTAATTCATTTATTTCGTTTACTTATATAACCTCTATTTGCCTCTAAACATTTAACTAAACATCAAAGTACACCCGAAACCAGGCAACTTTAAACCAGACAACAGATCTAATTTTAGGCAAAAACCAAAGGGAAAGAATAAGGGGATGTAAAGATTGTAGTTATTATAAAGCATACATTAGTACAGAAGAAAAAGACAATTAGAAGTTAGAAATTAAAAAAAGAATAACCCAGAAGATGTTCGGTCAATGTTTGCTTCCAGTTATGACTTACGGCGCCTAAACACTATCCTTAATCCAGGCTACAGCAACTGAACTCAGAGTAACCCAAAGTAGAATAGAATGGACTGACTGACTCTCAACAACAGGATTAGAAACGAGAAAATAAGAAGAATGATAGGAGTCGCAGATGTGATAGAGGGCATAACATGGCTGAAGAGGAACTGAGCGATCCATGTGGCTAGAATGAAGCTAGACTGCCTACATGATGGACAGACGACTTCATCAAAATCATTGGGAATTGGCTGCAGGAAGCTTAAGACTAACAGAACTGCAAAAAATTAGTGGGGGCATATGTTTAACTTGCATATGTTTAACTTGGTTGTGAAGGCTAGATGATGATGATGATGATGAAGCCATCATCATCATCATCATCAAATAGAACAATCTTAAGGGGGGAACATAAACCTCTATAATATTAAAAAGTATCATACTTTATAATACAGAAAATACCCAAAAAAAAAGCTGGGAAAGTAACAACAAAAAGGCCATAGGCAGACGAGAAATGCTTAAATAGAAGAAGATGAAGGAGAAATCTAAAGAACAAACATACGTACACCATTTAAAATATAATATTGGTCAGATCTGTAAAGCCAACCGAATTGGTAATCGAATCTAAACTTGCTTTTTAAAAGTAATAGAAAAAAGAAAATACACTTGACCACTTAATCATAATTATTCAGCAAGCCACTTATTCATACATTTCCGAAATTAGCTAAAAACACAATTCTAAATAATATATTACGCACAATATCATTGTCATCATCTGTTAACCTCTTGCATCCACTGTTGGACATAGAGCTCCTCTATCACCTTTTAGCGTTCTCTATTCTGTGCTTTCTGCATCTATCTATCTGTCTATCTATATATCTATCTATCTATCTATCTATATATCTATCTATCTATCTATATATCTATCTATCTATCTATATATCTATTTATCTATCTGTCTATCTTTCTATCTATCTATCTATATATCTATTAATCTATCTTTTTGTTGATCTATTTAGTTCTTCTTCTTCTAGTTCTATTACCGTTATCGATCCTTTTTTATCATGTTAGCTACCCTATTCGCTATCATGACTTTATTAACAGCAGCTCTAAATTATAATGTAGTCAATTTTCTGTGCCATACTCTTAGATTTTTTAGCTATGATGTTCTTCTTCTACCAGGATCACTTTTGCCTTGGACCTTCACAAGTTTAAAAGTTCATATTTTTTAGGGTGTCTCATAATGTGACCGAAGTATTTCAGCTTACGTCTCTTAATTATCTTGACCAGTTGTGTTGTTTGTTTCAGTCATTTCAGCACCTCCTGATTTTTAACTCAGTGTAGTAATCTCACTTAGAGGCGACATTTCCAATCCACTCGGTGAAACTGGACAAATATAGCAATATGTCATTCTAACGCAAAGATCAATGCTGAGATCGTGACTGCAAAGTACGTTCCTCATTTTTACAAAAGCAGTTCGGGCATGTTCTATTCGGCTTTAATTTTGTAGGGTTGGATCTCAGCTCTCAATGATATTACTGCCGAAATACATGAGTTTCTCTACTCTGTCCAGTATAACATCTTCGTAAGTAAAATTATACTAATTTCTATTCTACATCTACATCTACTAAGTAAAACTACTAAAAACTTAATCATAAATAGTGTTAATGCACCAAAAACCAGACAAACTCAATGACGAACTTTATGAACAAATGTTTAAGCTGTTAGCCAGCTGTTTAAACTCATAAGTGAGATATTAAAATCATTACGGGAGACTGGAATGCTAAAGTAGGAACAAACAACGACGAAAGGAAAATTTAATAAAAATCCATGGTATAGGAGACAGGAACGATAATGATATGATTGATTGACAGATTTCTGTGCGGCAAAACATTGTTTATTAAAGAAAGGGCACTATTATCACATAACGATATTTACAAAATAACATGGATATCACCAGGAACAGATATTAGAAGCCAAATCGATCATATTCTTGCCTAAAGAATAGCAAAACTCCTTACGTGAAAGCAATAAGAGGAGTATACTGTGCATCAGATTACGAAATACTCAGATTACGAACTATACATCTCTGTATATGCTACATAGGGCATAATAGTGCAAATTATTGTAACATTCTAAATGGATTTGTTCTTGAAACTTTTCATGCTTCATATCAAAAGGGGTGGCGTTTCTGGCAGAATAATGCAAGATAGGTACTTTTACTTATACTAAATCATAGATGAAAGTATATATTTTACAAAAAAAATTATAATCTACTGTTTTGACTGCAATGTTTACTATTGAGATCTGTCTGATCACAAACAAGCAATATGTATACTATTATTTATATAATAATGCCATCTTCCAATGGCAAACATCCAATTAAAGATATCCTTCACTTGAAACTAAGTTAGTCATACATTTTGTTTTTTTGACAGTTTATGTAGGATTCGCCTATTTGTTCTATGGCCTAGTTAGATACTCAAGAGATCACAGCTCAATAGACCACAAAAAAAACAAGAATTACCAGGGCTTGTATACTACTTAAAAGAAAATTTATTCAACATAAAGATAATAAACCTAACAAATATTGAAATACCTCTCAGCTACACAAGATACAAAACTATTATCTGTGGAAACTGACAAAAAAACAAACGGAACAAATTAATTTCTAAAAAAATGGCACTTTAGCTAAAATATACATATAAAGCTTATATGTTTACAAACCATCTATACGATATCTTTCAACAAATCAGTTAAAAAAAGAAGCTATCCATGAAATCGCCAATACAGTATACATCAAATAGCTGCGTTTACAAGAGAATCTAAATTAAAAAAGTAATTAATAATCTGGAAGTTATGTAGTCATCTGTGCAATATCTACTTTAGTAATAATTAATATATTTATTTAATACGTAAGTAGAATTACTATCTATGGAATGAGTAACACCGAGGCGCAAGCTCCCACCTTTTATTTTATTGTTTGTCTAAGGTCGATCCGCTAGACCAGACTATTATAATCTCAACCTACCACTAATAGTAAATAACGTGGGTAAATACTTGGCAATGTACGTAAATAGCAGACTTAACTTATACTGACAACTAAAAGAGACGCTTGCAACTAAGTCTAAACTATAGGTGTATGAATTGGACATGAGTCGCAGATAAAATCTTTTATTTTTAAAACCAATGGTGTTATATACAGCATAAATTCGGATTACAGCAAGTACGACAAACATAATAAAAATTAAATGATTTTCATCAAAAATTAAATGATTCTTATCAGCATTATTATCTAATCTGCATTAGTGTTAAAACCTAAATGACCTGACGACACCCCTGTTGTCTTCTGCATCTCGGCGACGGGATAAGGTACTCCTTGTCGCAAAGGTAAGATAAGAGGTCTTGGCCACGGCTAATCCTGAAGACATCTGGCTGAAATCGACCCTCCTGTTGGAAAAGACATTCTGTTTAAAAACGATGAACAAGCAACATGTATTAATATATTTGTAACATTTATTTTTGTTTCATTATTTACAAACAAATAATTTTTTTTATATTTTTCCCTTTACATTTACATAGAAGTATTAAACTGTTTCATTTAGGGTCTTGAGTTCTTTACTAAAACCACGGAAAGTCCTAATAATATTATCCAACAAGTAACTGGAAGAATTCAAGATTACGTTTTCCACTGAACATAAGAGCTTACACTAAGGGAGAGCGCCCACCAAAGTGGCGTGGCAGTGGCAAGTAGCAAGTAGCACGCGTCTAGCATAATGTAACCAATCCTAACGAATGATTAGAATGAATGACGTTACTGTCATTTTGGTGTAAACTGAATCATTCGTTTTCATTGGTTACATTATGCTAGACGCGTGCTACTTGCTACTTGCCACTGCCACGCCACTTTGGTGGGCGCTCGCCCTTAGACTTACCAATACCAACTTCCATTGAATAATTTTTCACTGAAAGTTGAGCAAACAAAATCTCTCCTGTTATCCAAATCCACTCGCCGAATTCGATTATTTTTTAGTTTCCTTGTACTTTTATAATTATAGTGCTCATATTACTTACCAGTCTTGTTATAAACTAATTGGTATATCCTTAACTGGATGATCGCCACTAAGGGATCTTTCCATATGTTATTATACAAATAGTATACATATTGATTGTTTGTGATCAGACAGATTTCAATAAAACACTAGATTTAAAAAAATAGTACTCCTCATGTTTCAATGGGTCTTATATTTGTTGAACCTTGTAACTATTGAATTGTTATCAAATTCAGCATCTTGCACTATTCTGCCAGAAACTCCATCCCTTGGGTTATAAAGCATAAGCAATTTCAGAAAAAAATCCATTTAGAATATCATAATTCTTTGCACTATTATGCACTATGGAATATATGTATAGGTAGAGAGATGTGTAACAGCACGTTAAGATATTGCTGTCAAATCAGTACTTTGATTGAAAATTTGGAATTTTAAATATTACTTTACACTTTTTATGTTTCTGAATCTGTAATCTCAAATGTATATTTACGATTTATGCAATAAGCCCATTCTTATAATTAACAAAAAATATGTAATTTTAAAAATGTTTGTAGTTTTTAAACAATAATACACTAAGAAGTATCAAAAGAAAAACTGCCGTAGATATTATATGTAAAAAGGTTATTCTATATAAAAAACCATTATTTTAAATCATAAGACATTTTGGTTGGATTCATGATATTTCAAATTTTGGCGAGAAAATGCATATCTAATCTCTGAAGGTATATACGATGTTTTTTTCTTTAGGGATTGAGTAGGGTTTTTAAGGTCGATCAACACTAATAATCATGTCAGCAATGGTGTGCTAGGCACCTGGTGCCCAAGTTGGGCCTCTTTGGGCCACCATTTGTACCATACTTTGGGCCTAGGGTTTTTTAGAAATTCGATATAAAATCAGTGCAAACGCGTTACTCTGTGGCTGTTTTAATTGCTGAATACTAATATTATGTCTAAGATAATGTTCGAGACATCATCGCCGACGTAATATTAGTGTTTAATTATTCGATGCAATCTTAATGAATTTCACGTCCAATTTAAACTCAAAATCCTAATGTTACGAACAAATTCGGAACGAACAGGTTCCTATGCCACACATGAAGCAAAAAAAAATCAGTTAACAATAGTGAGTAAAAATACAATAGTGTTAAATGTTTATTAAGTATTACTGAAAAATCGTGTATAAATTCATCACATGCATTTATGTCATTCAAAAATTGCATAATCATAACTATTCGACAGAAAAAAATCAACGAGTATGTATAAACTGTAATATTGTAAAGTCATCTACGTTATACATATACAAATTATAAACTAAAAATTGATAGGTGGCTTATAACCAAGGGTGGTTGATGCAACATAAATTAAAAATAAATAAAAAAGTGTCCAAGTATCTTTAGATATCTTTAAAAAGTTGTCAAAAAATATAAAATCTTCAATTTCCTATATCGGCTTCGTGAAATGGCCTTAAATCGATTTTATCAACTACATTAGTTTTACCCTTGCATGTATCTAAAAGCAGTTTTCCTGATAAATCGACAGCTTCCCAAAATCCCTAAAACCCATTTATTTCGAAATCCTCAGCAAATAAGCGGATGCGACCAAGTGTGATGTCCAGTGTATATAAATAGATTTGGCAGTATTGCAAGATTCAATCCCCGATTTTCCAAGCCATCGACTCTTACGCTACCGAAGAGTTATGAAATATTTCCTCATTGGATAGAATATTTATAGTGTAAAAAGAAAAATAAAATATATAACTAATAACGAATTTAAAAAATTTTAATTTGTTAAACCAAAATTAGCTCAAGAAATATTCAGAAAAACTTTTACTCCGTTGAATTAATACTGACGCAATATTAATTAGAGAAAAAGTTAAAAAAATAACAGCAATCTGTAACAGTATAATAGTCTGCAAAGAAAAAACACAAATTCTTTCATCCAGTTTAGTGCTGTTGACGTGCTAGAATCGGGGAAATGTGTTTTCATCAGGATCTCAGCACTTTTGCAATGGTTGGAAGACCTGCTTCTATCTTCCTCCGGTAATATGCGGTTAATATGTGGATCTTTTAGGAGCGCTTTTTGTAGACTGGAAACCTGCAGGAAAAAAAAAAGAATCCCAATCTCCTCTGAGTTTAGTGCGTTTTACTGTATTAAAAGCTGTTCTTGCTGTCTTCCTAAGTTGTTTAAGTTCAGCCCACTACCAAAACTTGGTTTTGCGACTTTTCTGGACCATCCTTATCGGACAAGATTTTTTATAAGCATAGCCTGTTTTATTTTGGATAGATACAGCCTTTTCATTGCGCAGAGCATCTTCTAAGAATCGGTTGTAGAGTTCTCTTAGGATTGCGAGATTTGATAAGGCTTTTTTCTAGACCAATAGTATAGGTTAGCCAGCGGTGGTCGGATATAGAAATGTCCTCCGATACTGATCAGTTGTGATTTTTTTTTTTTGATATTTTAGCTGTTGCTAGCGTGATGTCTATGACTATTTGGCTACGAACATTATTCAAAAAGAGTACTAATAACATCACTGAAATTCTCGATTCTCCAAATTAGTTAGGTATTTCTTATTTTAGTTTATTTTGAAGGATTTTCATATATGCCATAAACCTTTTAAAAATGACTTCGGCAATAAATTTTATTACGTTGCTAACAAATAACTCTTTTATTTATATTACAAAATAACTTGTGTTTTAATACGTTCCCTGCCATATTGGTCCGATGAGACCATCGTTGATGTTGCTTCAATTGGCCACGTTGGTCCAATGGGACCAGCGCAAGTTTTGCATTAAGAGGCCATGTTGGCCCTATGGGACCAACATTTATTCCGATATGTACCGAGCCGTTGGTGTTTATTTAGTATTAAATAACCATGGGAATGAACCAACGAAGCCTACAAGCTATGTGCTCTATACAGAATTTGTGCGATTTATGGAATATGACAAATGTAGTCCCATATAAGTCAAAAACGTTATTTATAACTGAGAAATAATATTTATTGATAAAAACATGTTTTTCAACAACAGAAAAATCAAATAATGTAAAACAACCAATAAAAAAAGTTATTTAAGTTCTATTTAATTCATTAAAATATCCTATACACAGAAAATGTTCCTTGTCATAGCTTTTGCAATGTGTCTAACTTTTTAGTTTTGTTCATAGCAACTGACGGCCGTATTGCTCACTATTTTTTTTTGTAGCAGTTCTTACAAATCTTCCTTCGTTGATGTTTACTTCTCTCTACCTTCTGTTCAAGCTTATGGTGATTATTTAACACTCTTCGTGGTACTGATGTGGTTTCTTTATAAGTACTAGATGTTTCACTATTTGTTTTTTAAAATCTTTCATCGACATGTTGTTATTTGTTACAAGCTTATATATTAAAAATAATTTATAACTAATGTAGTTAATAATGATTCAAATTTCACTTTTTAAACCATTTTACGCTTTTCCTAAGGGGGTTGGAATACGCTCCCATTTGGTCAGATAAGTCTACTGCGGCTTTGCCTTTATTGTAATCCATTACCACCCTGGGTTTCAGTTAAGTTTGTCGATTACAAGATACTTCGATCATTTCATTGTCGTGTTTAGTAGAAAGCATGTACCTAATATCCCTTTTGTCTTTCCAGTTCGTAATTGTCACTCCATCATCATTTACCATAGAAGCAATCTGCCCTTTATTTAATTTTGCAGCTAATTCTTCTTGTGGTACATATTTTCGATTTTTTCGAACAGTTCCTATCAGGTGTGTATCGACGGACAACATTTTTTGTATACCAATTGTCGGTTATCAGCGGGTTTTCTTGATGTACTAAATCCTCCATAAGATACAGTACAACTCTTTTTGAAGTGACGTTAGAACTATTTTCTTTCCCTGCATTTACTTTAAAATTGTTAGGAAATCCAGATCCAGAACATACTTTAAAAATTTTTACACCATATTTGCGTCTTTTTGACTTAATGTACTGTTTAAACTCCAAGCGTCCCCTAAATGGTAATGGGGTTTCATCGATGCAGACATATTCTTCCGGTACGTATAAAGACTTCAAATTTGCAGTCAGAATGTCGACAAGTGGTTTTAGCTTTTTAAACAATTTATCACTTGTATCTGCCAATAAATTATCATTAAAGTAAAACATCCTTAACAGTAGCCTGAATCGATTTCTAGACATTAAATTCTTTGCAAAATTATTATGGAACAGGTTATCGTTACTCCAATAGTCTGCGGTTTTTGTCATTTTCACTAAAGCCATCCTGGCAACCAGTTCTAAAATTTTTCTAAATTCAATATTTGTCGTTAGAATCCAGTCATATAAGAGAGAGCTTGGTATTGCGTCTGCAGCCAGTACAGACTGAGTTGCATATATATTTGTTTGGTAACACATCAGACTAATTACTCAGTCATCGACCACAGCATCAAAAAGTCTCTAGGCGTATCATTTGCTAAGATTGTAGCTACTTTATCATTTACTCCTGATGGAATAGAAAACGGTGCTATTAGCTTATAATTACCTACCACTGGATCCAAATTTGGTTCTATATTCGGTACTGGATCTTCACTACGTTGTGGATATAAGTTCGTTTCTGGATCGAAGGTTGTGAATCTAATTATATTTTTTTTCTCTATAACAATTTTCGTACATTTTCCACCGTTTCTTCTGACGAATCTGATTCTTCTTCTGAACTACACAGATACTTACTATCAGAAGCTTCGAATGGTTCATCATCGTTGTTGGAAAGTTCTCCAAAATTTATTGCAATGTTTTGCAATCCACGCTCTGTCAGAGGTTTAGAACATTGAAACATTTTAAATTACACAATATGTTGTAAAAATAGTGTATTTTAAACATTATTTAATACTTACAGTAATTTATTCTTTCAATATTTGTCTGGTCTCGTCTCAGACAAATATAACAATACAAAATCGTACCATAGAAAATGTTGAACATTATGTATATCAATTATCTAGGTCATGTCATCAAACTAGAAAAACCAAATCAAGATGCTGAAATTAAAAGAACAACACAACTAGCATAGGGCGCTTTCGGCAAACTAGAATATATCTTGAAAAACACCTCCATTCCTGTAAACTTAAAGAAAAAGGTGTATAACACATTCATACTACCAGTTTGTACCTACGGCTTGGAGACAGTAGCCCTTACCAAAAAATCTGCTAAAAAATTAGAAAAAACGCAAATAGCAATCACTGAGAGACAAGATTAGAAAAACTCGAGATAAGATAAGTAAGACGAAGATTAGGGATATTGTGGAATAAATTACAAAAACGAAATGGCGCTGGGCAGATCACGTAGAACGATATAATGACAACAGGTGGACACGGAGAATTCTAGAATGGAGACCAAGGACGACAACAAGAAGCATGGAAAGACTTCAAAAAGATGGGTGGATGATATAAGAGCAGTGGCAAGCAAACAGTGGATTAGATTGTTGCAAGATCGAGAAAGGTGAAAGCAGTTGGGAGATACCTACATTCAGGAGTGGATGGAAAATGGTTGACAAAGAGATTCTTTCAATTTATTGAAATGAAAAACAATCAACAAAAACAATATATAATACGCATTCGTTTATTTATGTTAGGTTATGTTTACTGCGATGGACCAACGGCGCACAGAAGTATTATTACGGTTCACTGGGCCGCGTTGTGCTGATGGGACCAACACATTTGTTATATGGTGGCACATAGCCGCACTTTAAAAAGGAATGGTTGGCTCACGGAGGCATTGATTTAGAAAATATAGTCGGCAGTGAACGTGTTAAAGAAATCAGATAGTCGTATCCACATTATAAGTGATGTAATATTTATTTTTAAATTTCTTGCGTTAATGACCATTCACCTAGAAGAAGAAGGCTTATTCACAGAGCTACCTTAATTATTACGATTTTTTAATCAAATCGAATAAGCCACAATTAAAGGTTAAAATACGTTTATTGACGTTTCAATTTCCACTTCACAATAAACGTATTTTAACCTTTCATTGTAGCTTATTCCCAGTTAAATAGTAATTAATTTAAAATGCCACAAGAAAATAGCTTTAGAACAATTTTTATATTAATTTTAAAGTAGAACAAAAAAATTTTTAGCGAATTTGACTACAGAAAATCGACGTTTCCGGGGTTTATTTCTATATATAAACCTATTTCAAAAATGATTTGTTAGAATAATCTTAAATTTGTATAACTATACTCTCACACACTTTTAAATCTATATTATATTCCTTTTCTACGGGTCTACAACAAAAAACGGGTAGGTAGCACACAATTGAAATTGTTTCAGACAGTTACATGAATTTAAACACGATATAATTCTCCGCCAATAATAAATCGATCAAAAGTCAAATAGCAACGATGTATTTTCATGGCATACAATAATTACTAATAATAAATAATTGAAAGAAAATATTTATATTCACCGCATTTATAAGTTACAGGCTTTTTATCGGTTCAGATACAATTGTCAGATAAAATAAGTAATAAATCAATATTCATTTTTACTGTATTTATTTTTCATAATTTATTCACATCTAATAAACGAACAAATAAAAGCCATTAGTATAATTGCTTTCTAATTTCATTTGAATGACATTTGACGTAAAGGCCAATTTGCTGATCATCTAATTTATATTTGGGATTGTTCCAGAAATTTTTATTGGTAACCGAATGTCTAGATTAAAATGATACCGTAAATTAAACACAAGCTTAATACTTTATAAAATAATTTATCTTCCTACTTACATTTACAACGTAGGCGGACTATCGTATCAAACATGTTTGAACTATTCTTAATATAGGTACACGTGTTTTAAGCAGAACAATCAGAACAGTCAGTATTGACCAAATTAACAGGAATGAATATGAACATTCTATTAAATGATTATTAATGTCAGATTGTGGTGTCGGAGTTTATGGATTTCTTCATGCGATACTGTGTGCAGTTTATTCTATGTGTTAGCATGTTTGACGAGTCATACATTCTGTAGTTATATCTCGGATGTGTGAGCAGGGACACCAAATCGTATTTTAGGTAACTAAACCTAAGACAGACGAGTAGCTATATTCTTCTTACTATTTATTACCACTGCTTTATTTTGCACCAAACTTGCATAAAGATTATGAACAGCAAGGGTTCTCCTTAATTCCAATTTATACATCTTAGTATACGCGTAGTGTCTCAATTTGTGTATATCAAGTTGTTCAGTTGTTTGTTCCTGTCTCTCCCTCCTATTTCTTTGAATTCTAGATTTGTATTTTATCTATACTAGTAAGTAATTCTCCATTTTCATTGGTGTTTTGACGAATTGAATGCTTACCAATGGTTCCTAAGAAAAGTTCTTCTTTGCCTATTTGAGCATTTATATCTCCTATTACGATCTCAACGTCATTTCTCGGTGAGCTGTCGAATACTTCTTCTATCTGTTCGTAAAAATCTTCTTTTATTTTCATGCTATGTTCTTCTGTTGCGCTATGTATGTTAATGATTGAGAGGTTAAAGAATTTTGTTTTTATTCTTAGTTTACCTATTCTCTTATTCACTGCTTTAAAATCTAATATAGCATGTTTCATTTTATTGTCAACTATAAAGGCTACTCCAAACTCTTTTTTTCCACTATCTTTTCCGCTATATAGTAGAGTATGCGATTTTATGTATTTTATTTCGTGCCCTAGTTTAGTTTCTTGTATTGCTGCTAGTTCTATTTTATATTTTCTGTGCTCGTTAGGTAGTGAGTAAAAATAAGCCAACAAGAAATCAATCAGAACTATAAAATAGAAATAATACAAACATTGACAAATACAGGCAGTTTAGGCATCGAAGAACATTGGGAAGAAATTAAAACAAAAGTAATGGACACAGCAAGGGAGATCATAGGCAAAAAAATACAAACAAAGGAGAAATTAAAAAGGCGTTACAGAAAAAAAATTAATAGCACAAGTTACGTATTCTTCACACGAATAATTAGTTTGACAGTTATTTACAAAATGGTGAAAAATTTCAGAAATTGCTACCAGCTTGTCTCCATTTACAATACGCTGGTCTCTAGTTTGCGGATCATCAAATCTCAAAGATGTCAGTAAAAAACTAACCTTTTTGCTGTCATTACGGAACGGAATATATCACGACCAGTACCATCAGTTGCAAAAAGAGAATTTATATCTTCATTGTTTGATTTGAACATGCCTGCCAAATACAGAAAACCAAAAATTCTAACATTTCAATTTTGTCAACATGGTTTATTGTACTGCATCCTAAAGCGTTATCTCCATGGTTTGTTTGCAAACTGGTTATTTTTTCGTTGGTTCTCTCAATAATCTGGTCAATTATTTTATCATCAACTAACAGTTGGAATGCTTCAGCAGGAGTCATAGGTTTGTTTATTCGTGCTGGTCCAGCAAGTCCTGGTACATGTGACACGATATTTATTGCACGAGTTCGGCTCGATGCAGGAGCTTGCTCTGGCCATTTTTTTCTATTTCTCCCGTAATAGTAACTTTGCTGTTCGTTATTACTGTTATTTCGCTGTTATTATTTCCAGTGTCCCTTTGATCACCAGCTTCAGAGTCAGTATCATGCTCACTAACAATTGTCTCTGCATCAGATATGTCGAAATCGCTGTCGCCAATCTGTTCAGGTATGTCTTCTAACTCCTGTTGTGTCAAGGGTCTCGTTCTGACACTTAAATTAGCCATAATTATTTAAAACTAAATCACTGACAATTGGCCTTTTTAAGGTATGGCGGTGTCAATTTTGATCATATCGACGTCTAACACTCAACAAAGTACAAAGTCAACTGTTGCGACTACGTTCAAGTAATGTACTTAACGCCACAGATGAATAGCTGGACGGCGGCGTTGCCAGGTGTTCTCTTTTTTCTGGAATTTTAATAACCATTATTTTGGGGTCTAAAATGACCCAGCCATACCAGTTAGGGGTTAAACAAGGAAAGTGACTTTCCTTGTTTAATGTGGCCTCTCAAAATGGCACTTCCCGTCTTAAAATATATTTGCCCTCACTACCTGTACATTCCATCTTCTGTCTTTTTGCTCGATGATTAAACCACATGGCAATTATCTCCGAAAGTATTAACTTCAGGTATAGTAAACTCAAATACTACTTAAAAAACTTTCTTTTTTTATTAAAATTATACTATACAGAATGTTTCATTTAAAATTATTAACTTTTATATACGAAAATATCGTTTGAAGTGTAAAGAAATGGCGTAGCATTTGTGAGCACCCTGTAGGTATCAATTCGATTTCGATATAAATGTATGAAAAAGCTATACCTGTTTTTTGGGTGTAAAAGTTTTTTAGACAATACATTTGTAAATAGATGAGCTATTAACTTTAAACTGTTTGTCTTCTCTATCTATAAAAATTGTTGAAAAAAGGTGAATAACTCAAATAACTCAAATAATATTAAGTTTTAACATATAGTTCTTTTTACAAATTTTATTTACAATTTTACATAAAATCTAAAAATGCAATAATATACAGGGTGTTTAATTTAAAATAATAAAGTTGCTGTTCATTTCCGGTATAACCGGGAGCGGCATGTCTGTCAAAATTATTTTTTAAGTTCCTCATAACTTAAAACCCCCATAAACCAATGTACATAAATATCGTACAAGTAGTTTCCAATATATGTAGTGTAAGCTCGTCGTGACACACCCTGTATATATAATATATATATATATATATATATATATATATATATATATATATATATATATACATTTATGTGTGTGAGTGTTAGTGTACATATAAAATAAGTGGAAATAGTATATCGAGAGTGCTCAAAAAGGGACGAAGTTTCATGCTGCATCAAATCTGATCCCTAAACCATCTAAGAAGAAATGAAGGAAAATTATTCATAAATAATATTAAGATAATATTCGTAGCTTAGCAGCGGGACACAAGATATTAAATCGTTATTTTATATAAAATTTTATACAAATCTGTTTAATATAAATATTTTTCTATATAATCACTGCGTCATGGTCAAAATTTGTTCGTAATATCCTTAATTGTATATATAAAAAATAACACAGCATGCTGATCATGGTTCAGCTTTGGTCGTTTGATTATCGGCCCGTTATAATACCCGAATCCGAGCCGTGTAATATTGCCCAATCGATTTGGAAGTGAACATTGTAATTTCATGGTTGTCAGGATAGGTGACCCACCGCCTGATGGGCATACACAATACATGTCCATCAAGGGACGTCCTCTTACTTTTCTTATAATAATACATGAACTTATTAGCTTAACTGCCGTCGTGGTGTTGGAATTCTACGTGTTTCTTTTTTAGTGACTTTTTGACGGGCGGTATGAGATGAGTGTCAGGTGTTTGTGAGATTTCCGGTTTTAGGTGAATATATTTGATTTAAAATTTACCTACTTAAACAAATGTATCAAAAGAATAAAATTAAAAATCCTTATATGGCCATAAGGTTAAAACTCCAGTTTTAAAGTCCCCTTCAGGTTATAATAAAATCATTAAATATCTCACATATTTTTGCTGATATTTTTCAGTTTTAGTCTATGATTTTTTTTGTTTGGACGTTATTCTTTAATATTTTTTAACTAAAACCTAAACATACATGTACTTTAGTTTTTTTGATCTTTACCTTTATTATCTGGTTCTTAGCCAACTTTACATATATATTATTATTCGTATTCGTCTTCTCTGGTCGGTACTCTAGATAGATAAACAAAGTAAACAAATAAATAAATAAAAATAGCACGTATGCTCATATATCTCATATCTCCATTGATGGTGATTTTCACGTTTCAATTTCTACTTAGGACTCGTTCTCAAAATACAAACTTGTTCTCGTTTTTATTTTAAGAACGATTTCCGAAGTGGAAATTGAAACGTCAATAAACGTATTTTAACCATTAATTTTGGCTTATTCCCATATAAATAGCAATGACTTTAAAATTCCACAAGAAAATAGCTTCAGAACAATTCCCTTAGTGCTATCTCGGAATCTTGTTCTAGGTCGTCCTTTCTCTGACCAATATGTCTATCAAGAAGCATTTTTCTAGTTGAGTTATTTTGTTCTCTCCGCAATACATGTTCTATATACCTCTGACGTCCTATCTTACGATAGGACATATTTTACAATATATGTATATTCTATCAAGTTCAAAGTTGTATCGTCTTCTAAACAGTCCATTGCCATTTATTGCTCCATAGATGTGCCTTAGTACTTTTCCTTGGAAACATGTTTTCATTACTTTTTGTTAGAGTCCAGGTCTCTGCACCATATGTTAAGATTAGGCGTATTATTGTTTTGCGCAGTTTTACCTTTGTATTTCCTCTATATAATTAAGGATTTAAGTAGCAATTTAAGCCATAAAAAGCATCGGCTTCCCGTGCAAATTCTGCGGTTTAATTCTGAGTGGTAATATTATTTTCATTGATTCGATGATGTCGTTGTCTATAACAAGTAGCCGTGGAATTTGAGGTTGCGTGCTTATTTTTATGTTCTTCGTTTTGTCGGTGTTCATTCAATATATATCAATATATGTCAATATATATCAAATCAGTGCAAGTATTTGCACTGATTTGATATATATTGAACCAGTAGATGTTATTAGTGGCATACGTATTACTTTTTTAAAAACCAAAAGACAGCTTCCCTGGATTCGTACTGTACATTCAACTTCTTTAAAAGTTTTGTTAAATTTACCAACTGATTTGGTACTTTCATTGCGTTGAACTTTTCTTCTCTATTAACAGTCGTAGACTGCTTTAAAGTCAATAAATATGTTAGTAATATCTATGCCATATTCCACTGTTTTTTCTAAAACTAGTCCGATTGAATCTGATGAATCTGATGAATTTTAGATTTACCACTGACACCAGTCTAATATTGTCCTACTATTAGAGCATTCAAAGATATCTCCTTTTTTATGTATGGTGCAAAGTATTTCAGTACTTTGTATTTTGAGAACGATTTCCGAAGTGGAAATTTAAACATCAATAAAATTATTTCAATATTTCAATCACTGGTAAGGGAGGAATTTTTGTATTTATATTTCTTTTATAAGCTGTTGTAGTGCCATTATGGTATCGTCGCCTCTTCTTTAGCTGGAAGATTATTTATTTCGGGTGATTTATTTGTGGTTGGTTTTTTACCTTCGTCTTTAACTTTAAGAATCGGTGCTTCCTCTTCCCATTCACCTGTTTCGCTTACCTCATCTATTTTGTATAGGTTTCTTCTTTTTCCTCTACATTAAGTACTTGCTTGAAGTATTTTAACTATCTAATCCATACATACAAAAGCTTCTTGTTCTTGAGTGCCTTATCCGGTCCGGATGTTGGCGATCATCAAGACTATCATGATTTTGTTGACTGCTCTGCGAAACAGCTCTGCTGAGGTCATCCCAAACCATTGTCGGAGATTTTTCAACCACGAGATACGACGGCGTTCCGGTCCTCTCTCTGCCAAATACTTTACCCTGCATAACGAGTTGAAGAATTCGATATTTTTCTTCGTTTCGCATCACGTGGCCATAAAAGCAAGTAATATACTGAGGCAGTACATGTATTAGATGACCGCGACCAATGGAGAAGAAACATTGATCAGAATATTCGAGCTGATGAAGTTTACTGATAAACCTAACATCTGCCAAGATGTTAATGACTATGATGATGATTTCATACATATTTCCTTGTTTTTAATAGGTCACCATTTTGATTTCTATATTAGCTTGTAGTTCCCTTGAATTATTTTCTGTTGATAAGAACTTTTCTATAAAATGCTTTAAATTCGTACTCTCTGTTAAGCTTTCTATACACCTATTTAAAGTCTTTATTTAAGTGGTTTCTGTTTTTCTTTAGTGTATACTCTTTTCTTCCCTCCTATTTATCTGGTAATTTTCTACAGTTGTTCTAGTTCGTCGTGTAAGCATCTTTTTGTAGACTTCATTTATTTTTTTGTTGCATTTTTCCATTCAACTTCCAACCAATGATTTTTACGGGCACAGTGTTCCTGTTTCATATTTTGTTGCTGCTTCAATATCCCTTTATTCTGCTTTAGTATAAGTCTATATTTTTTTGTCCTTCGTCATCTACATTTTAATTATTTAACTGCAATTATTGCTTCTCCCAGCTCTTGCACATTCCTTTTCTTAGTCTTTTAAACAATAATGGATACCATTATTTATAATTTAAAACTCAAGCCTATACATATGGAAGTGATCATTTTCCAATCCTCGTTAGAAACCATAATTCTTCCACATCAACTCCCATATTTATATCTAAGTGAAGAATAAAAAGTGTAAATTGGTAAACATTCTCCGAATATATCGATATTAATATTTTTAGTATGGAAGTTGATATTATGGAACAGACGATATTAACTCGACTATAGAGCAGTTTAATCAACTTACTGGTAAACCTCGGTTTGTTACCTCATCTGTACCGTGGTGGAAATAACGTTCTGCTATAATAATCTGCAAAAATAAATCAGTAAAGTAAAATTTAAAATGCTAAAAGCAAGGGCACTGCCAACTGTCAAAACTGTTACTGATAATAATAGAAATATCCCTCTCTCTCTGATGTCGGTAACAAAGTTTGACAAATATCTGGTTTACACACTTCACACAATTTCATGGTTTTAAAAGAAAATAATAATTTGATAATATCGAGCAGTGATATTCCATTTATAACATTTTTGGGAGAATCTGCCAAGGCCACTCATCGTATAAACAGTATACCACCAATTTTCTTATATTCAGAAAATTCGCCAAACAAAACCCCATTTATTGGTTTGAAGTAGAAAATTATTCCTTATATCACCTATTTTTAAGAGATCTCTTCTTAACCTGAAGGATTCTGTCCTGAACCTGATGATTATTCTTCAGTATTTCTGAAACATCTCCCTATTTCAGCCATAACGTATCACTTAAACATATTTAACACAATTTGGCTTTACCACCAATGGCCAAGTATTTAGTCAAAGGCAATAGTCATTTCTCCCCCAAAATTTGATAAACTTAAATATGACCCAGAATCATACCGACCCATCTTTCTGACATCGACAGCATGCAAATTACTAGAAAATTATTATGGTTTTTAGAAATTTCCAATTTCTTAATCTAAGAGCAAAATTAAAATTTAAATCTAAATCTAAGAGCCTTAGAAAAAGTCGGTCAACTACAGAGAATATTTTAGATATGGAAAGTGAGATACATGAATCTCTTTGCTACAGACCAATTATGTGTTGCTATAGTTTATAATTTAAATAGTGCATTTTATAAAGCTTTTAAGTACATCATCCTGAGACAAATTCATGAACGAGATATTCAAGATCACTGCTTTGGTCTTCATTCAAAACTTCTTAAACAACAGATCTTTTCAAGTAAAAATAAATATTATTTTTTCAAATATTTGTAGTTTAAAAATGGTACACCCCAAGAATTACTTTGTATAACAATATTTAGAGTAGCAACAAATTATATAATTAAAGACATTCAGGCAACCTTACAAACCCGTTTATAAGCTGACGATCTAGTGGTATCTATTAAAGGCAAAAATATCTTCTTAGTGTCGTCAATTCCTTAAAGTTTTTAGATAAACTTGGGTCAAATTCTGGGGTTTAATCTTTTATTCAAAGCTAACATGGAAAGATCGCATCTCACCCAACTCAACAGATTCTGTTACAAAAGATTAAATATATTAAGATCTTTCTGTAACAAAAACTGGGGCTCGAAGTAATCCATTCTACTTCTTCTGTATAAATCTTTAATACGTCCTAAGCCAGATTATGGTCCAATTGCCTATTCCACTGGTAATCAATCACATGGGCTTTTTCAACTTGTCCTGTGACCAGCATTTTTGCTCTTTTCAGTCTCGACTCAGTCGCTTGTACTTTTTCAAAACCAGTATTAAAACACTGTAACAAGCAAATTCCGAGATATTCGCTATACTAAAAAACCATATTACGAAAGAATTAAATCCATACTTCAAAATATAAATACAAATTTTTCTAAATGTTTCCTCCTTGGATATTAAATACGATAAGCCTTAGCTCATTAATTTAACAATTTATGATACATTTCTGGCCTATTTCCATAATTCCAGTAAAAACAATTCCTGGTTCGGCTCAAGATCGAAGCCATTTTAAAAATGTATCCACACCACCATAAAATCTACACAGATGCAACTAAGTCCGAAGACGGAGTGGGGACATCATCGTTTTTTTCAGAAAATAGTCTTCTTTTCCATCTAGCTCCGATGTTTAGCACATATTTAGCTGAACTCTACGCTATATACTGTCCTGTGACACTTTTTAACGAACTTACCTTCACAAAAGCCGTGATCATAACAGGTTCTATTAGCTCTCTAAATTCATTAAAACATATTTTAACAAAACATCCTTTGAGAAAAGTTACTAACATACCAGCTGCCCCAAGCTGATTAACATGAAAGAACAGTTCAATTTTTGTGGGTACCCTCACACGTACCCTCACACGACGGAATAACGGGAAGTGAAGAAACTGATAGGGCTACACGACAGGCAATTTTATGCAATTACTCGAAGCCTAGAGACAAGTGTGTTTCCAACTTAAAAAGCTTTATTTTACAAATAAAGAGTTGTGCTTGTGGCGAAATGAGTGGTCTCAAACTAATTGTAAGCTAAATATGATAAAATACAATGTTTCTCACTAGATTCTGTCGTCGACTAACAGGCGTGAACAAATTGTGCCTACAAGTTTACATCTAGAACATACGTTAACGCACACAGTTAACTTTTCACAAAGAATAATTACCCATATGTGATCAGTGTAACGTTCGATTAACAGTCGAACATTTTTTAATCAATTATGGGAAGTATGATCAAGAAACGGCTAACAAGAACAGACGAACGTTGCACATAATTACGTATAATGTAAGAACCTTATCTAAGGATGAAAAAATGACAGAATTGGAGGAAGAACTCAAATATGTGAAATGGGATATTATAGGAATTAGCGAAGTCAAAAGAAGAGGTGAAGATCAGGTCAAACTAAAATCAGGAAACATATTCCACTATAAAGGGGAAACGGAATCGACAACTGGAGGAATAGGTTTATTCTTCTTCTTCATGTACCATGTCCTTTCAGAACGTTGGTTACCATCATAGCTATTTTAATTTTATTTACTGCCACCCTAAATAGCATGCTTGTATCTACACCATACCAATCTCGCAAGTTCTTTAACCATGAGGTTCTTCTTCGTCCTGGACTGCGTTTGCCTGCTATTTTTCCTTGCATGATATTTTGTAGCAATCTATATTTGGGACCTCTCATTACATGTCTGAAATATTCCAGCTTTCTCTGCTTGATGCTTTTTATGATCTCAGATAATATAGGTTTATTAGTACACAAAAAATTACAGAAAAATATACAGAGCATTGACTGCATTTCCCCAAGAGTTATGTATATAAATCTAAGACTAAATAATAGATACAATCTGAAAATAATCCAGGTATACGCCCCCACCAGCGATTACGAAGATGAAATTGTCGAAGCCTTCTATGAGGAAATCGAAAGAGCAAAAAAGCAGGAACCGGCTCATTACAATCTGATAATGGGAGATTTTAACGGGAAACTCGGAAGGAAAAAAGACGAACAAGAAGTGGCAATCGGAGATTTTGGAATCGGAGTAAGAAACGAAAGAGGCGAAATGCTTACCAACTTTCTACTGCAACACAAACTGTATGCAATGAACACCTTTTTTAAGAAGAAACAGAATAGAAAATGGACGTGGGCTAGTCCAGACGGAAGACCTAAGAGCGAATATGATTATATAATAACAGACAAAAAGCAAATTATTCAAGATGTCACTGTACTCAATAAACTATCAGTAGGAAGCGACCACAGACCAGTAAGAGTTGAGTAACGATAAATCTACAAAAAGAAAGAGCAAAGATGATAAACAGTTGCAAACGCATAGTTTGGAATTCACCAAATCATCCAGAAGCATACATAAAAATATAGCCGAAACTTTACAGAGTAATAATCCCAAACCTCTAAGTATCGACGATCACAATAAATTAATAACAGACTCAGTTAGAAATGCACAACTCAAATTTAGCAAAAAAAAATGACACTAAAAGTGAAAAGATTAGCAAAAATACAAAAGCTCTCATGGAAATACGACGAAACCTAAGCAAGAACGAAAAGAGAAACAAAGAAGAATATAAAAAATTAAATAAAAGAATTTAAGCGGAAATTAGAAAAGATGTAAGAAGATATAATACTATAGTAATTACTCAAACAGTATAAGAGAACAAAGGTTTAACGATAATGAAAAGAAATCTCACACAAAGTAAAAAAGAAATATACAAGCTGAGAGATAAATACGGAAAGGCAACAACAGATAAACAAAACATTCTAAAAATAACCAGAGAGTTTTATAAAGACCTCTATACCAGCCAAAGACCACAAGACAATTTCCCGACACGAGTAAAGACTCTCATAAATCAGGGATCGGAAATACTTTTACCCACTACTGTACCAGAAGTAAGAGCAGCTTTAAATGAAATGAAGAACCATCGATCGCCTGGTGATGATTGACTCGTTATCGAGGCAATAAAAGCAGGAGGAGAAATTTAATTAAAATCAGTAAGCGAACTGTGTAATAAATGCTACATGCGCGAACGATTCCAAAAGACTGGAACAATGCAGTAATAGTCTTGTTACACAAAAAAGGCGATATTACTAAATTAGAACATTATAGACCCATCAGCCTCTTGACACATATGTACAAACTCTTTATGAAAATCTTAACAAAGAGGCTAACACCTAAACTTGATTTCTATCATCCCAAAGAACAGGCAGGTTTCAGGGCAGGATATGGCACAAATGACCATTTGCATAACATAAAGATCTTAATAGAAAAGTGCATCGAGTACAACCACTGGTTCTTGCATTTGTCGATTACGAGAACCGTAACGAGATTCAAACGTAGAGTTTGAAACAATACTGGAAGCCCTAAATCAAAGCCGAATAGATTACAGGTACACGACACTAATCAAAAACATCTACGAGAACGCTACATCAAGTATACGACTACACGAAGACACAGAAAAATTCAGCTTAGATCGAGGAGTTAGACAAGGAGATAATATTTTACCAAAATTGTTCACGGCAGCTCTAGAGTCAATATTTAAGAGCACTCAATGGCAAGATATGGGCATCAATATAAATGGAGAAAGATTAAATCACCTAAGATTTGCAGATGATGTATTAATCGCAGATAATTTACAAGATACAGTTTCTATGATGCATTCGCTTAAAAGTCTGTCTGAAAGAGCAGTTCCCTTCTTCCATATTTTATTACTTCCATTAACCAGATGTTTTTTCATTTTTTGCTTCTCTAGTTCATCCAATTCTGCTATCCTTCGTATTTTCTTCTATATCTGCAATTCCTCTGTCATTAGATCATTATTTATATACATTTTTTTCTTTTTCACTTCTCTAAGTTTACTTTTGTTTTCCATAAGTTTCGTTTTTTTTTATTTTTTTTTGGCAGTCTAACTAAACATGTTTCATCTCCTAGTTTTACTGCTTCTTCTATATTTACGGTAATATTCAGCTCTTTTGTGATGAAATTTTCTAATATTTCTTTTAGTATTCTTCTATATTCAGTTTTTATTGTCATTCCCTGTATTATTACATGATTTTCTTTTCTCATTCTATCCAGCCTTTCACGGTTTTCTTTTGTATCATTGAGATCCTTTTTGATTTGGTGATTTTCTTTTCAGATTTAACTATTCTCGTGTTTTAGTTCTGCTAGTTCAGTTCTGAGATCAGTTTTTAATTCTTGTAACTCTATTTCTAAATTTTTTATTATATTCAGTATTTGATGTAGTTTGTTTTCATATCTGTAACTTTTAACTGGACTTCTTTGTACTTTTTTACGGCGACCAAATAGCAGTTCCTCTTTTTCTCTACTTCTTTTCCGATTATCATCGGATGTATTATCATTATCATCTGAATCCATATTTCTACTGCTACTACTAACAATCAAATAAAACCATAGAACACACAAAAGTGTCAGAATTTTTGTGAAGTAAAAGAAGGCTATTGCCTATAAGATCGAGGCAAGTAAGTCAACCATCAATGGTAAAAAAGATATCCTACTGTTACGAACGTGCATTTAACGAGGCACGTATAACGGTTGCATCTCGAAACAGCACCTCATGCTTCCATGCGGCGCGGCGGCATCTCGAAAGCGACTCGATATTTCGAGAAAGATCTGTCGCGTTCGCCTAGAGGTGGGAACTTTCTAGAAAATAGTAACTTTAGTATATATATGTAACGATCTTAGGAATAAGTTTAGTTGATAAGAGAGTACCGAACTGTAAAGTTATAAATAAATATATTTATATAAATTCGAACCGCTCGTTTTATTTAAAAACGGTACAATTGGTGTCAGTGTGAGGACAATTGATTTATTTAAAAATAAATCCAACATTGGAAAAAAGAGACTTTTGAACTTTTGAAAAGTATTGTTCGTCGGGAACATCCGCGTAATTCGGTAGTGATCGTTGTACGAAAGAACATTTAAAAAGTACGTGTGTGCCTGATCGAAGATGCTGCTAGTAGAACTTTCAGTGAAACAGTTGCGTGAGCAACTAGAAGAACGCGATGAAGACTGCAGCGAATCCAAGAAGATCCTACAAGAACGACTGAAGACTGTTCTCAACAAGAATGGAGACGACCCAGAGACATTCCAGTTCCAGTCAGCAGAAGAAGCAGTTTTAACAAAAATAATTGATGGAAAGTTTGAGAATGTCTCACAAATGATCGAAGAGAGTTCTAAACAAAATGATAGTAAATTTGAAAATGTGTCGCAAATGATTATTGAAGAAACTTCTAAAAAAATTGAAGAATCTTCTAGAAAAACTGATGATAAATTCGAGAACGTTTCCAAAAGATTCGATGAAACGTCTCAAATGATTGAAGAAACTTCTAAAAAAAATGATGAAAGATTCAATGAAACGTCTCAAATTATTAAAGAAGTAGCTAGACAAAACGACGAGAAACTCGAAAATGTGTCAAAAAGATTCGACGAGAAATTTGAAAATGTTTCTCAAATGATTGGAAGAAACTTCGAAAAAGAATAATGAGAAATTTGAAGAAGTTTCCAAAACATTCGAAAAAGTAGAAGAGAAGATCAAACAGTTAGAGAGCATGATAACTAACACACAAATGCTACCACCAGTTAATACGGTAGCTTTAGATCCGGTAGTAAAAGAAGAATCACCGAGAGACGAAACGACACATCATATGAGATTCAAATTGCCACCGTTTGATGGAAAGTCTTCTTGGTCCATATACCTTAGACAATTTGAAGCTATTGCGACAGCCAATCATTGGACAGAACAAGAAAAGGCTGTTTCCTTGACTGCTGCTTTACGAGGTGATGCTGCAGATATCCTAAGATCGATTCCTAAGGGTCAAGAAAAATGTTACCAGACCTTGTTTACTCGACTAGACAAACGTTACGGAGATGCCCATCTACAACAAGTCTACAAAGTACAAATAAGAAGTAGAATTCAACGACCAAGTGAGAGTTTGCAAGAATTTGAAGCAGATATTGCTCGTATAGCGCTGTTGGCCTATCCAGAGGCACCAGACAACATTTTGGAAGAAATTGCTGTAGATGCCTTCGTCAATGGGTTGAGAGACAGTGAACTACAGAAAGCTTTACGACTAGCAAGACCGAAAGTTTTAGATGAAGCGCTCGCCATTGCCTTGGAACATGAGATAGCTAGTCGAGTTTCACGGAGCTATCAAGTACGAACCTCTGAAGAGAGTGACGAACGAAACGATAAACGTCTGGAGGAAATCGTACGGAAAGTAGTTCGTAACATGATGCCGAAGAGACGTGAACCCAGATGTTGGAATGGTAACAACGAAGGTCACATTCGCCACAAAGTGCAAGAAAATAATACAACAGTCAGAAAGCTAGAACAGATCGAGCACGCTAGAAAAAATCATTCAAATGCTGATGTTCAATCAAGACGGCCATACAGTGAAAATCGTAATCATTGTCTTAAATTAGAAGAACGACTTTGCCCCGTGAGGCGAACCACCGTTATTAATGATCAATGGCAGCCTCAACAGCTACAAGACGCTCAAGCAGATGATCCATGTATAAAAAGAGTATTGGATTGGGTGCGTCGAAGTGAAAGACCCTCTTGGCAAGACATTAGTGCATGAAGTCCCAAAGTCAAGTGTTACTGGAGCCAATGGAATTGCCTGGTGCTAAAAGATGATCTTCTTTATAGAACCTTTGAGAACGATGATGGTACATAATCTAAGCTTCAGTTGATTGTACCTAAAAGTAAAGTGTCAGAAGTATTGCGTCAGTTACATGACGGTGCATCAAGTGGACACTTTGGTATTACGAAGACTCTGCAAAATGTTCGAGAACGGTTCTATTGGGTAAACTGTAAAGATGATGTAAGAAGATGGTGCCGGAAATGTGAACTGTGTGCAACCAGTAATGGTCCAGTTGGTAAAAAGAGGGCACCCATGAAACAGTACAATGTTGGTAGTCCTATGGAAAGAGTAGCAATCGACATTGCAGGTCCACTTCCAGAGACAAACGATGGAAATAAATATATCCTGGTAGCAATGGATTATTTTACAAAATGGACTGAGGCCTATGCGATACCAAATCAGGAAGCTGCTACCGTTGCAGAGGTACTTGTTAAAGAATTCTTTAGCCGATTTGGTGTTCCCTTGGAGATCCACTCCGACCAAGGGCGAAACTTCGAGTCGACCCTTTTCCAAAACGTTTGTAAATTGATTGGTGTTAATAAGACCAGAACGACGCCCCTGCATCCTCAATCAGATGGAATGGTCGAGAGAATGAACCGAACGATGGGTAAACACCTGTCCAAAGTTGTATCAGAACATCAAAGAGATTGGGACCAGCACATTCATTTATTCCTAATGGCCTACCGCTCGGCCGTGAATGAAACTACGGGCCAGACTCCAACCTGCCTGATGTTAGGTCGTGAAGTTCGTTTGCCCTGCGACCTAGAGTTTGGCTGCAGACCTTCCGAAGAACATGTTGCAAGCGAAGATTATGTCGACCGCCTAAAGTTAAGAATGAACAACATTCATAAACTTGCCCGACAACACATCCAGTTAGCTAGTGACAGAATGAAAGATCAATACGATTCTCGATGCAAGAATGAAAGCTATGAAGTAGGTGATCTTGTTTGGCTTTATAATCCCCAACGTCGTCGTGGCTTGTCTCCTAAACTGCAAAGACAATGGGAGGGTCCGTATGAAATTAAAAAGAGAATAAATGACGTAATATACCGAATTAAGAAGTTGCCGAAAGGTAAACCAAAAGTAGTTCACATAAATCGTCTTGCACCTTATGCTGGCTCAAATGAAACAGAAGAAGTACGAATCCTTCAACATGAGATCAAAGATAACCGGCGACCAAGCTTTAACGAGTTTATGTCAAATTACGCAGAGAGAAAGAGTGCTAGATTCGGCGTGACGACAGAAGTTCAGCAGGATCTTTTTAGTGTTCCGCATAACGTCTCTCTAGCCCACTGTGTTGCCCAAGATCTTGAGATGACTAAAGGAATCTCATTCGTATTTTATAAGAAATTTGGTCGCTTGGACGAGTTAAAAAACCAGCAGCCTAAAGTTGGAAGAGTGCTGAGATTAGAAGATGGTTCTCGATCTTTGCTGTATATGGTGACCAGGAAGTCGTATACAGACAGGGCAACCTACGAGGATATATGGTGTGCTCTAACTAATTTGAAGAAAATCGTCTGCAATTACGACATTAAGAATTTGGCCTTACCCAAGATAGGCCATGTACTAGATAATCTGGATTGGAAGATTGTCAGAAGCATGCTAGAAGTGATCTTCCGAGAAACCGGTGTAAGAATTACCGTGTGTTGCACTAATCCAAAGAGATTATGTCCTTCAAAGACAGTAGACTGTTATTTCTTTCTGAGGGGTTCATGCAGAGCTGGAGAGTCCTGTAGATTCCGCCATCCTGGGCCTACATATAGAGTTGCTGATCGGGACGCTCAGATCTAAGAGGGGAGCAGTGTTACGAACGTGCATTTAACGAGGCACGTATAACGGTTGCATCTTGAAACAGCACCTCATGCTTCCATGCGGCGCGGCGGCATCTCGAAAGCGACTCGATATTTCGAGAAAGATCTGTCGCGTTCGCCTAGAGGTGGGAACTTTCTAGAAAATAGTAACTTTAGTATATATATGTAACGATCTTAGGAATAAGTTTAGTTGATAAGAGAGTACCGAACTGTAAAGTTATAAATATTTATATTTTTATAAATTCGAACCGCTCGTTTTATTTAAAAACGGTACACTACTAAAACGTTGTTGGTTATACGTTTTCCCGTAATTTGTTTAAAATAATCTTTTTTTGAAAAACATTTCCAGGGTTTAAACTGAAACGTCAAACGTTATTTAAAAATGTAGTTTTCATTACAATCAATTGTGGCTTAATTCCATATAAATATAATAGTTAAGAATGTTTTTATTTCCCGATAGTATCATTTTAGATTATTTAAAATTTTATTTGTTTTAAGACTTTGATTATTTGAAAGTAAAGTTGTTTTGTTCATATATGGGAGGGTGATATCAAACTAGTCTTTGAATAAATAAAGTCTACTAATATGACGAAGCAAAATCCTAATTGAGACACCAAATTTTCAAAGTTTAACCACGCCAATTATAAATTTCATGCGTACACGATGACGTATCAATTAAGCCTATTCTGATATTTAATGTTGAGTCAAATGGAAGATCCTACCAAAGGGTTCGTTTTAAACCATCGAAATTTTCTTCGTACGGCAGTTAAAGTAATTTAATATTTAAGTTATTCGGCATGTGATGTGTCGAAGTCTCATTCACCTGTCTTCCTTTTCTTGCACCGGGCATTTTTAATATTTAGTGTTCAGACAAGCAACGGCCTTGTCTCAAGGCGATGAACACACACTGTTTTGCGGTTTGAAAAATTACGTATAGGAACCGTCAGTGGTAATTTAATAATTAAGAAGTAATTAGTTTAATAGTTGAAAGAGAAAATCAATTATATGAAAGAAAATTTTCTTCTTATTAAAAATGTTGGTAAACTATGTAATGCTTCTAAATTTAATTAATATAAATCTATATTACCTGTGATCGAGTGCTCTAGACCACCAATCATATTACAAGAGGGGGCAACAGTCAAGCAAAAAGGAGGTCAAATGATCTCTGGAGATTGTAATTATTCACATACGCTTACTTTCAGAATCGCACCTTATATATGTAGAAGTGGTAAGAAGTGTTTCTAATACTTTAAGGTAAGACTAGAATAATAAATAACGAGTTAACTTTACAATTATCATAACATAAAACAATAGTATATTTAAAAAGGGAAAATTGATATACATATTTGGTAAAATATAAAAAAATTGTAAAATTTAGCAAACGTTTCCCATCTTAAATACCTATAAAATATAAACTAATTCACAAAATAGGTTTAAATTATTTTTGATTTTAATCGACTTTTTTTTAATAAAACTCCAACAGGAATCTTATGACTATTGCTATCTGATCATTCACTATGATCAATAAGCAAGTTAGTTCTATATATAAATATTACAAGAAACTTATCTAAGGTTATTATCAGCAATATTCCTTAGGCTCTAATACATTATAGTACTACTAGCTAACGTGTACACTTTAGTCGCACTTTACTCTGCTTTTTCACTTTTACTCACTTATAGCACTAAATCAAACAGCTTCGTTCTCTTTAGTCTTCTTATCTGGTTGGCGTTGTCTAGGAGTTTGATGGCCTCGACGTTCACGTGGTTGGAGAGCCTTTGTTCATGACTCTCGGCAAACTTACTTATTGTCTGGATAACTGTATCCATCTGGATCATTTAAATCGACTAAAAATATTTATATCTACTGACTTTTCACACACTGCTGTCGAATCGCTACTCTTAGTGAATTTCTAACTTATACAGGACTGGTTTGGACTGTTATATCCCACGATCTTGGAACTTAGTAAATATGCCAAAACATTAGCTAATTATTAATAAATTTTACAATCTTTTATACTCGATATTATTGACGATTATTTTCAGTGTCAATATTCAAAAATAAATTTCGCATGTGAGTGAGCACTTTCATTCTCCATGTATGTAATTCTCCAAGCGAGAAATTATACTTAACGTAGCTATCGGAAGAAACCTCAGCGCTATTTGGTGATAACAGCCCTCATGGGAGTTGCTCCCATACAGTCTTCGTAGACACTCTGTCTCAAGACTAGCAACTTCAACGTGGAGTCATATGTCGCCATTTTACCTAATCCAACGGTAACTTTAACATCCTAAACTATTAAAAGAAAATTTGTTAACTAAATGTAATTAATTATTTGTTAACGGGGTTTTACCCACATATTTAGTGGCTACATTCATGTACTCTTAGACATTGATGATGGAATATGGATTCCGAAAACGTTTTGTCTTTTTAACTTTGCCCGTTTGGGTCTAAATATATACCTTTTACAAAGGATTTTTAATAAATTTTTTTAAAATGATATACAGCCAACTACAGGAACGTAGATTCCTTGTGGACTTTTATTACTTAGCATACCTAATACTTCAAAACTATTCCTCGTACTAACAACAGATGTGTAAGAGTTTTTTAGACTATCCTTTGATTCTAAGAAAGTTAAACTTTTTTCGGCCATATGTCTTTTAATTTCGTTTTTTTCTTTAAATTTTGGACACTGTTTAGAAATGGATTTATGCTCATAATTTTTACAGTGTATACAATAACTGTCTTGTGGGTCTCTACAGTTATGATCATCGTTTTTCTCTTGTCCGCAGTTAATACATCTGGTTTTTGTACTGTTGCAATTACAAAATATGTACCCATGTTGCAAGCATTTGAAGCCTTGTATAACCCTATGCACATAGGGTTCTACGGAACTGGTAACACGGTTTATATATACATATCTGGGTAAAATGTTTCCTTCAAAAGTACGTAATACCATTTGTCTGGGGACATATACTTTTTCTCCATTTAAGCCAATTATCAAAAAGATATTGGTCATTAAAAGCAGTATACGTTTCTTATTATGCCTTTTTGTTGAAGCAAATTATTTGGAATATATCCTTTTAGTTGGTCCTCTTTTAAATTCATTTTTGACTAAATTATTTGCATCTTTGGGGCGTTTAACTTTTACTCTTACCCTATTTTTCCTTACTTTGTCAATACTAAGAATATTTTTGATTGCTAATTTTTTATGTAAAATATGACCCACTTTCATAGGATGCAGTTTGCCAATATTTTCTTCATTTGTTTTTTCAATAAATACGTATACCTTATCCGTATAGAGGTAACCTTTTTGTAGATTAAACAGCTTAATTCCCTTTTCCTTGGTTTGTAGGCATTCTTCCACTTGATCCATATTTTGAGTCCCCCCTTTGTCAGTGGGAGCGTTTTCATCCATTTTTGTAAACTACCACTACATACACACAAACAAAAACAATAATAAACACTTAAATAAACCCAAAAACTGGGTTTATTTGCCCGGAGTGAAATTGGTTTAAACGCTTTATATAATATTGGAATTTTTCAGAACGATTGGCTGGATGAGTCAACCTTTGAAGAAGAAAGTGCTTCGTTTATAAAATTATTAATTTTATATGACATGTACTAAAAGTATTTCTAACGATTTTTCCTGGTAGAATTTGCAAAGATCTGAAGAAGGGGAATATGAGTTTTATTTTTGAAAACTCCTAGGGAGGTCGCAAAGCCTTAGACGGGGGGTCTAAGGCTTCGCGAAATAATAATAATAATGAAAAAATAAAATTGAGGTTCTTACGTAAAACAAAAGACCATTTTAGTGATAAGGATGAGCTTGTTAATTTTTCAAATGTTTACAAATTGTGGTGCTATTTTTGAAACGTTAATAATTAAATCATTTTCTAATGTAGTCTATTTCTCTTTTTAGTTTTAATATCTACCATTGAAGAAAATGTCAGTTCACACAAGTACGAAGTGGCGAATGGCACTAATAATTTAAGAGTTTTCCTTGCCAGCTCTGAATATTAGTGTTTCCTTTTCATCCAAAATGTGTTGATACTTTGCGAATAAAATTCCATTTTAAGCCTGCTATCAGCAGTTAAATCCATAAGATATTCTTTTACTTTTGGGGTGACATAAGAAGATCTATTAATTTGCCAAAAAAAGAGATTAAAATCCATCTACACCCATTGTCAAATTCAAGTCTGGAAAGTATGTTAAAAGTTATTCTTATAAATTATGCAAGTTCCGCATCTTGTAAGCAATGTGAGCAAATACTACAAAACTTTGGTGTGTTGCATTATTTTCAACAATCTTCTGAACATATGGAAAAAACTCAAATATTTTGTTTTACAGAGGTTGAACACAAACGAAATTTTGCATGAAAGGTTTTTACCTTTTAGGTAATCTTTAGCTGTTAAAATATTTTTTTGTCTTCCTTAAAGGTTCTTCTTCAAATTGTTAAAGTGACTAAAAATATTTACCAAAAATGCTGATTTCAAAAGTTAAATAGGGTTAGAAAAACTAAATAGATAAGCGTATTCAGATTTTGGATCTTTACAGATCATTAACAATTCAACTCTCAGTTCCAGAACTCGTATCAGTACCTGTCCTTTGGAAAGCTACTTGACCTCTGTGTGATAAAGACAATTTTGATTAATCTTTTGACAAGCACATATCTTCACGAGCGATTCTGCATATCCGTGTTTGCAAAGCTTTACCTTTGACAGAATTCAACATTTTTATTACCTCCTTGAGAACGTCATTTAAATCAGAAGATAGTACCTTAGCAGCTAGAGCGAGAGCCTGTCGATGAAGAAAACAGTGTAATTTGGCTATGTTTGGCAATATCGATTTTAATTTTGTAATGAGTCCACTATTTTTGTCAGTCATAGCTTCAGCGTCATCGCTGCAAATACCGATACATTTTACAATCTATATTGTAGTCGCAAGTGCTTTCTAAAAACATATCGTACAAATACTGGCTAGCAGTCTTTGAAGAAAGTGCTTTGCAAAATAAGATTTTTTTTCATGATACTGTCATCTGCTTTAAAGCGTACAAATACTACAAACTACGCACAGCCAGAAACATCTCTGTAGATTCGTCAAACTGCAAAGCAAAATGTTAGTTGTACTTTAATGTTTCGACTACTTATGCTTGAATATCCTTGGCTATATCATTTATTCTGCGTAAAATACTATTGTCTGAAAGTCGTATGTTTTATAATTTGTTTGCCTTTTGCTTACTAACCACAGTTTTAACCATATCAAGTACTGCTGGCAAAATAAGATTTTCGGCAATTTTATGTGGTTTTCCTGCTTTAGCAATTCGATATCTAACTTTGTAGCTAGCTTATAATGTTGACTTGTTGGCACTGGATGGCTGAAAATGAACCAAACAATGTAAAAGTGAATAATCTCTAAGTGAATAGTAAATAGTCAATAAAAATTAAGAACTCGGAACCTTTGTATACTGAAATTAAGTATAATTAAAAGTTGTATACAAACAACAAAGAAATAAACCTCATAAAACGTCAACAGTAAACATAGCCACAATTAGAGTAGAGTCGTCTTAAGTTTATCACCTTTGATAATGTTAAGCACGAGAAACTATTAAAAATCTTGCAAAAATTAAACACGGATTATCAAGATGTTAAAATAATGGGCTGGACACAATGAACGTCTCCAAGACGGACGATGGAACAATGCCATCGGAAAGTGACGTCCATACAATGCAAAGAGATCAAGAGGCAGGCCACAGATAAGGTGAAAAGATGACATCAGGAAATAAGGAGGTCCCACATAGCAGAGAACGGCTCAAGATAGGGAACAATGGAGAGAACTGGGGGAGACCTATATCCAACAATGGAAGGATAGAGAATAGGTTCAAAAAAAAGACAGATATATTCTCTTGTCAATGATATTTAATTTATCTCCTATATATATTTTTCGTGAAGCATAGATGCTTCACACATAGACAGAAGTCAGCTGGAATAGCGATAAATGGAGTTCTTGTTAACAACATCAGATATGCTGACGATACAGTTATAATAGCCAACAATTTGGGAGACCTCAAGAGACTATTCGATAAAGTATCTATGGTTAGTATGACACACAGTTTATATTGCGGATAATATATCTCTATGGATCTCTCTAATAGATCATTGAATTGTTTTTTGAATTGAACAGACATGAGCTGCGTTTGTCAAAATTAAAAAATTGTTAAAAGCACTATCTATATTTATGCCTTTAAGAAGCAGAATGGTTAGCTGTTATATTTTTCCTGTGAAATGTAGGTCTGCAGATGAATAATTCTTAGAGTGTTTTTTATGGATGGAGTCACAAAGCAGTTAAGTTCAGGCAGTGCTAGAAAGACTCAATATGGAACCTAAAATAGTATTTACTATAAAGAAGAGAAAACTTGAATGCCCTGATTACGTCTCTGGAGGCATATGATATAAATTCCTTTAGCTCACAATGTAAGGAAAAATAGCTGAACTAAGAAGCGAGTATTCGTAAATAGTTTGGAATTACATCGTTCAAATTATTGAGTGCAGCAGTTATAAAAGTGCTAATATCCATGTTGATCAGCAACCTCCACAGAAGACACTGAATGCAAGAAGAAGAATACCGCGTAAATTTTGACTGTTTCATATTTTCACGTGATAAAAAATCACCGCAATTTACACATTGAGGTTTATTTTTTATGACGGTAAACCCGTATTTCAAATATCTGTCATTGTAATGTTAATTTTTTTCGGATATAATTCATCATCATTGACACTCATATAAGAATGCACTTTTTGCCTTTCGGATGCGACATTTAATCAATTGGGTATTGTTTCACGACTCATTAATTATAGTTCCCAAGTAGTTGTAGTGTGAGACACGTTCAATTTTCATTTGGTTCACATACGGATTTGCTCCAGTTATGTTTTCCTTGCTGATGATTATTAGCATGATTTTGCTGGTGTTTTCTATCCAGTCCATATGTTCTACCTATTTCTGTTATTTTGTTTATTAAGTTTTGCAGCACATCTATGGTATTGGAAAACACTATTGTGTCATCTGCATACGGCAGGTTATTGAGCGTGAAACCCTGTTTCACGTCCTTTAAAATTTTGATCTAATCTGTATATCCTCCATCTGTTAGGAGTACCGCTGATTGATTGCAATACAGGTTAGCTATTATTTTTAGGTCTCCTCCGCCAATTCTGTCTGACTCTATCGAAAGCCTTTTTGTAGTCAATCAGGCATGCAAAAACATTACAAATGACATCTCTACATTTCTGAAACAATACCTGCACGCTTAATAAAGCTTCCCTTTATTTAGCGTACCAACGGCGTTCAGGTATCCAAACTGATTAGACGCAATTTGTTCCTCGCATTTCCGGTAAATTTTTTTGTGGACGACTTTTAAAAACAGCTTCAGCAGATGGCTCATTAGGGTTATGATCATATATTCTTCATACATTTTTTCTCCTGGTTTTTTGGGCAATGGTACGAACTACGAGTTAAGTCACTCTACTGGTATTTTTTCTGTCTTGTATATTTCATTAAATATTTAAGTTATTATTTTTATTTGTTCTGCATCTAGTAGCTTCAGCAGTTCTGCAGGAATTTCATAAAGTCCCGGTGCCTTTCTATCCATGATTTGTCTGACGTTTGCCGATATTTCTTCTAGTAGGATATTGGAACCTGAATGTTATTCAATGGTGGGTTCTTGTATTGTTCTAACGTCTTGGAAAAGTTTTTCCAAGTATTCTTCCCATACTTTCTTTTTATCTTCTTTGGTTATGGCAAGGTTGCCTTAATCATCTGTTATTTTTCCACTGTTTATCATCATCATTGGCTTTTACAACTCTTCGTGAGTTTTTGCCGCGTTTACTATTGCCTTCCATTGATTCCGATCCTGTGCTATTATTTCCCATGGCCTTACTTCCATCTTCTCCAGGTCTTCCCTGACTGCGTCTTTCCACCTTTTTCTAGGCCTTCCTGTCGATCTTTTACCATCTGGTCTTTCCCAAAACACATTGGTAATCAGTCTGTCGTCATCACTCCGTACCACGTGGCCTGCCCATCTTAATCTATTGGCTTTTATGTATCTTACGTATGTTTCCTTTCCCGAAGAGAGTCTCTATATCATTGTTGTATCTGCTTCTCCATTCATTTGTCACGCTGTCCCTGCAAGGACCATATATAATTCGCAGGATTTTGCGTTCCCATACTAATAGCTTATTGATTTCTTTCTTTCTCAATGTCCATGTTTCACTTCCATATGTCACTGCTGGTCGTATTATGGTTTTGTACATTTTAATTTTGCCACGCCTTGAGAGAAGCTTTGACCTCATTAGATGTTGAAAGGCAAAGAATGATTTATTCCCCGCCAGTATTCGTATTTCAACCTCCCGTTCTCCTGTATTTTCACTGGTAATTGTTGCTCCTAGGTATTTGAATTCTTTGACCACCTCAAAATTATGATCGTTTATGGTAATGTTTTGTCTTATTCGCTGTCGTTCCTTTTTTGATACGACCATGTATTTAGTTTTTTTTTCGTTTATTTTCAGGCCTACGCTTAGTGTTGCTTCTTCAAAGTTCGATACTATATCCTTAACTTCCATTCTTGTCTGTGCTACTGCATCTAGATCATCTGCAAATGCGAGAATAATCTTTGCTCCCCTGGCAGTTATGTCTGGTTTGACTCTGGTATAGATTTTTCGCATTGCGTATTCCAATGCTAGGTTAAATAGTAATGGGGACAGCGGGTCTCCCTGTCTGAGCCCGGTGCTTACGCCGAAAGCCTTTGAAGTTTTGCCTCCTATTCTAATTTGTGCAAAGGAATTGTTGACACACATTCGCGCAATCATGGTCAGCTTCTTTGGTACGCCTAACTCCATCATTGCACTCCACAGTTTTAAGCGATCTATGGAATCATATGCTTGTTTGAAATATATGAAGATCTGGTGTACTCCTTTATCATATTCCCAATACTTTTCTAGCATTTGTCTGATAGTAAATATTTGGTCGATTGTTGATCTTTCAGGCCTAAAGCCGCATTGGTGCCACATTTTTCCACTGTTGTGTTTTCGGAACTTTTCAGCTATTTTCTTTACCTTTCTATGGACATTGAAGTTATCATATCGACTCTGATACTTCTCTATTTTCTGACATTGTTCTATTTTTTGTTTCTCTTTGGCATCTCTTATCTTTCGTCTGACGATGGTATGTATTCTTTTATATTCTTGGAGATTTTCTTTGTTTTTTTTTCTCTGATCCATAAGTTTAAGTATTTCATTGGTCATCCACGATTTTCGTTTTTCTGTATCTTTCTTCAGTGTTGTTCTTTTATTTCTCTTACTGTTTCTTGCATGATGGTCAGACTTTCCTGTATAGTTCCTGCATTTCTGAATTTAAGCACCATTTTATTAAGGTTTTTACTCACCAAGTAACATCCCAATGTTTAGTTAAACATTGGGATCTTTCAGTTTTCGTACATCACACTTCTTCATTGACTTACTTAACCCTCTTTATTATGACTTTAAAATTACCTACAACTGGTACATAATCAGAATTTATGTCTGCCCCGGGGTATGTTTTGACAGATGTACAGCTGTTCCTACTCGTATACATATTATTAACTAGCATGTAATCAATCTTATTTCCTACTATCCTTCTCACAGAATCCTGTGGTTATTTACAGGTGTACAGTTTTCTTGAGTGTAGCTTAAACCAGGTGTTCATTATTACTAATTGATTTTCTTCCTCAAAAATCTCCAATATATCTCTCTGATCGCTTCGGTTTTCTAGTCCAAATGGTTTAACTGCAGATGATGTTTTGTTAGCCCTAACTTTGGCGTTGAAGTCATCCATGACAAGTGTTAGGTAGGTGCTAGGTAGGAAAGGTGTTCAATCTTTTCACGGCTTATTAATGCTATGATATAATTCTTTTACCTATTCTTCTGTTCTTTCTGTTGTAGGTGCATACACTTGAATTATATTAATGTCGATTGGTCTTGCTTTTCGTTGTATAAGCATCACTCTTGCTGATATTGGGATGAAGTTGTCAACAGATTTTGATTTTTGTTTATTCATGCTGAATGACAAATTTATTTAGTCAAAAATAGTAATCAAACTGGAAAGTTTTACTCAATACCAACAAAGCATACGCTATAATATTCAGAGGCCCGCTGTAAATTATGTCTAGGTGTCTGGGAAAATAAGATTACAAACTCCTTATAGATAAGATAAGAAAACGAGCAAGAATCATCAGAGCATTAAGCGGAAACTTTGGAGCCATAACTAAAGAAACCATTTTACACTTTTTTTTTTTCCTTAAAACTCATTGTTGAGTACTGCGCTTTTTGTCCTAAGCGTATCCAGAGAGCTGAATAATTTCTAATCCGAGAATTTTTGGAAACTTTGCAGAAAAGTAATTTTTCCCTCAACCCTTACACACAATCTCTCTGGTATCCAACCAATAATTTTCCGTATTTAATCCGTAATTAATAATTTAATAATTTCCGACTGTGGTAATAGCCACAGCCACCCTCCACGTTTTGCAAAAAAGACCAAAAAATATGATAAGGTCTGTATGTTTGTGAAATAGTCTAAAGTTGTTATGTCAGTCAAACTTCACAATGGTTCAAACAGAGAATAGCATCGCACAAAAGTGACTATACAAAAAGAAAAATACGTGTGCGTAAATTGACCACCATTTAAAAACTGGGCACCATTTTGACTACCTAAATGTCAGGGTTTAAGAACGAAAGAAAATACATAGTTACAAAACGGTTTTTAGAAAGTACGTCAACTATCCAAATGTCACGGTTTTTAGAAAGAAAATAGTTACAAAAAAAGATTGTTTTTGGACATGTGTCACATCAATAAAGAAATAAAGTCAATGAAATATAAGACTGACACAAAACAGTTAAGCAATATGTACTGTAATATTCTAAATAATTTAAATTAATTTTACTGTATAAACAATAAAACATTTTCACCAAATAGTATTTTAACTGGGAATAAGCCAGAATTTAAGTTTAAAATAAATTTATTGACATTGTAATTTCCACTTCGGAAATAGTTCTTAAAATACAAAACATTAATAAATTTTTGTTACTTGCTGAAAAATTTTTCGAATTAAATTTTATCTGACACGTTCATAATGACAATTCAGACATATATTGTACTTTTTAAAGTAGAAAACCGTAAAATGATATTATTTTCAATAATGCTGAGTTGCGTTTCTAACACGACTTTATTGTAAGATAGTTTATTCGATTACATTAAATTACTTTAGATTATCCGTCAGAAAAATCATAGCATGCGATTTGTCTTAAAAAATATAACCACATGCCATTAAAACGATGACAGTAAAATTCTCGTGTTAGCGATTCCATAGTAAATCATGAGGAAAACCCAGGACAAAAACCTACTAATTAAAAACATAAATGATGTGTCCTCTATATTTTATTAACTTACTGCTAGTGGTATTTTCTGTTTATTAACTTCCTCTTTTATTATGGGTAACCAGATGCTACTGCATTCTGCCGAGTATTTTGAGACACAAGAGGTCTCATTTAGCATAATTAGAGCTGCTTTTTTGATTTTTTTCTTTTTACCATCGGTTTTTTTTTAGACTTGAATCTTTCCATTGAACCCTATGTTCATTATCCCATGTGTGTTTACATATTTGAGATCTATCAAATTATCTATTTTTATTATAATATTAATGTTTACTTATTCTAACATTTAATGGTCTCGATGTTTCACCTAAATAAAAGTAATCGCATTAAAAAGGTATTTTATAAATGCAATTCTTTGTTATTTCTTGTTCATTGTTAAGTTTAGTTTTAGATAAATTATATCTCAATGTGTTATTGTTTTGAATATTGTTGAAATGTGAAATTTAAATATCCTGTATTTTTTTAACATATATTGTAAAACTAACTATTTCTATTGTTTGTTAAATATGTAGGTACTTATTTTTTTTATGTTTGCTTTTTGTGTTTTTTTAGTCACTGAATGAACAGAAACATTGTAAAGAAAATATTAATTATACTTTAATAATAATTTCACAGAAAATTACATTTAAGTATTTTCTTAATCAGCTAATAGTACTCGCAAATTAAATTATGCAGATAAGATAATCATCCAATTAATTCGGCATGAAATCGTTCGAAATATGATTACAACAACGATGTATGTTCAGCCGTTTCTTCTAAAAGAAGGAGATACACCTGCTTACAACCGCACAAGATTGTTTGATCCGTTATAGTGTTTTTTTTTAATAAAGAAAGTTGTACTTTTATATTTGTTTATTTTTTTAATTCATGCTTATCGGTTGCTAAAAAATAAATTAAATTTTTGCAAATCGTTTAGTAAAAAAGGACATAGTTACATACGTACATGATATAAAATCGATAATCTCTGTTGTTTTCCAAGAGTCTCCCGCATTTCAGTTTTAATTCAGAGCTATTTCTGGTTCTTTTCATTTTTTTACGAATTATATGCTTCCATAAGAAGATATACGTAGGAGTCCTCTCTTTCGTTATTCTCTGCTCTACCACTTGAATTATTTCGTTTTAGTGTATTTAATATTAATGTAATTAAAAAAGTAGAGGAAGTGATAACAAAATGAAGCAGTCGGTGGTCCAAGGAAGACCTTAGAGTCAACGCCAAAGTGGCAGACTTTCACAGCAATGGGCAGATATTAAGAAAAAGCTTCTCAACAAACGCCAGTGGAAAATATCATAAATTAAACTATCTGATCTGCTGAAGCTCAATGATGAACATATCTGTTAATATGTTAATGACTATCATAATGAATTATATTGTTAGAATTAAACATTACTCACTATGATTCAGAAAGCTACGAATCTGTATATTTTGCACCCTACCGTATAAAAACTATGTAAAAAACCTAAAATTTGTATGTGTTGCAATCAGAAACATAGATTATGTATATCCCTGATCAAAACATGTCCAAGATCGGCATTTTGCAACTCTTAATGAATATTTGTAATTTTTTATTTTTTCTGTCTTTTAAGAAATTCTTAATATATATATATATATATATATATATATATATATTATATATATATATAAATATATATATATATATATATATATACATATATATATATATATATATACATATATATATATACATATATATATATATATATATATATATATATATATATATAATATATATATATATATATATATATATATATATATATATATATATTATTGTGATATATTTAAAGTCTTAGTGCTCCAATCAATTACTTAGCTAATTAAGTAATTAATTAAAATTATTTAAATGATATGACTATGATTCTATCACACTTTATAATTCTCTTATCTCAGGGTTCTATTCGTGCTTCAATATCTACGCTATTACATGTGAAAGGTAAGGTCCAAAGAATACCGGAATAATAAAAAACATATAGGATCTAACATTATATATTGAAATAAAATAATGAAATAAAATTCACACTCAAAAATTTTCAATAAACAAAATCTCACATAATGATTCTCAAAATTTTGTTCTACGTACGTGAACCTTCAAACTTAATGGTACAAACAATATTAGTTGAAATCTTAAAATCCCAAATATTATTCTAAATCTCCTAATCAAAATATTTATATCCTTTCTAAATTAAGTGTAAAAATTGTGTTAAAAGAAAAACTGCAGAGAACAAAAATATCTCTCTCTGATGATGAGTGGACCAAATCCTTGTTCCTTGTAGACTATATTATCTACTCTCAGCCGCTCCCTAGGTAATCAGCAATCTTACAACAAATTATTGCAAGTTTATCGTCCTTAATGATCTCCTTCAAATGCACGAATCGTTCAAATTATGCTAGTTTCTTCTTCTCTCAATAAACTTAATCTCTCGTTGGCCTGAGTGAAAAATGACTCTTGGAATATCTTTTCTTTACGATAAACTGAATCTCTCGTTGGCCTGAACAGTGACTCTTGGAATATAAGTAGAAAATATAACTTACAATCTTTTACTGGATCAGCTTCTATCAGATACACTAACTACACGAAAACTCACAAACTTTCACTGCTACTGCTTCCTACCTCTGGGAAGCTACCCGAGAACAACGGCCGTTCGCCTTCTACCCTTGGAAACCAACTGACTATCTTTTCTTTCTTCTAAAACTAACTAACCTCTCATTCTCAAACCAAACCTCCCACCTTTTCCAATCTCATCCAATCAAAACGCGTCATACATCTCCCATTTCTTCATTTCGATAACACCCAAATTTTTACCTACAATTATAAAATTTCCTAAAACTTATTTACAAAATCTTTTCCTACCAATTCTAAAGAAACTAACAAAAACATATCTTTCTAAAATCTAATCTATTGTCCTAATTACTGCACAACATTTATTTGGAAAAACCGCTTCTAATGTCTAGGGTTTTACTTAAGCTTATAGAGGTCGCTCAAATATATTTTAACAAAGAAAATAATTTATGCATATCTTACGTTTTGTTAAATACAGGTAATCCAAAATTAAAAGACTTTCATCCTTCGAAATGTTTGTTGTTCATTATATGACTTATTTGAATTATTTTAATGTTTTTGAACTTATATATATATATATATATATATATATATATATATATATATATATATATATATACCCCAGTATTATTTTTTAATGCACATTTTAAATGCTTCTATCTTAGTCCAAAACTTGTTATTCATTGTAGAAACATATATTAGGATATATGTAATTTATTTTTGACACCTGTTCGGTGTTTACTACCTCTCACATTTGGTAACTTTGCTCTGTTTCTACAGTGTACTAAACTTAGTGAAATGGTATTAGTCTTGTGAGCCTTCTTTTTGTCCCAGTATTGTCGAAAGCACTACAACCGAATGTCTCTTACTTTATTTCCCATTCGATTGAAAACCCACCTAATAAACATAACTATGATTCAAATTAATGCTCCAACATCAAGCGGCACCAATAATCAGATAGTTTATTCTATTCAGATTTATATCTACCGAAAAACGTAAAAACATAAAGTCAACATAATAACTTGCAACATTAACGCCAAAGTCAGCAAGGGGAAAGTAGGAGATCATCTTCATTATCTTGTGCTTAACAATCCTGTGTGGATGCTGGCCTGCTCTTAGATTAGTCGCCATTCTGTTCGGTTTCTGGCCACGTATTGCCGTCTTCTAATCTCTAGTACCCCTAAGTCGGTCATAACTTCATCTAATCACCTAATTCGCAGCCTGCTTCTGCTTCTTCTTCCTATAGGTGCTCCTGTAGGCATTCGTATTATGTGTCCTGCCCATCTAAGTCGCTGTGTTTTAATAAACGGTATAACATCTGGTTAATTAAAGAGTTGCTATAATTCGAAATTAAATCTTTTGCGGAGTATCATTCGCTTGAATATTCCCAGTCCGTTCTGAGTTAGAGTCCATGTTTCCGCCCTTAATAATTTTGTACATAATAATTTTAGTTTTTCTTTGGATATTTCTTGAGTGAGTGGTTTTGGAGTCCACAGTAAGCTCTATTTGTAAAGTTTATGTGTCTTTTTATTTCTTTGCTTGTCTTATTGGTAGTAGTCACTAGCGAGCCAAGGTATGTGAAGCTGTCAATACGTTCTAAAGATATGACTTTAAAATGTTGTTTCCCGTTTCTCATTTGCGATAGGATCCTTAGTAAACAACATGTACTAAGTTTTGCCTTCGTTAATGACTAGACCGACCTGCTTCGTCGTTATTTCTACTTCTAGGAAATATTGGTCAACATCTTGCTTGCTATGTCCTATTATGTCTATGTCATTAGAGTATGCTAAGATTGAAATCGATCTATTGTAAATATTACCGCTATCTCTAATTCGTGTGTCGCGTACTGCTTTTTTCAAGGCCATGTTAAATAGGATGCCTATGTTAAAGGGCAAGTACCTGCGCTCTAATGTAGTTTAGTTCATATCAAATCTGCCGTTGTTTGTGTTAATCAGATAACTATCAGTTTATATGTGGTCCGGATGGTACAAAAATATTCTTCCGGATTCCTTCTTTGTGCTACTGGACTTTAAATTTAATAATAAGTTTACTCACAACATCATGTCAGGTAAGTAAAAACATTAAGTTTTATACATAACCTTAAAATTACGCATATTTAAAAAGGTGTTTAATTTTTAAAATGCGCCATCTCACGAGGATAGATGGTTCGCTTATTTTTGAGGTAAGTTGGCTTATTAATAATTCCCGTTCTTTTCAGTATCCCTACCAAATACAAGTGCACTGTCAGTGATTCCAGGGCTAGTTGAACCGAATAACAATTAGCCGAATCCATTCAAACTGTTAATGAAAATAATATGGGAGTGAGGCTGCTAGAAATTTTGGGGTACCGGCAACCACTCTACGAAGACAAAAATTATGACATAATGTAAAGAAAGGCTCTGTTGGACCTTCCTTCTCGTTAGGCGAAACTAGTGATAAAAAGTTGGCCACATATATCCTAAAACTTTCTATCCTAAACTAAAAGAAGAAATTTTCTCCTACTTGAACCGATGTGCGAAGTATGGCTTTTTAATCCAAACAGCTGGGCATTAAAAATCATTTTAATAAGACATCAAGATTAGCAAATTTCCATGACTGCAATTACTTCTGTAGAGAAACCCAAGACTGTCAGAAAATCAGAAGGGGTATCCATTAATCGATCCTTATGTATGAAAAAAAAAGACGTTGAGATTTACTAGTTGAAAATACTCTAACTGAAAAAAATCTGATGAATAAACCTGACACATCTACAATATGGATGTGACACGTTGACAAGTGAATAATAGGCCGGAACATGTTAAGAAAGGATCTAAGAAACATCGCAAGTATTAGCTCCGGTGAAAAGGGAGAAACCATTACCGTTACAGCTTATTCGAACGCGGAAGGCGTTTTCCTTATCCCAACCTGCGTAATGAACGGGAAAAATAAAAATTTAGATTTCGAGGATGGAACGTCTTTGGAGTCCTTGGTCTACATTTTGAAAAGATCGGCCTATGTCAGGAGTGACATATTTTTTCAGTTGCTCAATTCCCTGAAAGCTGGGAAGCCATAATGGAACTTTGGTATTCAAGGCTTCGGGAATTGTGCCATTTAATTCTTTTGCTATCCCAGATGACACCTATTTGACTGAAAATTGTATCGTACTAAAGGCTCTGATTCAGGTAGAAATAAACAAATTGCAAACGGTATTTCTCAAACTTTTAACAAAGCTTTATCTGATGATGATCAACAACCTTGCGGCAGTTGGCAGACTGAAGACAATTCTGTACCAGAAAAACAAATTGAATCGTTTGCAGAAAATAATGCAAATACTTCCGTGAAAATTACCCCTGGAATAATACTAGATGTAATCCCACCCGTTCCAGTTGCGTTCGCTGTCGTTAATTCGGTTCGAAACAGGGGCAGCAGCTAGCAAAAAATTTAACTGCAGATACAACAATTGGTGAAAAAAGAACAAAGTGTCTATCAAAAGAGGAAAAGAAATAAAAACCAATAAATTTAAACCAGTTTTGAAGAAGCCAAAAGTAGACAAAAAGAAAACTAAAAAAGCTGTCAAAAAAGACTTATGCTCAGACAAAGATGATCAGACTTGCACCGGACGAAATATATTCAAAAACCACAAAATCTGACGAATTGTTTACATTGCTTCAACTGGTCAAAACGTTTGCCAACACTTTTTTTGTTGGGCCGTTTTACCTCAACACTGTGGGAGAGATATTTTTTTTGAACTATTTATATTTTTTGTGAATTATATGTTTTTTTAATGCATTTTATTACATGTTTCTTTGAGTATACTTTATTTGGTGGTTTGTTATCATTATCACTATATACTAGGGATTTACTAGGCAGATTTTTATTAGTTCACCAAAGATTAAGTGTGCGAAAAATCTTCCATTTTAAGAGGCATATAGTGAATTATTTGTCTTTTCAACCTTTTTATTTTCATCCATAGACAGTAATTATTTATTATTGTCTTTAATTTGTCTTTTAAATTGCTGATCCGCTTTCTTCAAGTATATTTTGTCTTAGAGAGCTTTAATTTGCTGTCGTCTCGTTTTTAATTTTCTTTCCTTTTATAATAATCGACTACGAATAATTATTTCCTTTTACTCTTGGTCTCAGAGTAGAAATATTTCTTTAACTTGATTTTTGTATATTTTGAATAAACAACTCTATGTCTTTATCTCTACTTGTTCAGATGTTTTTAACAGTACTGCAAAACCTTATCATTTATTGCAGGGTAGCTTTAAAGTTTTCCTAAATCTTGTGTGTGAATGTTGGTCTAATCTCTTTTCCAATTCATGCTAGTCAGAGTTAGTATTATGGATGAATGATCTGATTTCATGATCCATCTCATCAAGAGGCCTCAAAAGTCCACTGCTGAACACAGGCCTCTTTCTCGTGATTCCAGAACCGTCTATCCTGCCCTACTCTCATCCAGTTTTTATTTTGTCTTCTTAAATCGTCAGCCCGTCACCAAGGTGGTCGACCGACGCTTTTCTTGTTTTCCCTTGATCTCCATTACAATAACCTGTTCGTCTATCATCCATGAAAAATGTATTATTAATTAGCAGAGACTTTTCTTCTTGCGGACTCTGTTGACGGCTGCTCTAAATATTTCTGCATTACTGCATTTAAACCATTCCCTCCATTTAAACCATTTAAACTAAGTTGTTAAGCCACGATATTCCTCGTTTTTCGCTTTCCTCGAATTTTACCTTGCATAATAAGCTGCAATAAGAAGTATCTTTGTCCTCTCATAACATGGTCCAAGTTCACAAGTTTTCTTCTTTTAATAGTTAATATTATTTCAGCTTCATTTCCTATTCCTTTAGTAACTTCTATGTTTGATATTATTTGAGTCCATGACAATCCTAGGATTCTTTTGTAACACCAAAATTCAAAGGCAGCCAACATATTCAGATGCACTTGTTTTAATGTCCATGCTTGCAAGCCATAAAGAAGAGTAGTAAATACATAAACTCGAAACATTCTTAGGCGTAGTCCTAACCATATATTCCAAAAACAAAGAAACTTCAATATATCATAACGTGTCTTAATTTCTTTCTTTTGTTTCTAAGTATTTGTAGGTATCTACACTTTCAATTAAAGTATCCTTAACAATAAATTGGATATTTACATTTACTGATTTAGTCATGACCATGTAATTAGTTTTTTTTTTCAAATTCATTCTTAGTCCTATTCATTCATTAAAAAAAGATTTTTGTGTCTAAGATTTATTATTTTGATATAGTAACAATTCATCAACATGGTATTCCAAAGTTGGGAGTTTCGATCGAGTAACTCTAAAATTTATTTGAGTTATTTTTTTATCGATGTTGATGTGTTTTTCTAAAATCGTTTTTATTGTGTTGTCAGTTTATTTTACACTGTTGTAATTTTACATTTTTCGTTACATTACTATATTTTGAATTTTAAGTTGAGACAACTGGTTTATATTTTTTCATGTTTAAAAAGACGTTTCTTCAAAGCCTTTCTTCTAAATCCACATCACCATCAACAATTATTTGGGGTACAGTTTTAGTATAACGTTCATTAAACTCTTCTTTCATTATAGCGTTTGGCATTTGGTTTCTTAGGAAGTGGTCGTAATCTATATTAGATCACGATAACATTGAGGAAAGCAAGGAAAAACACAAAAATAACATAATTAACGCAGCAACAGAATCACTTGGAGAGAGGCGAGTAACAAACACTAACATATCAAAAAGAAACCCAATGGTTTAGAAATGAAGTGAAGACAAAATGTAAAAAAAAAGGTAGAAAGCCTTTTTACAATAAGAATTAGAAATAAAACGAATACTTTAGTTGGACGAATAAAAAGGGAGCACTTGCAGAGCTTCTCAAAACAGATGGAATAGGACTTCTACGGAACACAAAAAGAAATATTTAGAATGATCAGAGAACAAAGGAAAGAGATGACTGAACTAATAAAAATTAAACATATTCAGATGGAAACATGGGTGAGACTACTTTCGAATCCTATTTGCTAATAGTGACGATAATAAACCACCAACACCAGAGGTGACGACAATCTAAAAAATAAATATTAATGAGGAAGAGATAAAGAAAATTCAAAAACAGAAAATCACTAACAGAAGACATAATACCGAACAAACTCATAAGGTGCGGAGGACCAGATCTGACCAAACAACTATTAAAACTAATTTAAAAATAATAAAACAAAACAAAATTCCTCAAGAATGGAGATCAAGTATCCTTATACATCTTTTCAAAAAGGGAGACAAATTGAACCCGGAAATTACAGAGGAATTAATTTAATAAACACAACACTAAAATTAACAACCAAAGTGATAACAAATAAACTGAATGAAATTATAACACTAGCAGAAGAACAACAAGGTATCAGGTCGAGAAGATCATGCACCGACGTTATATTTATAATGTGGCAAGTGCAAGAAAAATCATTAGAGTACTACAAATTGGCATATCTATGTTTCTTGGACCGTAAGAAGGCATTTGACGATGGATATTGAACTTATTGAACGCAAGAGAGATATCTCTAGGAATAATCAAAGCGATCGAAAATATTTACCAAATTAACACGATAAAAGTAAACGTGGAAGAAGAACTAACCGACCATATGGAAGTTGGCAATGGGATAAGACAGAGAGATTCCCTGAGTCCTTTATTGTTCAACCTGATTATAGATGAAATATTATAAAAGGTAAGAACTAAAAACGGATACCAAATGGGAGAAAAACAACTTAAAATAATCTGCTATGCAGATGAAGCAATACTTCTCTCTCAAAGTGAAGACGAATAACTACGTATGCTGCATCAATTTCATATAACCACCAGAAATCCGGAAACTAATTGTCGAAATAAGTACTAGAAACCAATTCGCTAAGGATTTTTGCTTAGTTGAGAAGATATGTTGTGGAATGAAATTTTAGATTCCCCATGTCTCTAATTACATCTTTATTAACGTCTGTTTTGCCTTGAAATTCTTAGAAGGAATAGATTAAAGCAGAAATCTGAATTTGGTTTCGACAACTAGTTTCCGGATTTATGATCAGAAGTCGTTATTTCGTTCATATCGAAGCCATTTTAGTGTTGCTTCTACCATGACAGGAAATATTGTTTTCACGTTCAGAGTGTTTGTAAATAGCCGCTCCGTCGATTTCCTCTAGGATAAAATACGTATAAGCGGATATACAGATGCACTGTACGTGAAATTAAATCCTTAATGTCTTTTTTTAACCGACAGAAAATTTAACAGGTTAATTTCCTCACAAACACAAAATGCATGGTTACAACTGCAAATTTACTAAGCTTTAAATTGGAGCTGGAAGGCCACATAATAGTGATGGAGTTTAAATATCTAGGCAACACATAATCTAGCTACGGAAAGCTCGAACCTGACGTGGAAGATCAAGTAAATAGAGCAAACTGAGCTGCAGGCTGCCTGAGTGAAACAATATGGAGAAATGAAAAATATCGGGAAAGAAACGAAACGCAGAATTTACAAAAAGTCATTAATCAATAATGACATACGCGTCAGAAACACGACCTGACACAGAGAGGACAAAAGGGATGTTAGAAATAGCAGAGATAACACACATAGAAAAATTGATTGCAAGACACTGTGGGACAGATCTAGAAGTACAGACATACGACGTATATGCAAGGTGGAGCGTATCAAAAACTGGGTAAGAAAAAGAAGAGTACAATAGAACAATCATATAAGCCGAATGACAACAAATAGATTAGTAACGACTGCAAGAGACCGTTCTCCAATAGGAAGACCACAAAAACGATGGAACGAAGAAGAAGAAGAAGAAGAAGGAAGTGGTGTGAATGTGGAGATGACCTAATCTCTCCGTAATATGCCAGATCTGTAAATACATTTAAAGTAGGTATTTTAATATTTGGTGTATCTGGATCTGCTTCTTCATTTTTATTTTCTCGTTTGCTTTCAGTTCATTAATCTTCAATATATTCTTCTACTTTTCAATTTTACCTTCAGTATTACTAAAAGCTGTATTGACTTCAAACTGTAAATACGATTTTTTTTTCTGTTCCTACTTTCTCTACCAGTTCGTTTGTTTTCAGGTATAATGTTTTGTTATGATTTTTTAAAGACCCATTTTCCATAAAATTACGAAATTTCTTCCAGTCTTTTCTCGTATTTATCGATTTTTTAGAGGCTGTAATGATATTGTAGTTACAATGTCTTTACTGGATATACATATTTTATTTATATTTTCAGTATTGTCTTTGGACAGATTCGCAATTTTAATTGAATTTTTAATAATCCTTGCAACAAGTTTTTTTAATGAATTACTTTCTTAGTTGTATACATTTATTTTTTATGATTACCTTTTTCTCTTAAGACTATAAGCGTTTAGCCGTAATGAGTTTTACATATAACTGAATATTGAATGACTCTGAAGTGTACTTATTTTGTAAAAATCACATAATTTGTAGCATTAAAAAAGCGAAGGGTGTCATTTAATTCCATTTACGTGATGTTGAAAGCTGTCCAAATGAAAGAAAGAGAAGCGAATCAATTTAAATTTTTTTAACAGTTTTAGTTTAACCCATTCGCTTTTGATAAATCAAAACACTGTTAAATTCCTTTTGATTTTACAAATTTTTCACTACAAGTTTTGCATTTTGTATTTTTTAAATTATTGTATTATTAAACTAATTTTAGCTAATTTATTTTTTAACAAGACATATTTCCTGCTTAGAAATATAATTTTATATCAAGAACAATTCCAGAAAATGCCGCCATGACGCATAAATAATATATTATTATTTTGTTTTAAAAGAGGAACGTTGTTTGAATGTTAAACGTTTCAATTTCAAGGACATTTATATTATTCGGTTTCGCAGTAAACGATTTTACTACTAAGGAATTTTTAAGAACAAAATTTCTGTATCATTAATATCCATTGTTGTCTGTAGAGTTTCCACTCTTTTATAGTTACAAGAAACACATTTATTTCTGATATATTTGTTATATTATTGTCGTGATTATTTTTTTAATAGATTAATAATATTTTTATGTTCTAAATACAGGTTTTGGTTTTTTATGATTTATTTCCACTAAGTATAATATAACTTATATACCAAAAATAAATCTAAAGGTACATTTAGACGGTCAGATCAGTTCTCCGTTCAGTGTCAGTTTCAGTCGAACTGTCAGTTATCTGTATGTGTAAACACAAAAACTGTACAAAAAACTGAAACTGACACTGAGCTGTGGCTTGATGGATACAGTTAAAGTTATCGAATCAGTTGTCAGTTGAACTGATGTATAAACAAACTAGTCCGATCAGGTCTCAGTCGCATAAAATTATTGATAGAAGTAGTATGTATCTTGCACCATGGCAAACCATGACTTTAGTACTGAATTTATCGAACTCTCGTAAAATAGTTTCGAAAATCGTAAAATAGTTTCGAAACACAATTCAGATTTATGCTTTGCAAGGCAAACAGACGTTGATAAAAGATGTTAAAAGAGACATGGGGAATCTAAAATTTGCATTCCAGGACATGTCTTTTACAACTAAGCAAAAATCCAATTTTTAGAAGGCTCAGATTATAAAGCAGAAATCTGAATTGTGTTTCGAAACTATTTTACGATTTTTGTAATTAGATGTCGCTAGCGCGTCCGTATTGAAGTCATGTTATTGTTGCTTCTTAAAAGGCAGAAAATATTGATTTTTCACGTTGAGAACTCCTATGAATAGCTGTTCTGACGACACCTATTAGGTCGAAATACGTATCAACAGATACATAGGATTTGTTTGCGTGAAATCAAATATTTGCTGCCTTTTTTCATTTTATCGAACTCTATTAAAAACAGCCATGTCTGTGAAACAAAAAAGATCCACAAGATCACAACATAAACAAGAGAGAAGCTGCGTATATTGTTTTGATTGAAAAATTCAAAGAGCAAGATAACAGTGCTACTATAAAAATAATATAAGCGAAAATAAACAAATTACGATCAGCTTATAATAAAGAACGAAAAACGGTTAAGGAGGCTAGAGGGGCCGGAAGTGGTGATAGATATGAACCATCTATGTGGTACTACGATTTTTTTATCTTTCTTAGTGATACACACGATTTTCGAGGTGGTAGAAATACTATGAATAACACAACGGATGGTGATGATAAAGAGCCACAGAACATAGTAACTAAATACTACTTTATTTAATAGCGTATTGTTTTATTGTTTTGTTAAATTGGTACAAAAATTTAACAAAAGGTACGGACAATTATACTATATATATTGTGCGAACTACTTCATCTTACCAGTCAACTTTCCTTCGTTTTGTAAATATTGCATCTGAACTGGGTCTCTATCTGAACTGCTTAATTCACTAGGAATATAAGTAGCACTTGTCCTGTGTCTTAAAAAATGGTGCAAATACCAACAGGCCAAGACAACAGTATCAACATTTTCCATGTTTCTCAAATATATAGAAGTGTGAAAGATTCTAAATCCAATATTCCAAATGTATTCTTAACAATATGTCTTGCTTTTGATAAACGCTAGTTAAAGACCATACGTTCATAGTTAAATTGATTTTTGTTGATTAGTTTTATGAAGTTTGGCTTTAAGACAAATGTTTCTTTTAATGAAAATGCTAATTGCCACCTAGTTTGAAAACACCTTGGCAGTATATCTCCATTCTGCTTCAGTTGCTGACATCTAAAACAATACATACTTTAAATTGCAATATAGTATCTAGAGGTATTTCTAGTACCCAACAAACGTTTATTTATTTGTAAGAGGATTTACCGTCTGGTGTTGACGATCATGCACATGACAGATCCCACAAAAGAAACTACAAATCTCTCACTTAATGAAGAAAGTACTAGTCAGTCTGAAGAGTCATGCCCTTTTAGTAAACAAAATTCAAAATCAGTTTCTCGACCCATAAATACGAAACCCTCAGGTACACAAGTAAAGAGGCCATCCAGCAGCTCCACTTATGTGACAAATAAAAAAGTACTTTAAATGCTGGCTGATCGATTAATGAAGGCCAATAATACAAAATATGATATTCACACTGCATTTGGTAAGCATATTGAAGTAGAATTAAGTAATATGACACCCCAGATGCTACCTTTCGTTAAAAAAAATATTATTGATGCCATATTTGAAGACCAAATTCCTTATCTTAATAAAGCATTAACTATAATAACTCAACTCATTTAGCTATAATAGCCTTTGTTACAAGATCGATTATGGTCCATACAGAAGCAGCAGCAGCAGCAGCAACAGCAGCAGTCAGGTAAATTTGTAAATTCATGGAATGGACAATATGCTGCAACACTAGAATTAAGTCCAGCAGGAAGTTCAATGGCTACTTATTTTTACTTTACAGGTTTTGGGTATTAAAATGCTTAAACTAGGAGTTTAAGTATATGACAGTAGGAAATTTAAGTCTTTGATATGTACTTCCAGTAACCTAAAATCTGATCGTTGCATTGAGCCTCTCATGTGGTAATAGAGCTTCTCTCATGTTAGTGTCTTGCTTTTTTATAATTGGTGTTTTATAGATACGCATCCTTACTTATTCTTAAATAGTTTAACCAATTATAAACTTTAAAATGAAGTTCCTTTAATAAATTTAAATGCAAAAGTGTATTAATTTTCAAAAGCCAATTTTTGCCCTATCTACTTCTCCTTTTTCGTGTTTTTTTTTAGTGCTTTAAAAATTGGACTTCGTCCATCACTAAAATATTCAAGACAAATGACTACTGATAACTTGACTGATAGTCTAAAATCCTTAATTGAACTGACAACTGTACTGAAACTGACACTTAACGGAGAACTGATCTGACCGCCTAAAAGTACCTTAAAATATTGAAGACAAATGACAACTGATAACTTAACTGATCGTCTAAAAACCTAAATTGAACTGACAACTGTACTGAAAGTGACACTTAACGGAGAACTGATCTGACCGTCTAAAAGTAACTTAAAGGCCTTAACAAACTTTTAAGTTTGTTAAAAAAAACTTATTAAAAAACATTTTTTGGTCATTTATTTGTTTATTTATATACGACGTATATATAAGGCAATGCAAATCTAAGCATGAAAAAACCTTTGGCATTGAGGGATCAACATATAAATTAAGGCCCGGGATAGAAAGGGTTAAAAAGTTTTCATATATATTAAGTAATATATCATAAATCGGGTATGTATAAACCAGAAAATGGACTTACCATGCCCATTTTCTGCCAGGAAGTTTTTTGAAGAAGGTATTCACTATATAAAGTTTATGTTCCAATACAAACTGTAGAAGTCGCGCAACTTATTTATTCCTTCTATTCATTATGTGGCAAGCCCTTGCTTATTCTTCTTCGTCTTCTTTTATCGTTATTTTTTCTACTATTATTGCGTAGAGAGCTTTTGAATTACGCATGTCGAGGAGCGTAGACCTGAATTATATTGAAGGTTGTCTATATATAGCGTGTTCCAACGAAAATTTTTATGCAAAATTTATGCTCTCAAAATATGTAACCCCCTATTGCCCCACATCAACCCCAGGTTAATGTTTACCAGGTTACTTTTAATTTAAGATCTGTCAACGACTGATTAATCAGAGATTTTATTGTAAAGGCTTACAAAAATGGAATATTCTAGTAAAGAAAGAATAGAATTAGTAAAGCCGTACTATGGAAATAATCAGTGTGCTAAAGCAGCGGCAAGGATCTTTAATTCGAACCACACAGAAAAAAAACGTAAGTCACCAATACGCTAAACATTTACCTGATAAGTTTGAAGCTACAGGTGACGTTAACAACACAAAGCATGAAACCGTCGAGTGAGAAATGAAGCAGTTGAAGTGGCGGTATTGGGTCATTTAAAAAATGGATAATCGACAGTCTATCAGACAACTATCTCGTGCATCTGGTCTATCAGCATTTTGTTTTTATCGAATTATAAAATCTCATAAATGTCACCCTTATAAAATACGATTACTTCATCAATTATACGAAGACGATCATGATCGTCACCTTTAATTTTCTAAAGAATTTAGTGAAATGATAAATAACAACCAACATCCTCATTTTTTTGTGGAGGCAAATACACAAACACCTTAGAAATTAAATTTATGGGTTGGTATTTTATGGAATGACGTTATTGGACCATTATTTCTTGAAGGAAATCTCAACGGAACAACTTATTTAAACTTGTTAGAAGACGTTATTGATCCACTGATCACTGACACTTTTAGAGGATGAACTGACTTTCCAACAAGAAGGGGCATTCCCACATTATGATATACGCGTAAGACATTTTTTTAAATCAACGTTTTTCAGAGTGTTGAATTGGCAGTAGGCGTCCAATATAGTGGCCGGTCAGATCAACGGATCTTTCGCCTTTGAATTTTTTTTGTGGGGATACCTAACATCAAAAATATATGCCACTTCGTCAGCAGATCTTGCAGAGTTGTAACAAAGAATTGTGACAGAATGCCGATTATTGACACCAGAGATGTTTGTAAATGTATGAAGACGCTTTGAAAATAGACCGTATTATTGTAACGAGGTTACAGGAGGTCATTTCTAATATTTTATTGGTTAATTTGATGAAATTTTATGTTTTTTGTTATTACTGATATTTAACCAATAAATTAATTAAATCCAAAATTATCGTTAAAGTTATTCCGTAAATTAAAAAAAAATAGAAAAAAATAGCATGTCTTGTAAAGAAAAAAATGGTGTGCCACTCGACCATACTTGCTATTTAAAAAAAAACTTGAGGTTGGTGCAGGGCAGTAAGATGTTACATTTAAGGGCATGAATTAAAGATAATTTGGGATTTATTGTAAGGCTAAACACTCTTTCTTTGATGCTGATGGGCACTTCTACTTGTCTACTACTAAAACTATTCAATGAACAATACTGTCATCATCCACCGTTGCCCTGCTATTATGTTATAAGATAACAGGAACAACATTCTAACTTTTTATATAACGAGGATCTAGATTCTAGATAGTGACATGAGAATAGATTATGTCTACCAATTTATAGTCCTTACCTTAAACCTTCTTCTTCCTATGCCGTCCCCATTAACGAAGGTTAGCGACCACATTTCTAAAAGTTGCTCTGTCTTTTGCAACGTAGAATAATTCGTCTACAGTCATGTTTGTCCAGTTTCGAATATTTCTCGATTTGACTCTACCCTGCATGATGACCTGCAGAAGACTAAATTCCTGGCAGTCCATGGAATTCTTAACATTTTCCGGTATATCCAAAGTGTAAAGGCTTCAAGCTTTTTACGTCCATGTTTCTGCCCCGTGCAATAGTTGGGACCAGACGTAATATTCAACAAACCTCAGTCTTAGCACAATATTCAATTTTTTGTTACAGAAAAATTGCTTAAATTTTAAGAACGATGCCCTTGCCATTTCTATTCGTACCCTGATCTCTTGGTCCGGATCTAATTCTGTGTTGATGTAAGCTCCCAGATATTTATATTTTGTCACTCTGTCTATTTGCTGTCCACCAAGGGTTAGTTGTTTATTATTTATTGGACTTCTTGATACTATCATAAATTTGTTCTATCTGCGTTAATGTCAAGTCCCATTTGAATGCATTCACTATTTATTGCATCTAGTAAAGTTTGTAGTTCTTCTATATTCTCAGCCACAATTACCGTGCCATCTGCAAATCTGATGGTATTTACGATTTCTCCACTACTTCTTATTCCCTCTTTTCTTTCCCATAAGGCTTTTCTGAATATGACCTGTGAGTACACGTTGAAAAGCGTCGGAGAAAAGACGCTTCCTTGCCTGACTCCTCTCGCAATCGGTATATTATTTGTTTCTTTATCGTTCACCATTACTATTGCTTTCTGGTTTCAGTATATAGCCTTAATAAACTCAATGTCTTTTTTGTCTAAATTGATGTTGTTTAATTCATCTATTAACTTCATATGCTGCACTCGGTCAAAGGTCTTCCTAAAGTCTATGAAGCATATATATGCACTCTTGTTATATTCCCTATATGTCTGCAAGAGTATCGTGAACGCAAATAATGCCTCTCTTGTACCCATGCCTCCTCTGAAGCCAAACTGCGTTTGATATACCTGTTCCTCACATTTGTTAAAAATTCGATTTTGAACAATTTTTAAGGAAATCTTTAAAGGGAGGCACATTAGGCTTATCAATCTATATATACAATCATATTTATAGTCATTAAATGATTTGGGATTGTCGTTTTTTGGTAGAGGTAAAAATATCGATTTAAGCCATTCCTCCGGGATGTTGCCCTCTACATATATGTGGTTGAGAATTCGGATGAGTCTCTTTATATTACCCTCATCTAAGCCTTTTAACAGTTCAACTGGAATTTGATCAAACCCCGGTGCTTTTCCTTGTTTTGTATTCTGTAGGGCATGCTTTACTTCTGAGGGTAAAATTTACAGGTACTTTTCTCTAATACCAAAACCTATATCTTGTTCATTTTCCCTCTCGTCATGGAACAGGTGGATTATATATTGTTCCTATACCTACTTTATTTTGCACTCTTTAGTAAGTATTCCTCAATTATTATTTCTTGTTATAAGTGTTCTTCTTTGTTTTGTGTTGCCTGTAAATTCTTTACTTTTTTATTTTAAATTAAGGTGTCATGTTTGTTGCTGAGTTCTTCCAGTTCCTGGCATTCCTTTGTTATGGAATACTATGCGTTTATTTCTTCTCCGGACTAACTCTTTGTTTTGGAATTAAACAGAATATATTGACATGTATAAATTTATTATATTAGAGGATGAAAATTACACTCTCTGTTATTTCTTAAAACTATGAATTTATAAGTTCTGTTATCTACAATTATTTAACGATGTTTCTGGATGGATTTGAGTACAAGAGATTGGACTCAAATATTAATATTAAAATAGCAAATACGGATAGCTTATCGAACAAAGAAATAAGAGAAATAAATTATTATTATTCCATAGATACGAAGTATTAGGCGAATAAACTAGCGAAACTTATTTATTCTAAATAGGAAAATATTTATGAAGAGTATTGATTCTGATTTCTAACAGCAAATAATTATTAGTGATTATACATGAGAACTTTTCATAATTGTAAATAACATATACCAGGTGACTAAAAACTATATAGAAATACATAGATACTTTAATTATCTTACATGTGAGTAGGTAGGTACATTACACCTCCTTTTGTAAGAATGAAAATAATTGTAAAATGAATTTTCATTTAAATGGTATAAAACATTTGTATACATTATTATTTTATTTTAACACATTTAAATAGTTTCCTTTAGTCTCGATAGTCTTTCACTTCGTCTTATCGGTGTAGTCTCTGTGAAACTAGTCTCTTCACACTTTTTGGATTCACTATAATTATTGTCTTTATTATGTTTACAATCTATACTTAAATCTGTCTCATGTACATGTTTTCGTTTACTTTGACATATATTTAGTGTTAAACAATTTGTAATTTGTTGACAACTATGTGACGGATTTCTACGAAATCGTCGGTAAAAATATTTAATTATCCTGTATAAAATATAAAGTAACATACATTTTATCAAAAATAAGATTGCATAAGTGAAATAAGAACTATTTTTTATTGTGTCTGAAAAATTAATATTTGTTTCTGAGGTCATTTTCTCTAAATTATCTAGTTTATGGCTTGCTAAATTTAATGCATCTCGATCGAGATTATTTAATTGTAAGGGAACAAGGTGTAATTTGGATTCATTATTTATCTTAATATCATCACAACAGACTTCTGGAAGGGATAAATCTGGAATGATAGACTGAAAATTACTTTCTTTTGGATTTGAGACAGATATCAAAATAGTTGATCCGGTGTAAGTTTTGCAATTATTCGAAGTAGAAAAAATACCTGTGTTTGAAAGAACAATAGATATTGGCGTACTAGTCTGACAGCTTAAAGTTAAATCTGTTGGTTTGGGTAAAACATATATCCAAGAATTTGGTTTGTTTAATTTATGCCAAATTTCATATTCTGTTTGAATTATACGAGTATCGCAACTAGATGGTATGTTTGTTATTGAAGTTAACAATTCAGTTTCACAAATTGGATTAGTGTGTGTAAATCGGAAAGTATCAGGATTTTTGCAAATAAGTTTTTCTTCATCTAATGAATAACAGTCTTCTAATGTATCAATAGTAACATAAATGTTTCTATTTCTGAAAGAACAAGATATTTGACAGATGGAAGAATAAAGGTAAGTCTCTTTAATGTTGGATGAATTATAGGAAGAGATATTAGTTTAAAAAGAGAATAAGGAGTATTACTAACCAAAGGTATACTAACCGTAATTAAAATCTTGTTATCAAAATATATATATTTAAGTAAAATGATATCGAAATATTTATGAGCATAATCGATAGTCAATGGAAATGGATAAGTCGATGTACTAGGTAAATGCGTTACCGTTTTAGATAATTCTTGAATTAGTTGCTCAGGTGTTATAACAGAAGGATGAAGGTTATTATTTCTTGCAAATAGAATAACGTTTATTAAAGTAGAATATTCTTGTTGTAATTCTGTTATAAAGAAAGTTAGTAAAGTAAAATGTTCTTCAATTTTTTGTTTTAAATCTAAATTAAAATATTTATTATTCATTTTATCTGTGTAATTGGTAATTGATTCAAAATTTTTATCAAAAATCACTTTGTTTCGGTCTAGATTTGTAATAGAGTTATTAAAATTTGCAATCGTGGCTTTTACTACATGAATTTGTTGTTTTAGTAAATCAAGAAGATGATTTTCGTTACTTTCAGCTTTGTTAATAGCATTATTGAAATTTTCAGCATCATCACTGTCTAAGGTACCGAATAAGGTCCTGAAAACAGATCCAATTGCATTAAATAGAGCGCGTTTTGGTCTAAAATGTTCATGCAGAATTATGTTTTTTAAAGTTTGTTCATCTTGAAAGAGTCTAGGTATGATTTGTCCTAAGAGTTTTAGTGAAGTATCACATAATCGTAATTCAATAAGAACTGTTTGTTTTGACACAGTCTTAATGTTTTTTGATAGGTGAGATCTACAAAATTTAATTTGTCTGTAAAAGGTTGTAAAGGAATATGACTTAATATGTTCCAATGAGTTTCAATAAATTGAACATTTTTTATGTGTTCGTAATAGATTCCAGGTGATTTGTTGATAGGAGTATTGGTATATTTCTTGTGAATTTGTTCACTATTTGTCAGCCATATTATTGCATACCTGAAACAAAAGCATGTTTCAATCTATTCATGTGAACTTTTATGGTTTTTTATTTACTAAAATTGTGCAATTGACAGGAGAATTTATCTCTAGAATTTTATAAGGTCCATTATAATTTTGTGTAAGTTTTTTGGTTTGACCCTTCTTTGCTTGCTCATTTGGAGATATACTAATTGTCCTTCTAAGAAAACGGTGTCATTAATCTTTTGGTCATAATATTTTTTACTGACTACTTTAGATTCTAATAGATTCGTTTTTGCTAACTCATGAGATTTTCTAAGTTTAAGTGTTAAATTATCTAAATAATCTTCATATGTATATTTGAGTTCTAACTGGTCGTATTATACTGCTAGGTAGATTAGGTGTATATCCAAATATTAGTTCGTATGGTGTGAATTTGGTTGAAGTATGATTAGTTGTATTATATGAAAACATAGCAAAATCTAGCCATTCGTCCCAATCGGATTGATCAGCTTTAATATAATGTTTAAGGTAGTCTGCTAAAGTAGCGTGACTCCTTTCTAATGCAGCATTTGATTCTGGATGATAAGCAGTACAATTTATATGTCTGATTTTAAAAAGCTTGGCGATTTGAGAAAATAATTTGGAAGTAAAATCTCGGCCTTGATCAGTAACTATTATATCGGGTTTTCCAAACTTGCAAATAAATCCACGAACCAGATTTTCAGCGATAGTCTTGGTTTCATGATTCGGAATTGCATAAGCTTGAGAAAATTTTGTTAAGTCATCTTGTAATGTTAATATGAACTTATTACCTGACTCGGTTAAAGTAAAGGACCTACTATATCTAAAAATATTTTTTCTAATGGATTTGAGCTTGTTGTTGTTATCTCCATGGGCTTTACGAATTTTTTTCTAACGAGTTTATTTTTCTGACAAGATTCACAGGTTTTTATAAAGTTTTTAATATCATTTTTCATATTATTCCATTTGAAATGTTTTTTTATACGATTGTATGTCCGATGAAAACCAGAGTGTCCAGCCGTAGGACTAGTGTGATTCTCTTGTAATATTGTAGTTATTTCCTCAGGTTCAGGATTTGTTAGTATATCATGATAAATGATAATAGATATATCAGTTTTTCTAAAAATAAATCTAATCATAGATCTAATTTTTCCCCAACTTAATTTATCGTAGCTAAAAGTTATTCTGGGTAGGCAAATTTTTAATATTTTATCGTTTAATAACCAGTCTCTTAATTTTATTAGGGAATTAAATATATCTTCATAAGAGGTATTGTCCCAATAATTATTTTTTATAAATATGTAATAAAAGTTTTTATTTTGATCAGAAATATATATGATGTCATTTAGTCTTGGATTTTTGGCTTTCAATTTTTCTATATGACTGAATTGTTTATTTATTTGTTTCTGAACGATCTCATTAAAATTTAAATCTACGGAAACAAACAATGCTAAATTTTGTGAAAATGATGTAATCTTTTCATTTGTTTCTTTTATATTATCATTTGTTATTAATATAGTTTCGGATTTAGATAAGAACTGTGAATAAGTGTCATTATTTTCTTTACTCATTTTGTTTATTTGTAAGGTGATTGTTGCCGGGTTTTTGTTTTCTTCGCAAATATTTGTTTCAGATATGGTTAAAGGAGGACGACTTAAACAATCAGCATTTTGATTTAATTTACCTGGTTTATAAATAATTTCATAGCTATATTCTTCTAATGCTAATCTCCACCTAACGAGTCTTGATCCGGGATCTTTTACATTAAATAGCCATGTGAGTGGTTTATGATCCGTATAAATGAAAAATTTATTTCCGTACAAATATGGTCTAAAGTGTTTAACACTCCATACAATTGCAAGTAATTCTTTTTCTGTTGTGCTATAGTTTGATTCCGCTTTGTTCAAGGTACGACTAGCATAAGCAATAGGTAAATCATCTGGTACTTTACCTTGAGAAAGTATGGACCCTATTGCATAATTACTAGCATCCGTTGTTAAGACAAAGGGTTTGGTAAAATCTGGATACTGAAGTATTGGTTCTGAACAAAGTATTGATTTCAGGTTCTCAAATGACTGTTGTTGAATGCTTGTCCAATTAAATTCAACATTTTTCCTCAGCAGTTTTGTTAAAGGTTGTGTTAAAGCACTGAAATTTTTTATAAAGCGTCTATAATAACCAGTGAGACCCAAAAAGCTCTTAATATCTTTTTGTGTTCTGGGTATAGGAAAATCTGTAACAGCACATACCTTTTTTTCGTCCGGTTTGACACCAAATTCAGTTATTAAATGTCCTAAATACATTACTTCGCGACGAAAAAATTCGCACTTATCTGTTGTATTTTTAAGTTGAATGTAGACAATTTTTCGAATACTTCTTTTAATCTTTTATTATGATTTTCTAATGTATCGGCATGAATGACTATATCGTCGAGATAGACAAAACATCTGTAATTTTGTATTCCTGAGAGGACAGTATTCATTAGCCTTTGAAAAATACTGGGAGCATTTTTTAATCCAAATGGCATTCGTGAATATTGATAATGTCCAGACGGAGTTGAGAAAGCAGTCTTTGGAGAATCCTCAGGATCCATTTTGATCTGGTGAAATCCTGATGTTAAATCTATTGTTGAAAAATATTTTGAATGACCCAATTGGTCTAATATATCGACTATATTCGGAAGTGGAAATGAATCTCCTATAGTAATATCATTTAGTCGTCGATAGTCTATAACAATTCGCCATTTCTTCTTTGCTGAAGCATCGGCCTTTTTTGGCACAACCCAAAGGGCGAATTCCATGGCGAAGTTGATTCTTCGATAATACCTTGATCTAGCATACCTTTTATTTGAGTTTCGACTTCATGTTTGTGTACTTCAGGATACCTGTATGATTTAGTGCTAATAGGTACATTAGAATTTAAAGGAATTTTGCAAGTTATGGCATTTGTACTGGTAAGTTGATCTCCTTCCAGATAAAAGATATGATTGTACTCCTTGCAAATAGAAATTAAAGATGATTTTTCTTCACTATTTAAATGATCTGTTCTCAAGGCATTTTTTAATTTAGCAATTCTGTTAGAATTCGTATTATCTTTATAAGAAGACATTTTTCGTATATTTGCATTGTTTTGTAAATTTGGAATTTTTTCTATTGCTACTTGAATATCGTTTAATTCAACATCCGTTTCAGTAGTGTTTACGATTGAGGTTAAAAAGAAATCATTTTTTACTTTAACAACACTAGGACATAAAAATACACCTTTAAAGATTTCGCGTTCGGACATAATCCTTCGCTTAATTTATTATTTATTACTTTAATTTGAACAATTGTTTCAGTTCTTGCGGATAGAATAGTTTTATTACTTCTTGAGTTAGAATTAGAGTTTTGATTTAGTATAAGATCGTCTGAACAGGATTTTTCTTCTGAACAGGATTTTGATTTATGATTTCGTGAAGAGTTACAAGTTTTATTTGTGCATATCTCAGTGGATTTTACACATTTTGGACTTGAATTTTCTTTGGATTTAGAGTTAGATTTAGATTGAATTGGATTGGATAGTAGTTCTTCACTACTTAAGGTTATTTGGATATCATTGGTTTCTAAATAAGAATGATCCTCTATGGATTTAGCATCATAAGGAAATATTTCATCGATATTAGAACTTGTCTCGATATTTTGATCTCTCAGAAATTCGTCATTGTCATTGTTTAATGGAGATTTTATATATTCAATTGGAATAGAACAATTTTTAAAGTTTAATTTATTTTCTTTATAATCAATTTGGCATTTATTTATTTCAAAAAAATCGCTACCTAATATACCGTCGAAATGAAGAGGAAAATCGTCTTCTACGACATAGAAAACATGAGTTTGGACAAAATCTTTTATCTTGAAATTTACGTTACAACTACATATAGTTTTATTTGGATTTAAGACATTTTTATCAATGCCTCGTAGAGTAATAGACTTAGAATAAATTTTTGGAATGTTTAGTATTTTTGAATATTTAATTAAAGAAATATCTGCGCCTGTATCGATTAGAAACTTGCAAGAGGATGGATTAGAATTATTTACTAAGGGTAAATCTACATAGGAAGTGACTGAGAAGTTGATGGTTGTGATACGGCCTGAACTGAACGAACTCCTCGAGAATCGACCGTTGGTTGTCGAGGATTCTGGAAGTTTAAAGAATTTGTTGGATTTTTGTTTTTATTGTTAAATTCGCGTTTTCTACATTCTTCTATAACGTGACCTGGTTTTTTTGCAGTATCTGCAAAAACGTTGGGAAGTGTTGGTATTTTCTTTTCTTAAGTTTGGAGGAAAATCAGAATTGGAATTTGAATTTGAAGGTTTATAATTTTGATTTTGAGAATTTGACCTTTGAAGATTTGAATTAGGATATTTTGGGTTTTGAAAACTAGAATTTTGAAGATGTCTAACATTTCTATCTGAATTGTTTTTATATCGACAGTTATTTGAGGAATGGTTATTTCGTTTGCAAATATTACAGAATGGTCTGAAAATTTCTTGTCTTGATAACTGTTCTTGTTCTTCGGCAATTGCTATAGCAACAGCTCTTTCTAAGGAATCTGGATTTCGGGCTTTGATTAAAATAGAGAGGTCTTTGTTTAATCCTCTAATAAAGACATTTAGTGCTTGAGTTTTTAAGAGTTTAGTACATGCATTTCTTGCATCTGGAGATAAGTCTGGATCAAGTGTATTTATTAATTTTATATAGCAATTTTCAACTTTATTTGCAAATGACATTACATTTTCACTGGGCATCTGACGTAAGGAATGTAATTCCAATTGCCACTGACCTTCAGTTCGGCGTTCAGAATAAGCATCTAATAAGAAGTCTTTTAAATCTTTCCATTCGTCAAATGTTCTGTTTCTAGTTATGGCCCTAGCTTTATCGGTTAATTTAGTTTCTATAATGGCTAATAAGATGGGTTTGGATTGCGGATTTACTAAATTGTATGCTTTATCACAATTGTCTATGAATTCGTATAATTTTGATTTTGTACCATCAAATCTAATGAGAAGTTTTTCAGCTATTTCAATTGATACTGACATTTTATTTGAATTAGAAGTAGAAGAATTTGAAAGAGAATTTGAGTCGGGAGAAGGTATTTGTTCGTCAAATAAGTTACTTATATCAGGATATAAAGTAGACATACGTTTACAAGATTTTTAAAATATGAGACAGAATTTAAGATAGAATGTACTTACAAGTAGAATATTGTTGTTGGTCGCATAGTCTATTATTCCACGGGTTCACCTCTACTTCCGATGGAACTACAATTGGGTTATGACTGGAACTGGATTTCGAACTGGATGTACTGGACCCCAATGTAATTAGTTGTAGTGGCGATTTTTCCACACTGACAGTTTTTTTGAATGATTCCTCGAAGGAAACAAGTCAATTCAAAAATTCCTCAGCTCTCCTTCTATCAGCAATCAGAGGAACTCTGCTACTAATATCCCACGTTCTGACACCAAATTTTGTTATGGAATACTATGCGTTTATTTCTTCTCCGGTCTAACTCTTTGTTTTGGAATTAAACAGAATATATTGACATGTATAAATTTATTATATTAGAGGATGAAAATTACACTCTCTGTTATTTCTTAAAACTATGAATTTATAAGTTCTGTTATCTACAATTATTTAACGATGTTTCTGGATGGATTTGAGTACAAGAGATTGGACTCAAATATTAATATTAAAATAGCAAATACGGATAGCTTATCGAACAAAGAAATAAGAGAAATAAATTATTATTATTCCATAGATACGAAGTATTAGGCGAATAAACTAGCGAAACTTATTTATTCTAAATAGGAAAATATTTATGAAGAGTATTGATTCTGATTTCTAACAGCAAATAATTATTAGTGATTATACATGAGAACTTTTCATAATTGTAAATAACATATACCAGGTGACTAAAAACTATATAGAAATACATAGATACTTTAATTATCTTACATGTGAGTAGGTAGGTACATTACACTTGTTCAGTCATTCCTCCTTAGCCTTTCTGATTTCATATTTGATTTTATTCTTGATGGTTTTATATTTATTTCCATCTTTATTTTTGTATTTTCTTTTTTCAGTTATTAGCTCAACTATTTTCGGTGTCATCCAGTTTTTTTTAATGGTTTTCTCTTCTTCGGCTAGGACTTCTTTTCCCGCTTTTAGTATGGCTTTTTTCATATCTGCCCATTCCACACTTCCTTCAGTTCATTTATTTATCTCTGCGTTTAGTTGCTGTTGATAGTTGTCTTCTTTTAGATTTTTAATGTTTATTTTGGTGGTTTTAACTTTTTTCTCCGGTTTTCTGAGTTTAATGTTGACGTTTGTTAGTAATAGATTATGGTCCGTATCTGCATCTCCGCTTGGATAGATTTTTGCACTTTGTACTCCATTACGAAACCTTTTGTTTATCGTTATAAAATCTATTTGGTTTCTGATTATATTGTTGATGTTATCTATTAGAGAAGTTCACGTTTATAATCTTCGTGAGAGTGGGTCGTAGTATGTTATCACCTCTTTCGTTTCTTCTAACTAACCCAAAATTTTTTACAATATTTCCAGTTTTGTCTCAACCGACTTTAGCATTAAAGTCGCCCATAATTATTTTTACCTCCTGCTTCTTTATGTTTTTTTAAGGGAATGAAATTTGTCACAATCTCTTTTAAATTATTGTTGATAATAATATCAACACCATGACTGTGTTCTCCAGTACTTTTGCCTAAGTAGAAAATAGTATTATTATCCTTGGTGTAGTTTTCAGAATTTGGCCATCGAACTTCTGAAAGGCCCAATACTTGTACGTCTGATCTCTCCATTTCTAGCATCACTCCTGTTAATTTTTCTGCTTTATAAAGTGTTCTTATATTCCACGTTGCTATGCGTTTTAAATCGCTTACACTAAAGTTGTTTCTCCGCCTGGGGATTTGTCGCACCCCTGTCCCATTAAAGAAATGCCGGGTACTCGCAGCCAGTGTTTGATTTCTGTCCATTTGTGGTTGTTCTTGAGAAATCCTTAGAAATCTTTAATGCAGTGGCTTGTCCTTGCCTTCTGCATCATTATGCCATTAATCTTGGTTCATCCGCCTTTGAGATCGATTTCTCTATCTCAGGACAAAAGAGTGTCTTCCGATTTACCAACTCACCGCCCGAAGCCGTTGGTCAGTAAGTGGGGTTTGCTTATACCGGCAAACATTCGGTGATTTCGCAGTGTTACAACTGGTTAAATCATAATTACCGCCTGTGATTATTCAGTATCAGAACGGTAAATGGATTGTCTCTACCACTCCGATCCTGTAATGACATAGCTGCTACCCTATGCCATGCTCTCAGTTGATCCGCAGGTGTTTATTTGGCAAAGCCTTATTAAAACCTAACCTATCTTACATATCTGTAGGACGTTCCCTATCAGCCAGTGGGACGCGACTTGTTGAGGTTGAGAACTACCCCCCTCCGAGTGTGTTTTCCAAGAAGTACTGAAGAGCCCCTACTCAATTCAGAACTCCTCCTTCTTGGAAACTACACCGGCACCTAACTTAACCTTTATTTGTAAAAGTGCTTTATTTACTGCTAAAGTTCCGTACTATAACAGGTTTCAATCAATCAGGTCTCTTTTTTATACTCATATCTTTCACCCAGAAATACAAGGTATTTTCGACTTTCGCAAATGTATCATCTATTACAGTTTTATCATGTTGTGAGTTAGTCCTTTTTGTAGTTGTTTAGCTACACACAAAATCCTGAACGGCTTTTACAGTTTATAAAAATGTCTCTTATATTTTCTTAGCCTTGCCATGAACCACAGAAAATTGAAAGAGCGTACACCTATACTGCGGATACGGGGCATTAATGTATTGTATCGCCCTATTTATATGTAATAGTTCTTTTACGAGTACGAGTATTAAATAATGGGTCATTAGGATGTAAATGAGGAATGCGTATTAAAATAAGAGTATTTAAACAGTACTAACGGCCATTCGTCTACGCTAATTATTCTACTGAATTATTGGGTACTAAAATTGAGAAATAATCGTATTTTAATGTACTAGGTACATTCTAATTTCCTTTCCTAATATCTATTTTATTCAAATTGTGTAGAAGCTGTGATTTGTTCGACGCTGAAGAGAATAAATAAGTATACAGTTGTTTCCTCTTATTAATTACAATTAAAATTCGAATTAATTATTCATTTGAACGCCGCCGGAGGAAGTGGAGACGTGTGGGTGGATTTTCGAGTGTTCGTCATCCATCGACGCATATGCACAGCAAAATAGGTTCTTAATAACGCTAGCAGTGTGCTGTAAATTGTATCCAATCTAAGTATTAAATTATTTTATTATTTCATTTGTTTCATTTCTCATGAAAACTCTTAGTGAAGCATAGATGAGTTGTATAGTTCCAAAACTTATCTTCTTCACTCATACAAATTTTTCAGGTCAGAGGAAAAACTGTTCATATATGTAGATAATACATTAAAAACACACAAATTATATCATTTAAACCACTCTGAATTGTATGATTTGAAAATTTTTACTTAATTCACAGTAAATTAAATTGTTAATAAATATTTAAAGTTTAAATATGGATAAGACAGCTTTTGGAATTGTATGTTGTGGTGCAAGACGTTTTTTGGAACAAACATAGTTAGATATGGCTAGTTTATGTGATACAAACATACAGACATTTTTAAAACGAACAGAAACAAGAATAGTTTGTGCAGTAAACCCAAATGGTTTAGGTTGGACTTGAAATAAACATAGGTGGTTTAGGTTGGTTTTAGAATGGACAAAAAAGTTTTAGTTAGCAGTCAAGATTGAAATTGTTTATTAAATATATATTCGAAGAAATGTTTAAAAGATTATTGGGTAGTTTTTATTTTTAAAACGTATTTCCACATCAGAACATACTCAGAATAAGTTCTAGACTCTTAACACGTTATTTTCAAAACAGTTTTCTTCATATTTGCACAGTTTCTCATCTTCGTTAACATATTCTTGTGTATTATTCAAAACATTAACGTAAAAAGTCAATTCATTTAAGTTTCTTCAATCTTCGCTATAATGGATTTTTAACAAATTGTCAATATATTTAAGTTGGGCAGGTTTAACTGTGTTTTGCTGCTGTATAGGAACTACATGGATATCACTCACTACTTAGTTCTTCTGTGTTACTGACCTGGGGGGACTTAATATCACTACGACAAAAATCTTCACCTCTAACTAAAGCGTTTGTCTTACTCTTATTGGGCTGATAAAGAACCTTTTTGAAGCATTAAAGTGCCATTTGTTTAATGGCTTAGGGATCGCACTGATAGTTTGCTTCCAATTAAATATAGGACAGTCATATCCCAATTTTAATACAGTGGCATTATCAAAGTAAATTTCTCTGTACTCTTGAGAGAATATAATTGTATCCTTTTTACAAATTTCTTTGTCGAAAAAGCACTCTGGCTGGAGGCATAAACGAGTGTCCAGTAACAGGAAATAAGCTCAACATTATAAATACCTGAAGATGCATTATGATGTGACTGTTTTTGTTGTGGCCTCCACATCTATCGGCATAGAGGCACACTGTATTTCTATTAGGACTTAATACTCTTGTGTTTAGTAAAATTATGAAAAACAAAACTAGCAATTTCGTTAGAGCCTTTAGAGTGTTCGTGTTCACACCAAACGTACGAAAACATATTGTCTTTGATCAATGTGTCTTTTCATGATCCAACGGCAACTGTAAAATAATATATTTACAATTGTTGAAAACATTAGACATTTTAATCTGGTATTTTAGGTAACTTATGTTATACTATACGATCGGATAGCCAATCGGGCTGGGCGGCTGGCTTCTCCTTCGCTTCAATGCAAGAGATGTCAGTTCAAATCCCCAGCTCGGTGTACAGAAAAACAAAAAGGCTAACGCAGCAGTTTAAAATTCTAAATGAATCTGCGGCTTAGTCTAGAATATGCTGGTATCTGATCGGCCTATGGTGGAGCAGTACGGCAAGAGATAAGCGCCTGCGGCTCGGTGATACTCCTCCATAGATATTTACCGGAAGGGAGTTGTGCCGCCTAATACCGGGTATATTACCATATATTCCAGGTTTAAACAAATAGACTACTAAATACATTAGAGAAGTACCTAATATCAAATTGGAACCAAGAATATAAAAACAATATCGAAATTATATACTAACTTAAACACCCTTAAATAATAAGAAAGCTCCAATGTAGTATACTCTCTACCTGTAATAATTGTAATAAATATTATTGAGAAACGTCCAGAAATTTATCCGAAGATTAACATCTCACAAGAGTGATATTAATCTGAATAAAGTACAAGCCTGTGCATAAGTGAACATTGTATTACAATGGGCCATAACGCTAACTATGATCAAACAGAAATATTGAGAAGGAAAAAATTACAACAAAAGACTGTTTCTAGAAATGTGTTTAATTAAAACTACACAAAACACCTTAAACAAAAGAAGAAGACATTGAAAATCTTAGTGCTATATACAGTAATCTTCTTTTAAATAAAAGAATAACAATATAAAAGTTCTTAAAAGTTACGCATATGAAAGGGATTATTCCAAGTTCAAATGAGATAAAATTTATTTTTATTTGTATTTTTTCTTTCTTAAATACTTAGTAACATAAACTCTGTTGCTTGTTTAATAACTAATATTATATCAAAATTTGCAATGAAGGTTTGCATAAACATAGACACTTCTCTGTCAAACTCACCTAAAATAAATATAAAAAATAGAAGAGATATGGAAACCTTAGTAATAAGTTTTGACAGAAATAAAAAGTAAATCAAATTTAATGTCATTATGTTAATGACATAATGACAAAATGTAAAATTTTGCTAATTTTAAAAGACAATTCTCACAAGGGTAAGCCTATTTAAGACATAAGAACTTCATTTTTCTAATGTAAATTTTTTATGTTAATTTTTAGTATGTTTTGAAAAAGAGTAAAATAAACTCGAAAGAACCTTTATACTCCATATATGTATAAATATGTTATAATTTATATATAAAATATATATATATATATATATATATAATATGTAACTAATGACACTCTTATATTGACGTCATCACCAGAAGAACTGTAACAAATTATGAATAGACTATGCACGGTGAGTACGGAATATGGTTTGAAAATAAATATGTAGAAAACAAAGTGATGATCATCGATAGAATCAGAAACAACCAAGCAGAGATAAGTAATATGGCTTACGAAGTGGTCAGGCAATTAAATTACGGAGGCTTCATTATTACTAACAGTGGAGGATGCGAAAACGAGATCCGTCAACGCATCACAATGGCCAGATCGGCAACAGTAAACTTAAAAAGATTTGGACAACACTTGTTCGAGCATTTATGTTTCCTATTGCCACCTATGCGTCAGAAACTTGTACAATAAAAAAGGCCGATTCAAAGAGTAGAATGTAACTTGAAATGTGGGTCTACCGTAACTCAATTCTAGCACAACTTAACATAAAACTAGACTCATGACAACTATCAACTAAAATAGAGTGATATATTTTTTACATATAACTATAAGAAGAGAAGGCATGGAGCGAATGATAGTAGAAGGTAACGTAGCAGGTAAAAGATCTAGAAGATATCCATTATGATGGTCGGACTAAAAGAAAGACATGACTGATTAATCATTATCCGAAGCAAAATAACACGCACAGGAGGGAGATAATTGGACAGAAACAACTTACATGACGCCACTATATCTTTACGAAGGAGAAAAGATAGAGGAGCTTTTAGGTAATAACTGATTTTTCTGACAATTATAAGACATAGTCAATACATCTTCAGTTGTCTTTTTAGTATTTGAAAAAATGCTTTAGTTTGAAGGCTGTGCACCCACTTTTGGTGTATAAACATTTATTTATCACTTTTACTTATTAAAAATTTTATTTGTTTATTAAGTTGTATTCAGCAAGAACATGCATCAACTGCTGGGCTCCAAATCCAATATTCTCTTATTTATATAGTTTCTTATAAAAGCAATACATTGTTTAGTTTTAACGTCACATTAAATTTTTTTAACTCGCCTGTAATAGGTTCCTTATTCTGTTTTCACTGTGGCTTAAATGAAAACAGTAATCAACTTTTAAAGTCATGGTGCCATATTATCTGCAATTTCTTTGGATTTAGTCAACACTCTGGTTATTTGTTACGAATACATCAACATGCAAGACTTTTTATAATTTTATACATGAAAATAGCTTTAGTGTGAAATAATTATAGTGTGACGCTAACATTAGTCCCAGGACTACACCAATAACATTCATTTTTCGTATTAATAAACAGCGACTAAGGACAGACCAAGCTAAACCTTGGCTAGTCTCGGACTAACATTTAATCCGAGGTAGTGGCAGGTTTAGAGAGTGACTAACTTGACAATTGAAATTGAGTTGAGTTTCGTTTTGGTATTCATAACCTGAATTGTTTTTGATTATTCATACATTATTTAATATTGGAAGATTATTTTATCAACGACTTAAGATTAATAGAACAACTTAATGACCATAGAAATCAGTGAAATAATATTCATCTATACCTTTTCATTAAGCGATGCAGGGCATATAAACAACGATAAATTTAACAGATAATTGTTAAAGATGTTCCAAATGAGTCTACCCGTTCCGATAAGTAACAGTATAATTATGACACTTTATTATTTTTTTTCTTTTCTCACATATTCGTGTTTATTGCATAGTAAATAAATTAATGTTATCACTGAATACATAGTAAGTGAAAAAATAATCCGATTTATAAAATTAATGAATATTTTATGCATAAATGCAAGTAACAGTTCTTCAAAAATATTTAAAAACTAACCGAAATGTCCATCTTTATTTCGTCTGCCGATGTTTTCAGCAGCTCATACCGGTTCGGACACGATTTAATGTTTACATCTTCCTGCATCGCTTAATGAATTTTACTAAAATATATAAAATTTGTTTAATAAAATATTTTACAATTCATTATGTTTATTAGTATTTTCTATATTTTCCCTTTGTAATAAAATACTTTTTAAAGTTTCCTCTTGAACTTTTATAAAGTTTAAACTTTTCAGATAAAAAAAATATTATAAAATATAAACAAACTTTCTTAAAACACAGTCCAACTAAAATTAACTCTGCGTGCTCCAACTTATGCTAACTGTCAAATTCTCAAATATTTTTCTTCTTTTTCACAAAATTCTCTCCATTTTTCTTCTTTTTCGCAATGGTTGCCAACATAAACTTGTTGTACCTAGGACTAAGGAAGGTTTAGTTAGTCTGAGCTTAGTCCATGTTTATTAATAACATTCTGAAAATGAAGTTAGTACTCGCTTAATCTGGGACTAACTAGTCCGAGACTAACTTCGGACTAAGCAATTTTTATTAATAAGACTTTAGGGTGGTCAATAGTAATGTAAATTTGAAATCGCGACTGAACCACACCGTTGCGTAAGCCACTATCTTGAATTTAAAGGAACGTTTTGAGATAGTTTTTTGGACTGTTGATATTTTTCGAGTTAAGCATGAAAATAGTAAAAGGGGGAAAGCATAATTATTGAATAATATAGTTTAATCTTAACTTCAAGACAGGCATGTATATAAACAAAAATTAAAGGGATTATATTTTATACAATTTTGATCTCTTTAATTTTTTTTTGCTAAAATCAATATTTGAAGCCGTACGTATGCGGTAAAGGCGCGAGCGTAAGACCTTGCGTAAATTGATTATTTCTTCTTCTTTTGGTGCTTATACCTTTCGAATGTTGGCGATCATTCTGGCTATAATTATTTTATTAACTGATGCTTTAAATAGATTTGCTGTGGAGAACCATTTCCTCAGGTTTTTTAACCAGGATATTTTTCTTCTTATAATTTCTCGCTTTCCGGATACTTTGCATTTCAGAAGTATTTTCAGTAATCTGTATTTAGTGCCGTTTCTCATTATGTGTCCGAGAAATTATAACTTTCACCTTTTAATCGTACTTCCCTTTCTTTCCCCATTCTTCGTAGTACAGTTTCGTTGGTTATCTTGCCCCGTTCACGATATCCTTAGGATTCTTCTGTAAAGCAACATCTCGAAGGCTTCAAGTTTTTTTACCTATCGCATCAGTGAGTGTCCAGGATTTAACTCCGTAGTATAATATAGAGAAAATATTTAATATCGTAGGAGCCTTACTTTCTTCTCAAGATTAAGGATATAGCTTTTAAAGAGTTTAACCATGTTGTTTAATGCACTCATAACCTAAATTGGTTATTTAGAAATTTGTTTTGTTCAATACCTCGGTCATTTTAAACTTTTCGACAAAATAATACTGACGTAAATTGTTGCAATTGTGATTTTCTACAATTTCTTTATAGTAATAAATAGTGACAAAGCATAACTACTATTAAATTATCTCAACATCATATCCGAATAAAATGGAGAGAATTTTGTTGTATACAATTATGATTTCTTTTACTTTTTGTGCTACAATCAACATTGAAGGTCCTATGTCTAGACAAGCCTAATGAGACACAAACGATTAACGAACTCCAAAAGCTGACGTCATCAGCAGCTAGCAAAAAATGGAAGATATCAAAATTGTATAAAATATAATTCTCTCCATTTTTGTTTATATACATTCATGTCAGTAGAGTTAATAATAAACGAGATAATTCAATAATTATGCTTCCTCCCATCTTTCACTATTTTAAACCTTAACTCGGAATATTATAGACCTCACAAAACATGTAAAAATGAAATTGTAGGAAATCGTATTTGTAACAATTTCACTTGGTACCATTTTTCTCGAAAAGTTGAAAATACGGAAGATATTGTGCAAAAACGGTTCTTCTTTAAATTAGAGATGGCATCTAACGTAACGGAGGGATACTTCTGATTTTAAATTTACAGTAATATTCTTCTTCTTCACGTGCTATCTCCGCTACGAAGGTTGGCTATCATCATGGCAATTTTGACCCTGGAGGCTGCCGCTCGGAACAATTGTATGGAAGATAGAACAGTAATATTGACCACCCTTAAAAGTAACAAAAATTAAACTTGAGCTAGCTCACCATCCAAGATCAAATGACATTCCGACTGGACTACTAGAATAACTTCGTAACCAAAATGGCGTTTTTGTTGCAGGATTTTTAATAATATAACTGTAGACTAGGGGATGCTAGGAGAGAAAAGAAAAGAATTCCTTGAATGTTTGAATATTTTTAATATATCACACAAAGAGCGTTATTATTTATTACATACATCAATTTTTATGTACAGTTTTTGAAAATGTCACAATATTTTAATTATTTCTATGTCGAATTGCATCTCGTGTACAAAACTGATTCAGGAAAAAAACCGCCGTTTATTAAGTAACAAACAAAATAATAAATTAAAAACATTTTAACAAGAATACTGCACAGTATAAACATGACGACAATGTGGCTCAACATCTAGTTTTAATTTCAATTTGAATATAAAAAATTTTGGTATTACAATGGAGTTGATTCTGATCGAATAAAAGATTATTTTATTCAATTTTATAGTTTAAATATGGTACCAGTGACTTCAGCGTCATGGTACTTGGTGTCGTTTCCACTGGTCTCGTTTCTTGACCATATGAGTTATTCTAAAAGCTTACATTTTAATTTAGAAAAAAAAATTATTATTCCAAAATATAAATGTAGCTAAAAAAGTATTAGACGTTTACGTACAATGGTTGTTTTATGTTGAAATTGAAGCAGTCTGGTTATTAATTCAGAATATTAAAAAAAATCCATACCAAAACTTTGTATATTTTTATATATTGAATACACATTTCTTTTAGTGTATATAAGTAATACGTAAATAGTTTTTTTATGCATCTAATAAGTAAATCACAATATTTATAAGCAATAATATTTTACGAATGTCGTGTCAAAATATTCTCCCACAAAACTGTTAAATTATATAATAAAGGAAACTAAATATTGAGCACTTTTACATAGTCTATATTTGACAATAAATATACTTTTATACAAAAGATTGAATTGAATATTTTAACAATTGGTCGGCTTTTTATGAACCAAAGTTTATTTACAATATTTGCAGTCTATCAATGTCTGAACCGGAATTTTTCATCAAAACCCAAAGTATTTTTCTATTTCGGTATTCTATAGTCTTTAGGAATTTTATGATTTAATAGATTGTACGAGTAGATTCGTGATGCCTACATTGATTAAATCAACTTTACTTGATGAATGATAATATTAGTTGTAATAGGGGACTAACTATATATTGAAATATTCAATCCTGTCCATTGCTGAAGGAAGTTTGTCATTAAGGAAAACTGATCTCTATATTGTGCATATTATGGAGTCAATGTGTATCAATGCCTCTAATCTCTTAAATTTTTTGAAGCGAAGCTTCTATATTATCGTTTTATTAATTTTTCTCTGTAGTAAAATGCTCTGACGATCGTCACGAAATTAAAGACACGAAATAGTTGGAAGAGTCCATTTACTCGAAGAGGAGAGTGCGGTATGCAATATTTAAACTTTTTCAATTTTATTAAAATCTATAAAAAGGATATTAACTAACAGCGGTTTCATGAATTTTCGAATGTACAAAAAATTTTTAAAATAAATAAATAACCTTTGTAAATCGATGATTACAAAAAATCGTAAAATACCTTAAAATAATTAATGAGTAATAAAATTACTTTATTTATCTTTATTTATTTTAAAAATAGTATTTAAAATATAAAAGTTCAGAAAACATAGCATGAAGCTTCGTGCTAGTCTACAGTACCGCCTACTGCATCACATTTTTAGCCACTAGTATTTCCTTCACATTTAAAAGAGGACTCCAGAGACTCCAAAATTATGAGAGATTCGGGAATAAACCTAACGGGTACAATATATACCCGTTATACAAATAATGGCATATGCTGATGATATCGTGATTATTGGAAGAACCCGAAAACAAACAGTTGAAACTTTCACACGTATTAAAAACGCTGCAGAAAACATCGCGCTTCGGATTAACTCGCAGAAAATTACATATACGCCGGCTATATCAAGAACGCAAGAAAATAGCTTATGAGGTGCAACACGAACGTGGAGGTGAAAGAGTTCTGCTACTTAGAATGACTGGTTGACTGCAAAAACAAACACATCCAAAGAAATAAGACAAAGATATGCTTGGCTAAACGCTATTATGTTGGTCTAGGCCCTCAACTAAAAGCGAAAAATAAGTCAAAGAGCGTCAAATCAGAAACATGGGCAATGATGACTCGAGATGAAGAGTTACTAGGAAGCTTTGAAAGAAAAGTATTGAGGACCATATATGACTCTATTAGTGATGCAAATATCGTAAAATCGTAAAAACCGTCACAATATACCACCTGAGATGGGTGGGCCCATCCTTCTAAAATAATCATGTTAAATAGGTCGGTCAATAGAAGAAGAATGGGCGACCTAAACTCAGGTATCTGAACGATTTAAGTAGTAGGAGTAAAGGCATGTATAAGACAGACTTTCAACAGGGAAGGATAAAAGAATGTTCTAAGGCAGGCCAGAGCTCATGAGGGGTTATAGTGAAAACTGATAAGAATGAGTATTTCTTTCGTCCGAATCCCTTTTCTCTTTAATTAGAAGAATATAGGAAGATATATTTATATCTTAAGTAATTGTCTCCTACAATTAATTTTAGACTCCGGTATAAAAACATTATTTTTACTAGATTATTGGTAAATGATTATTTTATATTTAGGTTTTTTTGAACCAGATTTCCGGACTGGAAGCGGAAACATTAAAATTGTGTAACTTTAATTACAATGATTTTGATTTATTACGAAAAATTAAGTAGTCAATGTCAAACATTTCATTAGAATATAATTTCTACAAATTTTTTAGAAAATAATATTGAACATATAATAATCAATGTTAAGGTTAGGAAGATTTCTTGCATTAAAAGGCTGATCTGGCATTTTCTACATGCGCTTGTGTTTCAATGGGGTCAAGATTGGTTGTTATTTAGCAACCAAGGTCTTGTGCCCAAGAAAACTTGAGTACGAACTATATTTGATTGCTAGAAATAAAGATACCTTTCTGGTGATTTAAATTCCACGCAACTGCCATTAGTTTTGTACTATCTGTATTTTTTAGTCTCTTTCTGTCGCGTTCCTTTGTTATAACTTTTATTATTTTTTGCAAATCTTCAATAGTGTTAGCTATAATAATTGTGCCATCTGCGTACATCGAGTTGGTTATATAGATTCATCATCATTGTCAACCTGTATGTGTCCACTGCTGGACATAGGTCTGTCTCAGCTCTTTCCATTTGTCTCTGTCTTGTATGGCTTGCATCAAGTTATTGCTAACACGCTTAAGGTCGTCAGTCGATCTAATTGGTGGGCGTTCTCTGCTCCGTAGTGCTTCTTGTCTTGGTCTCCACTCGACAATATGATTTGTCCATCGCTTGTCTGATAACCTAGCGATGTGTCCTGCCTTGTTCCATTTTAGCGACGCGATTTTTTTGAGGTCGTATGTTGTTTTTGTTTTATGCCGTATTTCTAGGTAGGTCCGATTTAAATACATAGTTTAATTTACACAAACGCTACCCAGGCTAACACTATACGTAGGAGCTCACATGTCTGGGTATCTCTGTCCAGCCGAATTTATGTCTGTACTTATACGATGCAGTCTGCATAATATCTCTTCCATCAACAGCAATATTAGTTACTATTTTTTTATGTTTTCAACGGTCTCTTGAAAATTTTGGTCTCAATATATGGTTGAACAGAGAGGAGAAAATATACAAACCTATTAAAATAAGTCTGAAGATTATCCTAGTTAATTCATTTTAGCATTTCTTCACATATTTTGCCATATTTGGCAACTTTTTTCACCCTTTATTTTTAATGCTATTGTATCGTAACGCTGCTATTATTCTAACATTTATTTTTAATATGGTTCATTTGTGGTTCTTCTTATATGTTCTCAAATAGCTATTCAGTTTGTGATATTTGTCAAAAATTACAGCTTGATTAACATCCTTTGGAATTATTATAGAATTTTCCTTGCTTCTGTAATTTATTTCAACTTTTTATAGGTATTAATGCAATGCTGTTTTGGTCCTGTTATCCAGTATTTGACCAGTTGTAGTTTCTATGTTTATTTGACATTTGACAGTTTATGATTGTAAAACCTAATTATGATTCTACTGTCTTGTACAATAACTGAAAGAAAATATACGTAGTGACATAACGAAAAAGAAAAAAATAATACTGAATTTATTACAACTAATATCTACGATTTTGTTTGATAAGTCAAAAGACGATCAGTTTTTCAACCATATCGATAAAATGGTTTTTATAATATTGTCTGTTCTAACAAAAGAAGTAAGTAAGCCATAGCTGTAATTTGTAGCTACAATTGGCATGTAATCATCGTAAAATACGTCGTAAAGAAATACTTTAATTTGTTCATTATGCCCAAAGTGAGATCACGAGTAAATTTTCAACAGCTTAGCAAATTTAAAGCAGGCAAATAGTAAGCTTGCGTGAGTCAGATTTCTCTTCTCTCTTACCTTCAAAGAAACAGCCATGAGGGTACACAAGATACACAAGGTATCAATACGATTTGTTACCAGGTGCGCAACAAGGAACGCCGTGCACAAAGTTCTAGAGTTACAAGGGGTGTCAGAATAATGATCCCACACCAATATCGCAGCCTTGGGTTTTTGTCTCTACACGGGACCGCTTCACGCTTAAAAGATCAATTTCAGATCAACTGTTTGAAAATATTGTAAGGTCTATTACAATAATCGACTGGCATAATGCAATGACCAGCTAAACTGAGACCTCGAATAGAGTACCATTAACTTTAGTATTTTGATTTAGTGGCTAGTCAATGAAAATTTGGTTTTTGTATGTGTAATGGTTGTGCAAGGGTGAGAAGGCAACGTGATGAAAGACGACATCCTCATTCTTCTATGAAAATAATGTGCTTCACACTGTAGGAATTATGGTATGGAAGCTATCACTTATGGGAGCAGGTCACTTTCGATGTGTATCAGAGGCTAGATGACCACTGAGCAATATATCCAGGAGATAGTAGACCCATATGTTCTGCCTTATATCCGGACGCTATCCTAACCACTTTTCTAAAAAGATAATGCATAACCACATACAGCCAGAATTTGGTTGGCTTATTTTAAGACAAATAATTCAATTTGTTGCCTTAACCATCTAGATCTCCAGATCTTATACCTACTGAAAACGTCTAGGACATTATGAGTAGAAGATTACTCCATTTACCTCATCATCCACACACAATCCACCATTCTATTGGCACTTTGGCTTGAGGTACATTTTCATCTCATTAAAAATGTACCCAAAAGAGTGTAGAAAACATCGCAGAGGCCCAAAATCTTTTTTTACATTTTTGACAATAATTGGATTTTTCTAAAATTGTTATTAAATACACTAATTATTATTATAAATTCAGTATTACTGGGTGTTTTTTTTCTATAATATTTATTATATTTATCCCAGGAAAAAACCAACATTTTTATTTTTTAAAAAATATAAACCATAACAATTTACAAGTTAATAAACTGAGGTAGTATCGAATAATCTGAACTGAGACCCTTCTCCGATTGTATGGAGTTACTTGTAGATACTGTATAAGAAAATGAAGAATTAAAGCACATAAATTAGATTTTTAATTTTGTTTTCTTACTATATTTTTATCTATCTTATAAAAAATTATATCTAGACTCTAAAAATAATACTTCCAATTGGTAATTAATTTCGACGATACAAATCAATACAGTTGGTTTATATTTCTAGAAGTTTTGATGAAAAATTCTGGCAAATTGTCGCGTTTCGTCTCACTCATACATACATAAATACTTTTAACGTGAAGATTGCACATATAATTAAACTTTTTTATATACAAATCGTCACTTGTATTATAAAATTACCTTTAGACAAACTACATCTATTTACAATACATTACAATGTTCGTTTTTGTACTTAATTTTTATACATTTATAAACTGATCACAAAATCGCTGGATAAGAAACTTTTCAGAATTATTGATCTAAGTCTCACAAAGTAAGACTACCCGTACTATTGAGTTGTTAATTTAAAACGTTTAAATTTTAAATTTAACAAACCAATTTTTTATTGTATTTTATTTTTTAATATAAAGAGTTCTTAGGCATTTCAGCAAATAAACTTCTAAAACAAAGACATTGTGCATCTGCTTCAATCACAAAATTTGGGAAAATACTAATTGGATATCTTATTTATATCCAAGTAGAAACATCTAGCAAATAAAATGCGGAGTTAATTCTCCTTATTAATGACAAAACTATTTCCGTAAAATCATAATTTACAAATTTTTGGATCAATCTTTTTCTTCTATACCAATATCTTGTGTGCTTACTCTAATGACCTTTTTCCTCGAAATATCCTATTTACACTAATAATTATTAGCAATTCTAGAATTGTTATATTATTAATTAAATAGTTTTATATACGGAATGTAATTGTAAATTTGACCCAATTGAATTTTAAGTAAAAATTTAAAATTTTAAGTAAATCTAAAATAACTTTCTAAATAAAGTTAAAAAATATTGACATCACTCCACAAACATAAAATATTTTCGCCCCATTTATTCTATTTCGCTTGTAATTTACTAACTCATTTTATTGCCTTTTTACGAATGAATTAATGCTGAAAAATTACTTATATCGTTATATGTATTTTTACAAAATATACAATAAAATTAAATACAAGTATACAGAGAAATTTTGACCAGTTTACAATGATCACCTTTAAAATTCATGTTTTATTTTTATCTTTACCTTAGATTCTATATCTACATATTTTTATAAATTAATTCCTCGTAAAGGCTTCTGATGTTCCTTATCACGTGTATTCTGATCTCCAACTTGTCTGTAACAAAAGAAAAAGTAGAAATTGTAGATTTTTGGCAAAATTAAAAGAAATAATTGTAATTAGTATTTGAAATAATATATGTTCCTTAAATATCTTATAATCATTTTCTAATAAACAACGCTTGAAGCGACCGGCGATTTTGAATGTCAGTTACGCGCGCAAAATCAGTTGTTTAAATAAAATTTGGATTAACTTGATGGTTTTACCATTCTCACGAAGTCAATAATATTTATCACTTCCAATGATTAGTAGCTGTGGAATTTTCATTGCTAAAGCCTAGTATTCAAAATTTGTAACTTGTTATAAAATTTCGATTTTGAGTTTGACAACAAATATAAAGCATTTGAAATATGCTTAAAAAATGTTGAATTTAACTTTCACATTACAAAAAATCCCACGAGAAATCCTTCCACAAAAACAACATTAGGTGGAATTCGTACATGAAGTTGTGTAATTCTGAAAAACAAAATCAAAAAAGGAGTTTTTAATGTTTGAGATTGTTTGGAATGTAAAAGTTTAAATTCAGCATATTTTAGGCATATTTCAAATGACTCATATTTGTTGTAAAAAACTTATAATCAAAATTTTGTGTTAAAGGTGTTGAATATTCAGCTCTAGCAATGAAAGCTCTTTACTGATCAGTTAATCAATGTGATAAACTTAATTGATCTTATGAAAATCGTAAAAAATGACAAAAATTGCGAAATATTTATTTATTTAACAGCTTTAAAAAAAGTGACTTCATTTGCGGCAAAATGCAACATTGGAAAGTTGCTCTTTTCAACTTTAAAACGCGTTTTGATTTTTGTTCATAGAACACTCTGATCAAAAAATATCGAATTTTTACCGTTAAGTTGCTACCTTAAATGAACATTTCTGTTCAAAATTCATGTTAACTGAATGTTTCGAACATGTCTTGTTTGAAACATTTACAGGGTACAGATTTTTGGTAAATCGATATTTTCCGTTTCATTTTCTACGTGGAAGCAGTTTTAGGGGGTTTTTAAGGGGAAGCCAGGGGTAGGAGTGGTAAACTTTTTTGCTTGTTTTTTGGGGTCTTAAAATTGAAATTCCCACCAAAATTAAGCTGTCGGTCTGATTTTTAGAGGTTTAGTGGCATTTTCTAGGATTTTTTTTAAAGTTTTAAAAAAAAATAAATATCTTGAAAATACTTCATTTTTGGTATAGAACATTGTCTACAAATTTCCTCTAAAATTTTAAGCGAAATTCGAAAATAAACTAAAAAATTTGATTCTTTTTAAAATAACATAGTTGACGTCTACTTCCGATATAACCGCAAGTGTCACAATCAAGACAACATAATATTTCAACTTAGTGCCATTTAAAACCTACACCTTCGAAATTTCAGATTTTTAACATAATTTTATCCGTCATTACTTTTAATCGAAACTTGTCGCGCCACATCCTGTATAAGAATAAAATCGTTCCACGTGAGATGTAGGCTTCAAATTAAAACTTATTATATTTCAAATAGTGTATAGAAATTTATTTAAGGATAGTACTTACCATTCCGTTTGACGTCAATCCTAATCCAGCAGCGCTCAACGAACTCATATGATGGTGATACGAAGCTGCGGATGGTGGGGCGGGTGGAGGTGGACCTGAAACGAACCCTTGAGTATGCTGATACTGATGCCAATGTGTCATAGCGTGGTGAGGATGAAGAGCAGCATTAAGATGTGGATGTCCGCCACCCATACCTGCGCCGAAACCTCCACCAAAGGCACCTTTACTATCTAAAGGCTTCATCATGTCACCCATCATGCCTCCTAAAGACAGACACGATGCACCCGATTTTTTCTTTTTACTCTTTGAAGAAAGTTTTCTGTTGCGAGTTTGAATGCCTTCTTTTTTCATCGTCAATGGCCTGTTAACCTGGAACAAAAAAGTAAACAGTGTTAAGAAAAGGTCATCAGTGAGAAGTTGACATACAAATCATATTTATTTTGTTATAATAGAAAACTTTACAGATAAGAGATGTGTCCAAGTTTAAAAGTTAAGAGTTATAATATTGTAAAATTAGCAAAGAATATAACATGAAAACTTTTATTTGTTTTTGCAAACAGTTTCATAAGATCCTATATGATGATATGATTATGGATAGAACAAATTGTAGATTACATATGTTTAGGGACTCGTTTGGCTTCGTAGACATTTCCTCAATATATTTTCTACATTAAAATTATTCAATAGCTATTTAATTATAAATACATGCAAATCATTAGATATTTATACCCCAAAAATGCAAGGTTAAGATATAACAAATGCAAAAAATAAATTATATACTTCCTAATTGACATCACGCGTACTAAACGTACTGATACGAAGATAGAACGACAATATTAGACAACATACAATATCGCTATTTAATTTAAACTTTAAACAACGAGCAGTACATGACAGTTACTAGGAATGTCAATTAAGTAAAGACTTAGACCATGTGTCACATCAAGGTTAGTAATGGAGTGTCACGAGTCACTAACTCAAGCTTCGGATGGTCATACCATCATCCTGAGGTGAGTTAAAGGACACGATAGGAATAATGGCAACCATATTGCTGACCAATTGGCTAGGAAGGCGGCAGGCTTGAGACTCTTAGGACCTGGGGATCTTTTTGGTTGGTCAACTACAACAATCGCGGAAATTGTCAAATGTAACTCCCATACACAAACCGTGAAAAGATAGGAAGAAGAGCAAGGATGTAGACTTGCCAGGATAACACTAAGTATCCTTAAAAAGTCAGCATCAAAGAAGTACTTGGGAATGACCAGGAAAAACCTACGTTTGACAGATGGTTTTTTAACTGGCCATTGTCAACTAAGTAAACATCTCCATACACCGGGGTAGTGGACACACCTCTAGAAGGAAGTGTGAACGAGAAAACCAAATTCTAGAGCATGTCTTATGTGAATGCCCGGAGCTATCGTTAATACGAGAGTATGTGTTCGTTCAGTTCTGGTCCTCACCTGCCGACATAAGAGAGATCTCTTCTGGTGACTTATCTACCTTCCTAGAAATGGCAGGATGGACAAGGAGCTAAGGAGGACAGCTCTCTGGGAGGATGCACGATGGGTCAATTGTGGTCTAAGTGGTGTAATAAGTAAAGACTTCCATATTAAATATTTTCTATTTACCTGGTGAAATAAGATGCAGTTGCCTAGGTCCTGAATTAAAAAATGTTTAAAATTCTAACCTGCTGTATTTGAGAGAGATATAACTCTAAATGTGCCCCAGGTATGGTTTCGCTCATTAGATAAAACCTGTGAAATGGACTATACTCTATATCTATATTTGACGCCTTGGAAAGCGTATATGCTTATAGCTGCCACGGAAAACCACGATCAAATAAAGAAAGCAAGTACATGGAGTATATATGACGTTTTTAAAGTCATAGAAATGTAAAAAATGACGGATCCTTAAAATATCTTTTGGTTAGATCACTAGAGATGTGCTAGTAGATTAAAAAAAGAAAAAATAATCAGTAAGAACAAAAACACCAAACAAAAAATATCTCAATTCTGATTCAATTAATATTACGGAAAGACAGATGGTACACGAGTCTACAAGACTTACAATTATGGCTTAAAAATTCGCCAGAATGTTTTTAACATGTTCGCGGTAGGTTTATTTGATACAACCGACAACAAGATACAAATTACCATGATTGTCGTCAACATTCGCAACGAATAGGTGCTATGAGAAAAACAAGAATACCTTAAAACGAAGTTCAAAACTAAATATTGCGTCCTTTTATCTCCTTCAGATCGGGTATTGTTATATATATTATTCAAGATATACATAAATTTAAACAAAATTACATAAAACTTTTGTAATTGATTATGTCACACTTCCTCAGTTTACGATTAAACCATTTCTGCTAGGTAGAACCATTAAACGTTTTATTACGACTACTAACTCTTTTACTGCTGCGTGGTTATTGGTTAGAGGCTCTTAAATTCGAATATTCCATCTGGTTATTACTTATATAATCGTAAAAATGTTTAAGTAATACGATTAAGAAGCCGAATTGTTTACTAAGTGTGGTATAAACGAAGATCATGATTATTTTTGTGGATATAACGATAAGCTAGAATTGCAGCGTTGAGTATGTACGAAATGCTAGATCTTAACGATTAATCATATAACAGAAGTTGCAGATGAGTCTGAACTATTTAAACTACAGAGGTAATAATAATTTTAATGTCAATTTCAAATATTTTGTGAGTATTATACAATGATAAAAGAAATAATACAAATACCCTTGGATGATTTAACAGCTGTAATGAAAAGGACTGATCGGCAGTATGAAAAACACACAGGTAATGCAGTTCTTTTAATTAGTTTCTTTTATTTCTTGTTATATAAATTATACATATTTAAGTTTCCTAAAAATCTCCTATTTAGTATGCTCACCAAGGTTTATACATAGCAAATATCTTCCTTTCTACTTTTCGCTCTGGGAACACTGAAGATCGACTGATGTTGTATCCCGAACCGGAGCTATGTGCGGATTTAGGTTTTCATGAGTTTTTGATAGGTTTCTGAATATAAGTACCTAATTCCCAAATCTGTTAGGAGAGGTTACATTTTTTTTAAGAATCTAGGCTTTACAATGTAGGGGGCCCTATTTATATTGTTTTATAAGGAATAAATTGATGCCATGACATCTGCGGTTACCTCCGTAAAAGTGTTGTTAAAATGTGTTTCATTTTCGCTTGGATTCAGGTATTCAGGTATATATTTCTTTTCAATTTTGTTTCTGTGTTTATTCCACTTAGCTCTCTTCTTATATAATTATTTATTCTTGTTATGTAGGTAATTTATATTTGTTAACAACGTCAAACCCGTTCAGAAAACTTTGTTATATTCATCCTTACCATTATGCTATGTAAAAACTTTTATTTATGAATGCTTTATGCTATGTAACTTTATTTTAGCTGAAATATCATTGACTCATATATTTTGTGATTCTAGCATTACATTGGCCACTACATTAAGATATTTTCTGAAAGCATTTTTATTTTTAGAGTCCTCCGTTTTTCATTGCTCTTTTGGTTTATCTGTTTTTACTTTTATCTTCTTGTCTCACGAGATAGAGTACCGCTTAAGTGTTACTTTATCCTTTATACTATCCTGAGCATGACGGTGTTACACTTCGGGATTTAAAGTACACACGGATCCCACCGTATGATGAATCAGTAGTGGTAAGTCCGTCTAGTGAATTTCCAGTTGAGTACGGTGTACTTGTTTATTTCAGTATACATATATTATCCATTTATCCAACGACCGTTTCACATTAGCCATTGGGATGCTGCTTAATTGGGATACGTACTTGATAATTTAAACAAACATGGTTCCACATTTGAACGCTACATCAAAGGATATAGAGGATATGTCTTTAAAGTGTGGACAGTGATGAACGGAAGAAATGTTTTGCCAATTAGTTTTTTCTTTCAATTTGTTGTATTTTATTGTACAGATTACAAATAAATTGAGAATTTCAAAAAAAGTTTCATTCTGCTAGAGCAATGGATATTTGCTTAATGATAATAGTGATTTTTTTTACACCTTCATATTGTGTCGAGATATTGTCGAATGAAAAATAGTGTCAAATTTCTATTTAAATTGATTATGACTGTATACTTATATATAGAACAAATATTATTATTCTCTTATATTTTACAACCTCTATTAGCCATTACCGTAGTAAATAACATTCTAATAGCGATTAATATTTTCTTAATGAATCCTGGTCTCTATTTAATTACAATTACTATTCACACAACACTCTTTTTTATTATCAAGGAGGTCTTAAAATTCAACATATTCGTAAAGAAATTCATCATCAGACTCTCTAAAAGAACATGGTTTATTGCATTTCCACCGGATGAATTCAAATGTTGTCGTTATTTACAACATTTCTCTGAAGTCCGTAGTAAGTATGCATATTATTATTAATCATGCATTCAGCCGCATTTAACAATGAAAATAAATAAAAGCCGCATATGCGTTAGCAGCAATAAAAAATACGTGGGTATATTACCAATTAGACGTAACGTGGGTTACGATAATTCAACTTTTATGTGTCAGGATGCGTGCGAAAATATTCGCGAAAATGTTAACGGAATAATAAGAATGAAAGTTCGTTCAAAGAAAGATTTTATGGCTGGATCAGGATATAGTAACTAAGTAAGTCTTTCATAAACATTAACATATGTACACCTACAAAATATCAGAGCTTTAATGCACTTCAGTCTGTTGCTTTATCCAAATAAAAACTTTTAGAAAAGTGAATGAAAACGGACGCATTCGAACTCATCACTTTATAGCCCCCCGTAAAATTATTATACAATCTCTCCGAGATATAATAAACTGGTAATCACCGGTATCGTTTGGAGATCAGTAAACTCATCACCGCAGATATGTTAACTCATCACCAGCATTTTGCCCCAAGGCTCTGGTTTATAATGCAGAAAATTGCCTGTTACCTGTTAGAATTTTTTATTTACTTGATAATCTATTACATTCCGAAATTATTTTAAGCGAATTGCTTTAAAATTTATTGTTTCTGGCATAAATAGACGTATCTGTCAATCTAAACGGATTTGAAATCTAAAAATTCAGCTGCATAGATTTTTAATACAGAACGTTTTAATAAAAAATATTTGTATGTGCTATTTCCGCTTGTATCTGAAATAGTCCACAACTTCGTTATTTGATTCGCATTCAGACTTCGATTATTCTTTCAAACTATCAAACCTTAGTGGTTTGCAACTATCTACGAGGGCATTTATGCTAATCGGTGATGAGTTTAGTGTACCTATGAAAACATTTGCTTTAAAAGAGTACCGGTTTAACAGAACTTGGCACCATCTTATAAAAGCGATAGTATTGGTGACATAAGAAAGCAATCAACAGATCAATAAATCAGAAAAAAATCACCAGGTATACCATTTTTCAAACTAAAAACGTTGCACGTTACAATTTCTATAAAGTAACGTCATTTATATTTAAAATTTCCAGAACGTCAACCTTAGAGTTCAAATTTGCCTAACACAACTAATAATACGAAACCCATAGGGAACTGCTGGATCTTTCATAGGCGTCATCATGATATAATAATCAGAATTTATTATTGAAATTGGGAATTTTAGAATTATATTAATTAAATAACCAAAAATATTTGTTATTATTAAAATATAATTTTATAAAATAACTCGAATATAACTCGAATAATATAAGTCGAATATTCCAAAAAAATAATAATTTTAATTAAATAGATTAGACAATTGTACGCAACTGATACGGAAATACTTCAAATTTTACATTCAACAGTTCAAAGTGTGGCAAAATGTTGCCTCTTTTTTAGAGTAAGAATTTTGTTTATGTTTTGATTCCTTACACAATTTGATCACAATATATTATATATTAATAAATTTTATTTATAAATACATATTAAATTTGGATTAATAGCTTTAAAAACTAATTATTGTTGTGTATTTGATTGTGCTATGCCAAAACAACTTAACAGTCTGTAGAAAGCTAATAAGCTTTCATATAAGATAGATTATTTTGAAGAAGAAATAATGGCAGGACGTGTTTACTATTAATGCTCTAAAGGAGGTAAGTTTAAAATTTAGAATACCTACATAATTTTTTATTAATAAAATGTTTTCTTATGTATTTTAGTGTGTTGCAGTAGTCTTAAAACTAACTATATTTACTGTTAATATAATAATTTGACAAATAGTTGACATTTTAAAAACTAAAAAATCCTCACTAACTATTCTGTAGTTTTGGCAAGCTGTGGGGTTCTGACGTCGTAAATCTTGAATGACGTACAATCATTTTTATATAAAAAATTATATTCGCTCCGTGCGTGACTGACGCGACACCTACCGCCATCATCTGACAGTTTTGGACCTCCCAATTTTCAGGTTAAACATATGACATATGTTTGACATTGCTAAATACATGCGAAATTGACAATTATTAATAATTAGTTTTTGGTGGTCAGAAGTGATCCACCAGAACACAAATTGTGGTCAGAAGTGATTAGGAAGTGAGGCATTATATAAAACTGTTAGCTAAAGATAAATCAGAGTACCAGTAAGACAAAAATATACCACAAAAGAGATTTATTTAAAAATTCCTTTATAAAAGGTATAATAATAAAAAAAATCCCGATAGGATTTTTCTTTTTATTATTATACCTTTAGTTTCCTTGCGGATACCACAAAAGGTATGTGGAGTTAAAGCCACAAATATTCTAAGAATTACAGTATCAAATTTTACAAAAATATTGAAAGAAGAAAAAATTTAAAGGCAGAAGTGTCGACAGACCTTGCTATAGAGTTGGTGAAGTATTAATAAGATTAAAATAAAGCATTAATAGGTACAGTAGACAAAAATGGAGATGAAAACACACAAATGCAAACTACAAAGGTACTGCTGTTACTACCTTTATATTAAGTTTATCTTCACTAGTAATCGAACAACGTTGTGAAAGAAATACCCTCCTGGCATTCGTAGATATTAAAAAGGTATACTGTGGTGTCCCCTTAAATAAGGTATTTAAAATGCTCAAGCAATAAAATATAGATTAATAACCTTTACAATCAAACGGAAAATTCGGTTACGATCATCAAAAATATCTCAGTCCATTTGCTGTTGACAAAGACTTTGGTCGAGTACCTTTCCCTTGCACTGCCTAAAATGTATGCATAAGAAGTATTAAAAGTTTGATCGCTTCTAAAAGTAGAAACAAGTGTATATACATGGGCATTAAATTTGGAAAGCACTGTTAAATAAGGTCTCACCATAAAAATTAAAAAACATTACAGAATACCGAATATTAGATTTATAATTACAAGACGATATAATTATGATATGATTGTTATAATAAACATGAAATGTCTTTGAAGAAGACCGCTATTTTCCAATAAATTTATTTTTATAGATGAACTGTTTCAAACGAATAAATATTTTTTAAATTTCAATGTAACAATGTAACTAATTTATCAGTACATATTTTATAACATGAATATTAACTTATTTGGAAAAGTAGAGTACTTTTATGAGAGAAGAATAATAACATTAATGTAGTGTTAGTTTCAGGATGCGTGCAAAAATAATAACTGCATTAATAAATCATCTGACTACTTGTGGGAATTGCATTAGTAATTTAATCGTTTTTTATTAATTATTATATTATTAATAGCTTTTTCATGCTCCTCATTAATTAAGGTTTTCCATTATTTTCTACCTTTTAAAAGTCAAACATATTGAATACATAGTAAATCTAATACGACTTTAATTAATAATTTTTATTTACAGTTACTTTTTTCTATTTAGACGAAAGAAACATTTTATTTTTTATATAAACAGAAAAGAATATGATATGATTTTGTTAAAGCGTATGATAAGGGACCTGGAGAGGTTTTGTTTTAGTTACTCAATAACGAGTTCCCTATGAGTAGGTATATGAAGGTTGTTGGAGATATGTATGATGAAGCTGTAATTTGCATTAGAACAGATGTGAGAGACAATGGTAAATTTAATGTGACAAGATTGTAGTCCTTAGTCCTTGTTTATTCTCATCAAGGATCAGGCAAACTCCAAGGTAATATTATTTGGTGCTAAATATATGTTGATGATGTGGTGCCTGTAGAAAATACTGAACAGAGTTAGAAAGTTTGAAATAGTATGGTAAATTTGAATGATGAAGTAATTGTAAAAAGCAAAAGATTTAATTATCTAAAGGAATAATCTACCAATTATTAAACTCTTAGTAAACTTGGTGCATTATTAATTGATGCTAAAATTAAAGAAAATAAGTTAAAATGGTTTGAAGGTTTTCACGAAATTGAAGAAGGAAATATGATGAAATACAAGATACCAAGACACGGCACATAAGTGAAAAATATTTATATTTTATGGTCTAAGATAAAAAGTTACAGATAAATGTAATTAAGGATTGAGACTCCCGATGGGGATGAAAGACCTGGAATGCTGATGATGATGACTATTTTTTATAAATAATCTAAGTAATACGTAGAATGACAAAGATCATGCTTTCCCATGAAAAATCCCCATGTTAAAAAAGTAAATATAATGTTAAAAGAAACTTACCAGAAGAGATAACGTATCCCCTAACGCACTATAATAATTGTAACATTATAAGATTATCGTCTAAGTTCTTTTGCTACTCAAAACGTTTCTCCCCTCTTGGAATGACAAAATATAAAAGCATAGGTATGTACTATTGCCACCCTACAATGTACACAAAAGTTCCGAACAACCCACATTATACACTAATTGCACCCAATCTGAACATTTAAAATCGGCTAACTTCCTTTGGCAAACTCAAGTAGTAAGCATTATGTAATCATTAGCCCTTATTGCTAAACTTATTCCAGGATAGGCTTTAGATTACAATAAGCGTTATAAGAAAAAACTGTTTATTTTCTTGCTTCTTTTTCTCACAAAAATCAAATCAATTTAAATTAATCTCCAACTTTTAATTTAATTTTATTTTTCTTTATTTTATTTTACTTATTTTTGCAATTTTGTTCGATAATAATACGAAACTTTTTATATTTTAATGAGTATTGGAAATGTTTGTTTGTTTTTGAGTAATAACAATATGACAAAATGAAAGGAAAGATTAATAGATAATGGTTCCTCAATAAACACTTTCCGAGATTCCTTTTATCCGTTATAATTAGTCCAATAATGGATTACTAAACTCGTTGCATTGCTTAGTATCGTTTTTTTTATTTGCTTTTAAGCATTGTAAACATTTTTGTTCAACGAACATATGTAAGCAAGAGCTTTAGTCGAACGACTAATCATGTCTAAAGCAACTAATGTGCTATTCTTCTGGCTATTCTTATTCATCCGTTGTAGCTTTATGCTATAGTTACGGAATTCCAGAATGAGGTAGTTATATTTGTTTTAATAATTCCATATTGGTACCTATACCTTCATTAGCTCATATAAATGGTCATACCCATTCATTTTCTTGGTGTGTAGAACTTTTTGGTTATTTACGTTAATCTGGGGTTTAGTAATCTTCAAGGACACGAAAGGGAGTCCTAGGAAGATGAGTTGGGATTCTGGCGGATGTTCGGCCTAGTTAACGAAACATTATTGAATACCAGATTATTTTTGTACTAGTTAAGGACTTCCGATGACCGACTATTTTCTATGATGGTTTGACTTCAAAACAGCATGTATACTGCAGATAGGTGAATTGTCTCTTACAATCCAATGTTGTCTCAGTTGTTGTCTAGTCACCTGGTACCAAGTATACTTTATCCTTTGATCTAGCTTAATGTTAGTTATTGTGTAGCAAGAAGCCCTAAATGATCCTGATTGTTCTCCGTGAATATATTAAATATGAATTTGTTATCTAGGGTACAATCTATTTGAATAAACTCACCTAGTGAGTTTATTACTAATATCTAAAACTAAGTCTAAACACCTATTTTTTAACTGGTAGGTCAATAAGAATTCTAATGTTCAATCTATTTAGTTGTGTGGAGCTTGTTTTTATTTTTTAGTTTATTGATAGACTCCAATCAATTTACTGCTAACTCATTCGGATATGTTTCCAGTCGTTTAAAATTTTTGTCGTTTGAAATCGTAGAATAAAATTATTTTAATGACGTTTCAGTGGTCACATCCATTACTTTCAAAATTCACCTCGTAAAAAAATTAATACCTAAGATTTATTAACTACAAAATTAAAATGCCGCAAGGAAATAACTTGAGAACAATATGTTGAGTTTATCTTACCTTTAATGATATCTTTAATAAAGAACACTTCCGGTCTATTTATTGTAGAATTTTGTAAGATTTTTATCTGTATTCTGTAAATTTGTACAGTTTGTTTCAATAAATCGAACCTAAAAGGCAAAGAGACTCTGATCTACACAGTTTTAGAACAACAGTCAGTTACGAAATCTTTTTACTGCGTATTAATACTTACAAATCGGCATTTTCTTAATGGATTTGTTTTTATAAAAGACTAATTTCTTGGTTCCAAATTAACAAATATGTTTCAATGTGTGGGAACCTCCCCTGTATTTGTAAGTGTTCTGAAAGCTGTCTTTTGACATAAAAGGACCCATTTAGGTCCCTAAAATGGGCCGGCTTGCAGTCTATCATTAAATCGTCCGTCGAAGTGAGGACAACTTGTCGTGAATTGTTCCCAAAATGATACTTTATTGTGACAATGCATAAAAGGAGTCCCGGAGTGTCTGTTTCAGGATGTTAAGGATATTGATACTCTTGATATGTCCCGTATTTCGACTCAATTGTGTCTAGTTTACTTTAAGTGGGGGGTTTAAAAAAAATTGAATAGGTTTTTGTTTGCTTGCTTTTTTTTATTGTCGTACGTAGTTTGTTTCTACAATTATACATAAATAATTTGTAAAGATATGTTTGAATAAGCAAATATAATAAAAAAAAAACTGGTGCAAATTCAAAAGTAAGACAAGAGTACAATAAAAGATACAAAAAAAATCGATAGAGGTTAGATGAAAGTTAAATCTCTATATATTATCTATATCTACATTTTTCGACATTCGACTTGGATTCATGATTACGATTTGAACGTAAATATTTTTTGTCATCAGGTTTGATAATCTTCCCACAAGAACTACACAAAGAAACAATTTAACTGAGTAATAACTAACAGTAGCTGTTGGCTTTCCTCTCTTCTCTTATTACCATTCATAACCGATCGCTTGATTTATATTAATTAGAAATACGTCTACGTTACTACCTCAAACCCTCAAGCTCCATCTACCCATCCGTTAATTGACTAGTGACCGATTTCCCAACCACAAATTTAACTGCCGTCTTGTTAAGACCAATTCATATACATCTTGGCTAAACATTCCACCAAAGCTAGGGCCCGAGCATTTAAAATACAAAAATATAGTTATATTTTGAATATTCCATTTTTTTCGATAAGTTCTCTTTGATATTTAATTTGATTTTTAAAATGCAATTAAAACAATATTTATTTGATTTACTATAAATATAAACTTGGGGAAAATTAACTTGTTGGGTACTAACATTGTACATTTTTTGTATATTTAAACGAATAATTGAAAAATCCTTAAGATGATCTTTTAATATAAATGTGGCCTCTAAAATGGGGACCAATTTCTTTTATTTAATTATTAGGCCAGGAAATGAAGCACTAACAGTTTTTCACAGCAAGATGAATCCCTGTGCAACTTTTTGCATTTTGTACACAAATAAGCTTATAAACAAAATTTGTTGTAAAATTAAAATTGCATTTTGTGCATAAGGAAAATACGTTTACAAAGTACATACATAGAAAATGAAAAATTTGCAACTTTGTTACTTGGGGTTTTCCAGGTTACTGAACACGACGAATACGATAACGACAATAGTCCTTGAGCTACCTGGTGCTCCTGGAGGTTTATGTTATTTTCAGTTAGGTTCAGAGATTTATATGATTCTAAATCGATCGAAAGACCTACCTGCTGTAGGGTGGACCTCGTCTCCGTTAGTTTTAGTCAGTTAACAAGTAAAAATCATTTCTCGGGGGGTTTTTGGGGTTGTTAAACACGAATATTACGACGGCGATGGTCTCCAGGAATTTCATGTTAATTTCATTCTAAATCAGTCAGCAGTCATTACTCGGAAGTTATTGAGTCGTTGAATACGAATATTTCGTTGATAAATAACACCAGAATACCTCATGCAACTTTATATAAAACTTAAAAAATTATCCAAAACATTATGTTTTAAATTTGGCGCTTTTAAGCAGTTGGTAGCTCTGATGAGGTGCTAGGTAAAATATTTAATATTCTGTAGCAACTCCCTCTTTTTACTTTCACATGTTCTCTTATACTTATTCTCTCACACGTAGTAGTCTACAGATAGCCCTTAAGTCACATAATTAAAGTGCGTATTTTTTTGCGAAGTGCGAAGAGGATCATCGCCGTCATAATATTCGTGTTCAGAGCCCTAGAAAAACATCCAAGTAATGACTTGTAACTGATTTCTAATGAATACATAACTTATAGACCATTAACCTCTAGATAAGAAAGCGTATCTGCCCTTGGGCGTCAGATAGATTGACTTTGAAAACCCACCAGTTATGACTGTCGACTGATGTAGAATGAAATTAACATACTCCAGGAGACAAAGTCCACCCTGGGCATCAGGTAGCACGAAGATCATCATCGTTATCATATTCGTCTTCAGCGATCTCGAAAAATTCCGAATAAAAAAATTAAACTCATTTCTGTCGATATTTTCTATTCACTTTAGAAATGCATTTTTCTCATGAAAAAAATTCAATTTTTATGCATACGAAGTTCTTTATTTTTTGTTGTTTGCTGATTTTTAAAAATTTCTCTCTCTTTCTAAAAAAAGTATTCACAGTCAAAATCACAGCGGAGATTTTTTAAATTACATTCCATTAAAATCTGTAATATACTTCATGTAATATGATCCATTAAATATCATGGATCGATTTGACTAAAATCTCTTTAAAAGTGGTCTGTCTGGTATTTTTATCAAGTTTTGTTCCAAATATGTATATGTTCTCTAATTCTCTGAATATACCTGTAGATGTGGATAGTGATTATTTTATTTACGGTCTTACTTGTTTAAGAACATTATTTGCGTAAAATGTCCTTGTTTTTTTTTTGGGTTTCTGTACATTGCATTGGTTGCTTTTATTCAAATATTGCTTAGATATATTCCTTCCATTGCTTTTCAAAGGAAAAAATCTCTTCTTTTTTAAAAAAGATTCAAATTAGTTCTTTCCTGTGGCTTTGATCCTACTACCCTAATTATCTACTACAGACCAAAAAAGAGGTGACTGTCCAGTTGTACACCAAGCTGTATGAACGGCATTAATAGTTGACTACATATTAGTATTATGTACTGAATAACGATTTAGTTTTGGTAATAAATAGTAATATTGATTCATTGTTTTAAATTCTTTATTTCCAGTAGTTTGCTATTTTTTGGTTTAACAAAATTTTGGTGGAATTATCTGAACATGACAGAAAAAAAAACAAAGATAGAAACTAATAGGTTTTAATCCTGAGAACATCGTGGAAAAAGAACCGATAAATCTTCCAATATTTTCAGTAGCCAACATTTTATTCATAAAACATTATTAACTGGAATTAGTTTTTTTGATTTATAGAGCCCATCATTATCCGAAAGAGAAACGTAGAATTATTCTCCTCAGAATGAAGTTAGTTCATTCATTAAATCTGATAGCTTAACCCACACACGCTAAAATACTTTGAATATGGATAATTTAAAAGTAGTTTTACTAGTACTATATACATAGATTTATATATTAAATGTCTTTTTAGTTGTAACCACTCTCAATATTATTAAAATATAATAGGAAAGTGAAAATGTATTACGGAGAACCAAAAGCGTGAATTTATAAAAAGATTTGAAAAAAAAAGTAAAAATATGTTTTTTCCGGTTTTCATGGATATCTACAGCTTGATGCAAAACATAGTGATTCTTCTTTTTTGTGTGCCGTGCTTGTTTTTAAGCGTTCACTATCGCCGTATTAACAAGCTGATGAAATGTTTCTCGCGGCAGCTAGATGAAACTGTTTCTAGACCGTTCGAACTGTCTTCCGTCCTTCTGACCCAGCGTTTCCTTTCGATTTTGCCCTGAATGATCAACAAGAGTAAGTGATATTTCGGTCCTCTCATTATATGACCGAAGTATTGCTCGCTCTTTGTACATGGTCTCTAGTACACGTTCGTTAGATATGTGTGCTATCCTTGGGACTTTAAGCATGCGACGATAACACCACACCTCGAACTTCTTCTTCTTCAGTGCTAGTCCGGATGTTGGCAATCATCAAAGCTATCATGGTTTTGTTGACTGCTCTGCGAAACAGCGCCGCAGAGGTCATCCCAAACCATTGTCGGAGGTTTTTTAACCACGAGATACGACGGTGTCCCGGTCCTCTCCTGCCAAATACTTTACTCTGCAAAACGAGTTGAAAAATTCGATATGCTTTTTCGTTCCGCATCACGTGCCCGAGGTACTCAAGCTTACGTTGTTTTACTAAATTAAGCACTTCTTTTTCTTTTCTCATGTGCTGTAGGACCTCAACGTTGGTGACATGGTCCACATACGATATTTTCAGTATTCTTCTGTAGATCCACATCTCGAAGGCTTCAATCAGCTTTTCTGTAGCTTGCGTCAGTGTCCACGCTTCAACTCCATATAGTAACACTGGAAGAATATAGCACCTCACTATCCGCATCTTGATTCTTAAACTAAGAACAGTGCAGCACAGCAAGGATGAACTTGATAAATGTACACCGTGCCATTTCAATTCTGGATCTAATCTCTTGAGCGTAGTCCCATTGTGAGTTGAGGGTAGTTCTGAGGTAAGTGAATCTGTCGACTCTCTGAATCCCTTCGCTACCTGCCATTATTGCCCCGGGATCTAAATTTGCACGGCTGACAACCATGAATTTAGTTTTCTCAATATTAAGGTCTAGTCCGTATGTTACGCTCACAGTTCTCACTCGGTCTAGTAAAGCTTGTAGATCATTTAGGTTGGTTGCTAGTAACACAGTGTCATCGGCGTAGCGGATATTATTGATGTATTCACCGTTCATTCGAATTCCCATCTCTAGGTTTGTGAGGCTTTAGTAAAAATTTCCTCAGAGTATATATTGAAAAGAGTAGGCGAGAGCAAATACCCTTGCCTTACGCCTCGCATGATCTTCACTTGGTAGGTCAGCTGGTCTTCGACCTTGACTTGAGGACATTGATTCCAGTATAAATTCTTGATAATTCGAATGTCCTTTTAATCCAATCCTACTCTTTGTAGGGCGGCGAAACATCTTCTGGTGCTAACAACGGTCAAATCCTCAACGGTCAAAGCCTTCGACATCTCGAACGCTTCCCATTTATTGGTTTTTTCATTTTTGTTGTCTAGGATTTACACCCATAGAACAAAGCAGACCAGACGTAGTATTTCAATACTCTTAGACGTGTGGTCAATGATATACTTCTACTGCACAATACAAAACGCCAGTTAATAAAATTTTTTCAGGCAAGTTCTATTCTGGTCAAATTTTCCTTCTCACTTTCAACCCTGCAGTCAATTTAACTACTCAGATACATAAAGGGTTTCACCCTTGCCAGGATTTTGTTATCTAACTTTAGTACTGAGTCTTCAATATTAATTTTCCGACTGTTATCCATTTTGTTTTCTTTACGTTGATCGTTAAGCCCTTTTCAGTGCATTGGTTACAGCATTTAACAGGATTTGAAGGTCTTTTAGACTCTCTGGCATTATGGCGGTGTCATGTGCGTATCTGATGTTATTAATAATTTCATCATATACTGCCATACGTGTGCAGACCAACTGAGTCCACGCATTGAAATAGTAGTGTATCGTGAGTGCCTAAAAATATTATTATTAACACATTTATAATAAATAACATATGTATTTATATTATAAAGAAAATGTACATAATGGCACTAGAAAGTTCTAAGTGTTATTAAATAGAGCACTCAAAGAATTATTCTCTGTCGATGTTAATATATTAAAAATCTCACAATAGGTAAAAAACAACACACTCATAGAACTTCCTTTAATGGTGGAAGTAAGGGTCCGAATCAACTGTCTCAAAAAGAGCAATTCCTCAGAAATCAACGACATTTTGCTGCAAAGCTTTTCAAACATCATATGCAATATCTAATCGAATCTACAAAATAGTTGCTGAAGTCTAGAAGGAAAATAATACCATAAGAATGGTGTACGTTTTGTCGCTTTACATGTTCAGTGTTTGAATCCCACTCAAGGCTATTGCTTTTCACCTCTAGGTATGTTGAGTAATGGAGTTACAGTGGCTAACAGCATTTCCCTGGTCCTGACGAAACTACTAGAAACATTTAGAGAGACCGAACAAAAAAGACAAGATCCAAATCAAGAAGACGATTACATTACTATTAATATTTTGCAAAAGAATACTTCTGGTAAAACCCATATCAGTTTTCTTATTTCAATTTCTACTAGAAAAACTATTCCTCAAAAAATGTTTGAGTAGAAGTTGCGTTAAAACACTTGAAGTAAATTAAAGTATTTATTTAACGAGAATTTAACTTTTATGTTGATTGCAAAACAAGCTGCATGGAATTATTATGGTCGTATGATGCTGCATTTATCGCATTTCAGCAAATTATAGTAATAACAATAAAATTGAATGAAATCTCATTGACAATATTACTGTTTCTATTAGCCAGCTAACAGATGCATAAAGTTTTGTATTAATTACGTTCTTCTGCTATTAATTTGACAGTGATTCATATGTTGTCTGGAAAATGGACATACAAAGCTGACCTTGCTTCAATCGTGTAAGAACTGTCGACTTCTGTAATAGCTCTCAGAGATAAGATTTAAAATGCGTGAATAATCGCGGTCTGGTATTTATGCGATCTATGAAAGTAATAACGTTTTGTTGCACCTATTTGAATGCCATGATTTGTATTAATATGGTAGCGGATCACCTGCAGAGGCGACGTTAGATAAGATACGTATCTGTCAACTACCTTGAGCTTCCAAACTAAAAAAGTAGGGGAAACTGGGGTAAAGTATTTGAGTCTCGCAGAAAAGAAATAAGTGGCTATGAGCTTGTCTGAACATTTACAAAGTACAACTGAAAGACCCTTAAGTTGTACAGTGAAATAAGTTACGTTAATTGTCTAGTAGGGTCTCCGCGGACCTCTCAGACTAAAATATTAAAAAAAATCGATATTGCAATGTTTGATCAAACATTATATTTAAGACTACAAAACATATATAAATATATATATATAAATAAATATATATATATATATATATATATATATATATATATATATATATATATTATTTATAATTATATAGTATAGATTTTAGAAACATTTGGAGCAAACTATTTTTCTGTGAATGGTGTGATTTCGGCATTTTTCACACACTTGCTTAATTTTTTGTCAGCTTGTCTTGGAAAAAGGTGGCGTTTTATCTGGCCGGTTCAGGTTCAACAGAGGGTGAGGGAAATGGAGTATAATATCTCTTAATTATTCACGACTAACTGGTCTAACATCACGGCGCTCAATATGTGGTTTCACTAAAGGCAATCCAAGATTTTTTAAAATATTTTTCCGTGCTGTATCTTCTACGTAATCGACTTTTTTACTGTAGTTTTAGTATTATCCTAGCATTGATGCCTACTATATTTAAAATTGTGTTAAAAATTAGCATTGACCAATAACGTGTTTTTCGTGAAACTGTATAATTAGCACACATTGATCTAGTGCATCTATACCTGCTTGATGGACATTATAGTCCATAATAATATCAGGTTTGTTATTAGTGGTCTCATCAATTTTCTGATATTGATGCATTGTGAAGAGAAATACCACAGCCGATTTCTCCTAAGTAAATGAGAACAAATAGTTATATTTTCATTGTGTCCAAAAATTAAAGAGGAAACTGCTCGTTTTCTGTTATTCTTAAATTCGGGATGATTTTGAGGCTTAATTTGCTTTAAAGTCCCTACAGCTATCAAACTTTTCGCTTTCAGTACATTACACAGTTCTACTGATATGAACTAATTATCGCAAGTAATATTTCTATTTGTACCTTCAATTGGTATTGGTTAGAACAGTTTGAGTTGGAATTAATAATGTTCTGTCAGTTGTATTATCCATGCCTGTGTTTAGACAAGAATGGATAAAGGTATTTTACTTATTTAATGAATTGTCTTATAACTTCTATTTGTCACGTTGTATATTATAGTTAAAGGGTTTCTTTGGCCTAGCAAACCTTTCTACGCTTGATCTGTTGTGATTACAATACATCTTAATTTAAAAATAGAGGCTTTCCTAAGAAAGCTTCTAATAGTGCTATGTTTGTCACCTAATCCGGTTCTAGAAAAACTTGTTTCAGAGAATTATGGCGTTGGCAAGCAATGAATGTGCAGTTGCAAACTATATATTAGAACCATTTGCTTTGCATTTCTGTAGAATCTGCATCCAATTCTGCCCCCTTTGCTCATTTTACAGGGATGATTTTTGAGTATGAGCAGTGAGCAGTGTCCAATAAAGATACCTGCAGTTACTCTGAATTCAATTTTTTGAAGCTCAATATTTTTGTATAGCGAGTACATAATTGTACTAAACTTTTTTGCTTTCCTTGGACCTGTACTACTTCCTAGTAGGCTGCACTAAGTTCCCTTTATAATTTTCATACATATTTCACGATGCCACGATTTGGGCTATGGCAGAATGGTTCTACTTCTACTTTAGCAATTTTATCAGCTGTTTAATTATGTCCTGGTATTTATAACAATTTTACTTATGAGTTTGTCAGTTAAAGTTAACCTTACATTTAAATTGCAGCCTCTTAGTTTTTAAACAAAATAACTGATATTTTTAACCTTACAATATTGCGTCAATTCTCCCTACTATCAAAGAGATTTTATGATTTATGCAGGTGTGGTATGGTGTCTTCGTTCGATGTCCATATATCCATACATTAGTTCTGTCAAATAAAATTAGCCCAGCAAGACATGTCCGGATGTTTACTGTATTTTGGAAGACCATTCATAGCACAAGCTGTTTTCGTTTGCATACATTATCCTTTTAAATTGAATTTATAATATATCTGTCAAAGTTTATTTTATCTAATATTCGGTTTAAAATACGTACCAATCAGTTTGGAAAATTAAGCAGCTCTCTAGAAATAATCCGGCAAATCCCAAGAGGTACAACAAGATTAAATACAAAATATAACTTTTTTAATGTCAACTGTTTACTAATGTGTGATAAAATATTCTGACAACTCTTGAATGGAAGCCAAAACAGTAGTAATTTATTTCACAATTATTTCTGTGAATTTTTTTCATAATATATGAAAGAACAGAGATGTCGGAGATAAACACATTTCTATAAACACAAGAATAAAACAAAATATTATGATTGTACAAATCTGTTTAAAATTAGCCGGCTGTGCAGAAATCTGTTGTCATAAATCTAAATGTAGTACAGAAAATTGTAAGAATAAGTATCTAAAATAGCTCACGTAGGATTGTTATTTAAAGAAATAAACATACAATAGATACACAATACTGCATTATGTTTAATACTCCACAAATAATAATATCTACCACAATTTATAGACAAAACTGTTTTCCCCAATTTTAGTTTTCTAAAGTTTCTAAAGTTTCTAAAGTTCCCCTAGTTTTCCATAATTTATTGACGTGTTAAAGCTAAATATTGTACTTATATGAGATCAAACCACAACTGATTTTACGAAAAATTGTATTTTACATTTTTTATCTTACAGTTTTGATTTCCAATCGACGGTTTTATATTCAGTTTACAATTATTTTTTGGAAAATTTGTGTAGGTACCTATTTAAGTTAGAATCTCTTGTTAAAAAAATATTGTTTGAATAATTTTGAAAGTTAAGTAGTTGAATTTAGTCTTCAATGAAATAGAAAGTAAATAGATCAGATCACTTCATCATATCTAAACTTTGACCATAATAGACGGTTTCAACATCAATTTTTTTTAATTGATTAATAAAATCATTTAAGGTTAGATGCAATTTGAATAAAATATATTTTAATCATTAATTTTATAAATATTATTTATAGATCCTTTATAAAGTGTATTAAGTTAAAAAGACCCTTCGGGCTATATCACAAAACGTTTTCGGACTAAAAGTCCATCATCAGCGTATTATTATCAGATATACATGAGTCAAGCCACTAAAATATCTTGGTAAAAACCCTTAAAAAGTTACAAAATGTTTTATGTTTTACTGTTGAAAAGTTGTTGTGATGTTCCCATTTTTTTAATCGAAATATCCGATAATCAGTATACTTACATACTCAATACATGCAATTCATGCAATCAATACACATGCAATTTTCATCATAAGGCAGTTGATGGAAAAATACAGGAATAAAGAAACAAATACCATATAGATGGATAGGTAGATCTTGAGATTGAGTTCGAAAGATTCTGAAAGGCACTCAATAACAAAGGACTCCACCGGTGAATATGTAAATATTGTAAGAGACAAGTATGCGCGGGTAACGAGTCTTAGAACAGGTGTGAGAGAAGCTGACAAATTTCGTGAAAGTAGGATTGCACCAATGCTCGGTACTTAGTCCATATTTATTCTCATTAGTTTTGGATCAAACAACAGCAAACCTACAGAGTACAGAGTAACATTCCGTAGTCCTTAATGTATGCTGATGATGAAGTGTTAGTTTTTGTGTTAGTATTTTGGTGTATACAAAAACTGGAATAGTGAAGACAATATATCAATGAAGAATAAATAGCTGGGAAAAAACAATATTAGATATGCAGACGATACAGTGTTTCTGGCAGATCGTGCGCAGGGGCTTCCAAAGGATGATCGATAACGTTGTAGAAATATTTAACAAATTCGGCCTAAAACTCAATTGCAAGAAGCCAAAAATAATGATGATTAGTAGGAACACCAACATAAACGCCCAAATTACAATAGGCGATACACCGTTATAAAGAGTGAAAAAATATGATATTTTTGATGCAGTATTAAGGATACTTGGGATCACAGCTACGCAATAAAAACTGGGGAGCCTTACAGAAGATGGCATAAAATGATTAGAGGCATTTAAAATGTGGTGCTACCGACGTATGTTGAGGGTGTCATATATACACCACACAAGTAACGTACCTATTCTCCAGAGGCTAAGAAAAGACAAAAAAATTATTATCCCTGTATGTAGACTTATATCCTGGCTGGCCAATCTTAGAAAGTTGACTGATCTGTCAACTCATCTATTTCGAGCTAATGCAAATAGAATAAGATGGATTAATGTGGTCGCCAACAATTCTAGAAGATAGGCACATTTGGAAGAAAAATCGCTGTAAGTACCTAGGGACGGTATTACACAGTAATGGGAAAATAGGTGAAGTTGCATGCAGTAGAATTTGGATTGGATGACTGATGTGGAAGGAAGCGAGTGATGTGCTGTATGCAAACAAATTCCAATGAAGCTAAAGAATAAATTCTATAACATAACTATAAGACCAGATATGATGTATGGGACTGAATTTTAGACAGTTAAAAAGAAATAGGAGCAACAATTGCATATGGCGGAAATTAGAATACTTAGATAGATGAGTGGAGTGATAAAAAAGAATACAATTAGGAACTAGTATATTAGGGAAAGTCTCGATGTGGCACCAATTGTTGCCAAAATTAGACAGCAAATTAAGATGTTAATCATGTTACAATAGACGGTAACCATAAGATTGATTTGGGGTTTCTAGAAGAAGTCGAAGAGGAAAGCCAAAGAAAACCTGTGAGGAGATGCTTGTGCAGGACATATAGATACAGGAAATTAATATTGATATGACCTAAAGCAGAAACTTATAGAGAAATCTAGAAGGTAAAGGGAATGATGAGAGTATTTAACTTTGTATACAGTCTCTCCGTCTAAAGACATAATACCATATATTCTTGTAGAATATTCTTCGTAAATATCTTTAAATAATGTACTATTCAAAGCAATGTTAAATACGAGTATACGTTTGATTAGTTGTTTGACTTTCGAGCCTGTATATACCGATGATATTGTCCAATCAATAGCGAGACGTAGAAAATGTAAAAAAAAAACTAGTTAATAAAAGCAGAGAAGTGCGAGACTGACAAAGAATTAATTTATTGTAATACTCCTCAACCAATTTATAAGCATATTTTTTTTAATTTCGTGATGTTTATTTATAACTGATACAAGATTTACATGTTTAGTCTTAATTTTTTGATTCACCATTGTTTGTTTATTGCGCTGGTCAATATTATAAAAAGTTTTATAACAAGTTTTGCATGTACCGTTGGAGATCCAATTAATATCTGTCTAATAACTATATAGACCATTTACTATTATATTTTTAGCAGAATTTATCATAAAATATCGACACTATATACTATAAAAAATTCCTTTTTATCATTAAACATTAAGATTTATATCTTAATCAAGATTCGAAACTTTTTAATACCCAAATACATTGTTAGGCCGGAAAGACAGTGTAATAACTTACTATAATATATTTTGTAGGTAATTTTAGGCTATTAGCGCAGTAATTACAGGGGCCTAGAAGGCATAATTAGTGATATAAACTTGAAAATACATAATTATTTGGCTACCAAAAGAGAACGTCAAGTTAGTGTGTTGTATTTGGAATAAGGTGAAATTTGAAACATTCTTACAATAATTTGTATAAAGGTTATTGGTAATGATTTTTGAAAAAAAATATTTTTAATTGTTTATATACTTCATCTAATTTAGATAACGACTTACGTCATTATCTATGTCAAAGATCGAAGTTGACATAGTTGCCAAAGTATAAAAAAATCCTGACTCCATTTTAAATCAAATTGGTCACATAATTATTGCAAAAGTATTACCATCTCTTTACAACGACTATTTAAATTCTTACGTGACATTTTTGAAATAAAACACACTAATTTGTTCTAAAAAGAACAGATTTTATTAAATAGGTAAAAATATATAACAAGAGGTATTCACTTTAAAATTTAAAATAATAAAGTACAAAGTGTCAACACCGCAACTGTCAAATAAGTGTTACCAATTTATGCCATAATTTTACCTTCGTTCGATTACAGTTACAGTGTGTTCCGAACAAATGTTCTTGATAAAAACTCTCTATAATGGATTTATACAAATTAAATGAAACATATTATTGTGTATTTCTTTAAGTTAACATTAATAGAAATTTTTAAATATTATTTCAACGCGTATATAATAAAATATGTCTTGTGGCTGTAATGCCAGTGTACTCGGTAAAGTGATTCTAAAAAGAACACACCTAAACCCTAAATATTTCGTGTTGGTATCATATGACGTCACAGGCTATGACGCCGATGACGTGCATCGTTATATAAATTAGATGAAGTGTATGTATATTTTACTCACTATCTGGAAAATTTGTACAAAAATATTTTTTACTAAAATTGTCGATATTATGTAAATTTTCTTTAGTTGATTTCTTTTGAGTTTTATGACTTTATAACAATCATACAACAAAAAGAATCAATTTTCCATGAGTTGTTAATCTCTTTGAAAAATGGTATTTTTCTTTGAAAAAGTAAGTCATATTTTCTCTCAACCGCAAGTTTATACTATATCCTGAAAATAGTCTTTTTAAGATCCAACCCGTAAAACAAACAATTTTATTTCAATAAACATCGTTAACCATTTACCTTTTGAAGATATCACCAGAGACTAAGAAAGAAATATTGATCAAGCTTTAATTACGGAAAAAGGATTCAATATATCACCTTTTCGTAGTCAAGGACTCTTAAGTTACTGTAAAGAATCCTTTCCCGTGGCTATTGGATTTCACTTGAAGGTAATATTATTACTTCTGTACTTCTAGTTCTAATGATTAGAGGTAACCATGACAGTGTTAGTGCTGGTCACATCCAAGGTCCCTTAAAGATGGTGTTGGAAAAAAGGACTTTTCTAGAAAACGACACTTGTTTTATTACGTTGTTGCGAATGCGCACGAAGAGTCTATAATAAAGTAAAAAATTGCAACGACTCGCTATCATATAAATCATGGATGCAATGAGTTCATGCCCCACTGGACCTGTAAAGGTAAACTTGTCTTTAGTACATAAAATCAAGCGACACGACCAGATATCTGGATACTCGTCTGGTTAGAACAACACAATCTATGAAGAAAGCCAGAGATATTACTAATATATCAACAAAAACTGTAGTTTTAAGAAAAGACAATGGAAGAGTCAAAAATAAAGATATGGAGAAGAAGTAATTTACGCTTTTAAAGATGGGCCAAATAAAAATGTGACTTTCTAGAGGAAGAAGAAATACTGAAAAGCACCCAGAATTCATCTTTCAGAAGAGATATAGAGATGTTATTCAAAGCATTAGTGGAAAAATTAGATTCAGACAGCTCTGACGAGAAAAACGAAAGAAAAATATTATATTGAGAAGTGGATAAGTAAAGGTTGATGCAAGAGGAATACTGATTGCACAACAGGTTCTCAAATGCTCACGAAATATCATCATAAATAACTATGAGTCAAAACAAAATGTAATTGCTTCAATCACAAAAGATACCCTAAAGATTTATACTGATGGCTGAAAAACACAAGAAGGTATAGGAATAAGGGTTCCTGGTTATGACTAGCAATAGTTTTGGTACTCAAGATTCCCTCAGTAAGAAGACCACGAAAATTATGGAATAACAACTTATTAGAGGCACATTGAAAAACAGGCAGTCATGTCTACATACATAAAAGAAGATGAAGAAGATTGCCTTAAAAATACCTCAATTTAGCATAAATGGCTATAAAATGATGAAAACAAAGTTTTTAGTGTTTTATTGTTATATAAATAGTTATTGCTTCCAACACCTAAGCTACATTAAAGACTGAAGTCTACAACTTGTCAGTCCGGATCTAAGAATTTGGAACAACAAACAGTTCCTTAAGTAACTGGCGAAGATTAACAAAGTAACTATGATATGGATGCCAGAGCATAAAAAAAATTTTTAAACAGGATTTATGATAGCCTTGACAAAAATTGGTTTGTGCTTATTTTGTTAGGCCAGAACCATTCTACAGTACATCACAAAAAGTTGCATCGTAGAAGATCTTAAAAAATGCAAAAAGTACTTAGTGCAGCCTACTGAAAAAATATTTCAGGCTTATAAGAAAAGCAAAGAGATTATTACAAGCTTCTTGAGAAAACAGGTGAAAGTATCACTGTTGTTTCCATTGAATATTGCTTTCAGATATCATGTCTCAAAAATGGGCAAAGGAGAAAAAACATATAGATTTTCTGATAATGCAACTTATTTACCAATGCCACAAATATCTGGAAAAGTTCTTTGTAGACACTGATCAAGTAAAAAACGTAGTCCGGAAGGATATGGTGTGTCAGAGAATAGAAATGTTGGGTATATGACAAATGATTTTTAAGGCCGCACTGCGGAAAGATCCAAGGCATCAAACTACTGCTTTGAAAAATACAATTTGTAATCTACCATTGTAGTTTTGACGAGGCATCATATAATAATACAATTAATTCACAAGTATACTCTGATCTTCAGTAAATATACATTGAGGATACCTTGAGCGATTGAGATATAGGCAAATACCTTTCCCGTGGCTGTTGATTTTTGCTTGTGTTGTTCTACTTGAACAATTGAGTTGAACTATTGTTCTTTTGAAAAAGTTGCATACAAGAATGCCAAACATAAAGGAGAATTTATTAAGTTAATATATAATGTTAATGCCGATAATATCTAAAACCGGAAAACGATGTAATAAATCAATCTCAAGAGTGTATAATTTCAGTGTAAAATAGGTCAAGTGTGGTTTTTGCTAATTACTATTGGCAAGCCCTAAAAAGTAAATGATTATAAAATAATGGTTGGTCCAACATTTTACTTTTTCAAGTTTAGCAAATAATTTAACACCCTATGAAAATCTTTGACTATAATTAAACCTATGTTAACCATGTTAGCTGTCTCTTGTTAGTGTCAAAACACCCTTATACAGCTTCATAAATAACTACCTTATCTCTGGCGCAACTTAATAAATCTTAAGACCCAAATTATTGCAGCATATTAATTGAAACACGAGCTCTTTAATACGTGAGCTTATAATTAATATAATGTGCCTTCTCAAAATACTTTCGTAATTTGTAAGTCTTGACAGTCTGAACCCACACTATGACGAGGACACAAGCGTCTTGTCTCTGCGTTCGCTGGTAATTTAGTTTAGATCGTAGATTCTGATTAAATGAATTTTCGTGTCTGGTGCTTCTGTATATAAATGCATTCTCACTCGAATGTATGTGTACAGCAGAGTTAAAACGTAAAGCTTTACTAATTTAATTAGAAACTTTGGAGAATGTTACTTCGACGTACTTGTTGGAGATGGTTAATGCCATTTTCGTGACAAAATAAATGAATGAAGTACAAAATACCTAATGTTTTTTTTAAGGTTAAAGATACAGTACAACATAAATTTAATATTTTCCAATATAGATATATTGGAAATATATCTGTTGTAGGCCACATTATGAAATTTTTATCACTGCGAAGTGGGCACTTCGTCAGCAGTTCGGGACTAGAAACTACTCTATATATCTAAACTATTAAACTACTAAAATTTGTAATATTTTAACATCCAGAAAAAAAATTGTAATTAGATTTATAGAATGCGGCGTAATGTACTAAAGAGAAACACGATGTATTTCATCTGTGCAAGAAAATACATCGCCGGAGAAAACATAAAAGAGACTGCCGGAAACATACGCAAACAACTATCTCAATGTTTACAAAATAAAAACGGAATATTAGATATCAATAAAGTTAGGTAAAAGAATAAAAAAACACGTTTTTGAATTAGTTTAAAATGAAAGAGTACCCCGATTATTATACACCGATTGCTGTAATAGGTCCATCTATAACAGAAAGTGAGGTTACACGGGCAATTCAAACGACAAAAAATCTAATAGCACTGGGCCCTAATGAAGTAAGCTGAAATACTAAAGTTTTTGGAAGACAATTGAATTAAAGTACTATGTGGTCTCTGTAACAGAATTTATGATACTGGGATATTAACAACTGATTGGCTTAAGTTAACATTTGTCCCATTACAAAAGAAACATCGTGCAAAGACATGCAATAGTTATCGTACAATAAGTCTGGTGAGTCACGTTATGAAGATCTTTCTGCGAGTAATACATAGCAGAATATACACGGAATTAGAAGAGATTATGAGGAATTAGCAATACTCAATTCGGATTTAGGCGTGGTTTGGGTAGGAAGTCCTGATCTAAAGATGCAGAGATATAAATCAAAATGTATACATCTGTGCAATCGCTTTTAAAAAAGCTTTTGACAAGGTCTGACATAACAAAATGCTAGAAATATTGAAAACACCTAAATTGGAAGATTAAGATTTACGAATAATTACAAATCTATATTGGCATCAAGTGGCAACAATAAAAGTTAAACAAGAACTGTCGGATGAAATAAATACAAAAACAGGAGTGAGACAAGGCTATACTATCACCTTTACTCTTAAACTTCTATTCAGAAGAAATATTTAAGGAAGCCCTAATGGAGACAACAGAAGGTATAATTGTGAATGGTGTAACCGTAGACAATATTAGATATGCCGACGATACCTTAGTACCGGCTAATTGCGGAGAAAACCTTCAAAATCTAATGACAAAATAAAGCAAACCACTAATCACTATGAATTAAACCTCAACGTTAAGAAAACTAAATATATGATAGTTAACAAACAAAATTATATACAGGATGTTGGTATAAAAATTAAAGATGCCATACTGGACAGAGTAGAGAAACTCGTGTATCTCGGCAGTAATATCAATGACAACTGCGATCCAGCCGTAGAAATTAAAACTCGAATAGAAAAAGCCCAAACTTTTGTAAAAATGAGGAACGTACTTTGCAGCTACAATTCTAGTATTTACCTTCGCGTTCGAACGACATATTGCTACATTCCAGTGCTACTGTATCGAGTGGAAGCGTAAACTTTAAATGAGACCATGCTTACAAGCTTGGAAATCAAAGGCTTCGCTGTGGGTATACAGAAGACTACTAAGAATAAGTTGTGTCGACAGAATCAGAGATGAGTAAGTCCTTAGACGCCTCAACCCAAAGAACACAACTGGTCAATACAATAAAGAGATGCAAGCTAAAGTACCTCAGGTCACCTTTTAAGACACCCCAAAAAAGATCAACTTCTACATCTGACCATTCAGGAAAAGATTCAATGTAAATGAGATCCTGGTAGAAGGAAAACATCATGGCTGAAAAATCTAAGAAAACATGATATCCAACGATCAATAACGATCATGGAACTACAAGAAAAGAGTTATATACAAATCGAAAGAATGAATGTCTTGTCGTTTCCGTCTACAAGTTAGTACTCCAGCCATACAGTGATGTTTCAATCTCAGCTGACGGACATTGGTAGGTAGCAGGTAAACACAGCAATAATACCGCTTTAATAAACGACAAGCATGATTGCTGAATACGCATTAAGCTTCTCTGTGTAATTCTAACTATATGTGAAAAATTTGAAGTATTGAAAATATTGAAGGGTGTAAAAACCTACAATTATTTGGGGGTAATGTTTAATAAGAAAGAGAATAGTGAAGATGAACATATTATCAGAAGAAAGTCACAGGTTGGGCTTGTACATTAACTTTTCCAAAACCCACAAAATTCCACAAAAACCCCCATGAACAAGTTACACCTAACATACAAATAAATGGTATCACCTTTCAGAGTTCCCAAAGCGTCATATACCTGGGCAGAGAGCTAAATAGTGAACTAGACCACTAAAAAAAATTAGAAGATGCATTGAAATATCAAGATCTGATTTCATTAATATGCGTAAAATGCTCTGTAACCCCAAGCTATCAGTCTCAATAAAATTGAGAACACAAAAGTGTTATGTGTGGTCTCTATTACTATATGGCTGTGAAACCTGGACATTAAAACAGTATGACGTTAACAAATTAAATTCATTTGAAATGTGGATGTACCGCCGAATGTTGAGAATAAGCTGGACCAGCAGAACTACAAATGAAGAAGTACTGGGAGTAATGAACACACGTCCTCATCTGATCAATACTATCAAAATTAGAAAGACGATTGATAGGACACATAATGCGCCATAGGAAATTTGAGCTGCTCCAGGTAATATTAAAAGGCAAGGCAAAGGTGCATAAGACGAAAGAAAAAATCTTGGCTACGGAACATCAGAGATTGGACCCACACAAGAGGAAATGAATTAATTCATCAAGCCCAGAACAGAGAGAAATTTGCTATATTGATCGCCAACCTCAACAGAGAAGGCACTTAGGAGGAGGAGGAAGAAAGCTAAAAAAGTAAGACACAAACAGATACGAGATGAAATAAAGCTAGATCGTTATGTAGGCGAGGAAATTAAGAAAGGACCGTTTATTTGGTTTAAACACATGAAAAACATGCCAGAAGAAATATGGTCCCTAAGAATAATAGACTGGATTCCCTTGAGAAAAGAAAGAGAGGACGTCCTTGAAGAAGTTAACGTACCGATATCGATGAAGCAATGAGAGCAAGGAACCAAGAAGGGGGAAAGAACCGATGACAGAAGACCATGGCAATAAAGGAAGGAGAGACTGCAACTACTGTAGAAAATTTGTTTTCCGAAACGTCGTCAAAATATTGGTTTTTTTCAACGGAACTTGGAGAAGGGAACGACAAAGATAGATAAAAATGGTTGAGTAAGGAAAGGCAGTAAAAACTGTAATATCCTTGAATGTAGTATGTGTGGTATATGGATTAAAATAAAAATTAAAAAACAATAATCAACAAGAAACAATTGATAGTTAAATTTTGAGTAGTTGGTTCGCCTGCCTAGGAATCAGGGTAGTAAAAACTATATAGAAAAATTATTGATTTAAAAAGTCACTCACAATAAGCTAGTACCTGAATTTAGGTGATAACATTTGTAAAAAATCTTTATGTGCTATGTTAGGAGATTTTCTTATTTTTATCAGTAAACTTTTGTTAAAGTTAATATTGTTGCCCGTGATTTATTCAAATTTTACTTTTGCAACTACTTGTTATGATCTAGCTTTGTTTGGTTTTTATTTAAATCCATTTTGTTAAGAAGATAACCTAAATAGTGGTGCACGTTTATAACGATAATCATTTGAAAAATCTTTGGCTTGATAAAATCACGATAAACATAAACTTCCTTCGAACTGCCTAATCACCATAAGATAATCATTATATCTTATCCATTAACTTATCTAGATGGATGAAATAAAGCTGCTGACGATGCTTTTGTCCGGAAACAAGATCGAAATTTTCCGGCTATCGCCTTTCCAGTAAAACTCTAATCGCCTCCAGGGGTGACTGTTAGTTGTTCTCGGTCATTGCGTTTATTTTATGACCGGATTTTCTCCGTAATTCCAGGATTAGCCGAGAAGTCTCATTTTTTGCCACTTTCAGTTTGACAGAAAATAAATGGTAATTTTGTTAGGATTTTAAAAAAACTGGAATCTTATATCAAATTTATCTTATAGGCAAATGTAAGAAAACAACATTTAAGGAATGCATTCAGCTCCTGAAGTTAATCTGATTTAAAAATAGATTATTAGGTACACTTGCATTCAGAATGTTGTAAAATTGTATTCATCGACATAAGTACCATTAGGTTTTCAGTAAAATGTGTACATATATGACAATTTATAAATAGTAGTAATGCTTCTAAATCATCAGATTAAGTGGAAAATTTAGAATTATTACCATGACGTACAGAAACAATTGTAGGAAAAAGAGAATATAAACTTGTTTGGTTTTTTTAAATTCACCTCTGCTCAAACATTCCAACAAATATTCAACCATTTAAATTACAATTCCTCGGTTAGATCACATTAACATTTAATAATTCTTCTTCTTTCGAGAATGATCCATCATATCCTTCAAGTTGTAGTTAAGTTTCTGTCAACTAAGAAGAATTATTTAGAATAAAACCGCAGAGAATTGGACTCATGAATATGACAACTTAATTAGATTAATGAGGGCATTCCTTACCGGCAAAATACAAGATTCAAACTGAACAGGTCAGCAGAAAAAAGAAATGAACAATTCAAGTAGGTAGTAGCCAAGTGTGATATGTTCAGGGACGAACTTTTGAAAAGAAATTTGTTTAGATGCAAGAGATACTGAAGCGTTTTAAACATAAAAATTATTTTAGGTTTCTAATACTGCTACATACTTGTAAGAGAGTAAAAATATAAAGAAGATTGAAACAAACTATTGGAACAAATTATTTTTGTACTCTTTTTGACAAATTAATGTCAAAATGTTTGTGCAAATTTGACACATCGGTTAGTTATGCTCTAAGAGAACTGATGTTACAAGTTTTAAAACTTTGCGTATTCACTTCATCCTGGAGTTATATATCCGCTTAGCTATCATATGAGGTATTATTGGCTTATAAGTTATAATAGATTCTAAACTAAAAAGATATGTATATGAAACTGCAACTGAAAAACCCTGAAAGTAAAAAGGAAATACGTGTCAAGGTTGAAATAGAAATGATAGATAATTTCGTACATAAAGTCGTTGAAGTAATAGGAACTGCTCTTAAAACGAAAATAACAAAGAGTCAACAAGAAAATATCAAGTTCAAGAAAAACAACAAAAAACAAGAATGGATAACGCAAGACAACGTTAAAAGAAACCAAAGAGAATACAAACGAATTAATCAAATAACTAGAAAAAAGTGCAGAAAGGCCAAAGAAAACTTGATGTCAACAAAATACGAGGAAATTAAACAACTTTTGAGGTAGTCCAGGGCTCGCGAAGGGCTATAGCGCCAACTGATGGATAGAAAACATCATCAGACTGACTAAAATCACTAGTAGTAACATTACCAACAAAAAAATGAATTCCTTGCAATTCGATTACTATCGAATATTAAGCATGATTTCTTGTGTCCTTTTTCCCAGAATCATCCATACACGACTTTACAAGAAATATGAGTTTCAGATGAGTGATCCTCATTTTGAGTTCTGAAAGGGTTTGGGAACACAAAAAGATCTTTTTGCTTTGAATGCACCGATACAAAGACATGAATGTAGATGTATATGTATGTTTTATTGATTATAGATATTCATTCGACTGCGTTAACCATCAAAAGATAATTGAAATCGTAAAAATAACTAGAATTAACGAACAAGACTTGCAAATTATCTCAGAACTACATTTGAACTAAACGGCAATGATTAAAATAAAACACACACCATTACAAGATATAAAAACCTGACGAGAAGTGCAACACGGTTGGGTCTTGTTACCGATATTATTTAATCGATATTCGGAGTCTATATTAAGAAAAGCATAAGACAAGCATTAGACGAGGTCCAAGGTAGAATCAAGATAATGGAACTAGCCTAGACAATATCAGGTATGCTGATGATACCGTTCTAATAGGAAGCAACGCACAAGAACCCCAAAATATAATAAATGCGGTAGTTTGTGATATCGAAATGTTCGGTTTAAATCTAAATGTTTACAAAACTAAAATTCTAGTATTTTCAAAGATACCAATAAACCTACATTTAACTCAACCGTAACGCAAAAAAAAAGAACGAAAGAATCGAACAAGCTAGGAAAACAAAGCTACAATATCCGTTTGGAACGCCAAACTTAGAAAGAAGATAGGTAAAGAAATAATAAATAAGACTTACTTACAATCAATTTAATTTAACTATCAGACGACCGGTTTCGCTTTCTACAATATGCAAAGCATCCTAAGGTCTCGATACAAAGTTAAACAAATGATGCCGATACTCTCGTACTTTGTATCGAGACCTGAGGATGCTTTGCATATTGTAGAAAGCGAAACCGGTCGTCTGATAGTTAAACTAAATTGATTGTGAGTAAGTCTGATTTATTATTTCTTTACCTATTTGAAATGGACTCACACAAGCAACACATTCATGATTAAAAAGAAGACTTTATAATAAGAAGATCATATTGGTGATCATCACCTAATTAGTTGTTGTCCAGAAAATAGATTCAATTTTTGGTCCATACTAGTGTCCTAGGTTCTTAAACCATACAGTTCTTCCCCTTTCTGGGCATTGATTAATTATTGATTGATTGATTGATTGATTAATTTCAAATTTAAAAGTAAACGTATGCATTCAGACATCCAAGTTAATCTGGTAAGAGTTATACAGCTAATATAAAAAAGGACAAACATTAACAAACTGTTTCAGGTGATAACTTGAAATCCTTAATTCGTACAGATAATCTGGTATTTTTCGTGAAATCCAACACAGTAGTTTCAAATTATTCACATACACACTAGAATATAATACATACATACACAAAAATACATAATATTAAACGTAAATAAAAAGAGAATAGAATAAAATACTACAACAAAATAGTGGATGTTGGCTAGCACTAACAGGTGGACAATTTCGTCCCCCTTACGAGCAGGGAGGATTTATGTTACCTTTAGGTAACATCCTATAACATCGATCACATATCACCAGTTTATTACATTTAATCATAATTGTCATGTGATTCAAAGGTTTTTACACCTATTTTCGTAGCTAGTTTCAACTACTCTTACAATGTTTTACTAATGTTGGTCCGACTGGATCTTGTTTAAATAGAATTGTAAATATTAATAATTTATAGCCTAAAACGAAAGATGATATAAAAAGATAACAAGCGCCTAAAACTTGTTGATTCGGCTCTGCATTTGTCGTGACCAAATCGTGACCAACTAAGCGCTGGACGCAGGTCGAGATTGACAATTCCAAAGAAATCCAAGCAGGCAGCAGCGAGAACTGGTGAAGGTAGCCCTAATTAACTCGGAATTAAAATTACTCGATGGTTCTAGATTTCGATCCGATAAATTATTTTTAAACGTACTACTTGGTAAAGATTTTTACAGATCTGCAAGATTTTAAAAGTGATAAGGTAAATGAAAGTAATGCTGGTTGATGGTATTTAGGTTCTAAAAGTGGGTGAGGGGCAATCAACAACCATTAATATTTTTTATTGTTTACTGGAATGATAATACTACATTATAAATTAAAATATATAGATGAGTAGACATAGATAACTAGGTAGAATATTTGTGAAAACAGGCAACACTTATTATTAGCAACAAAATTTCAAATTAATATGGTTCTGATACTATTTTCTTACAGTTTCATGTTCACTACTATTATTTGTTAGTAATAAATTATAATTATAACTACAAATATTTTTATTTGCAGAACAGATTTCAACTAATTATTATGATCGCCAACCCTCAAGAAGAAGAACGATTTAGACAGATAATAAACATTTTAAAAGGGAACTAGACTTTAGACTTTCAAATGTAATTGTTAGTAGTTTAGATACATAAAATTAACTTCGACTTAAGGTTAGCTGCCAGAACAACAATGATAGTATGTGATTGGTCTTTGGAAAAGGTATGTATAATTGTAAAAATATTTAAAACAATATAAACAAACTAAAAACGATGGATATAAAATGGAAAATATGACTAGAACTAGCGCAGACAGAATGAAAAAAAGTTACGTATTGATCGATTTTAAAAATGAAAGAAGCAGACTAAGTAAAGTTCGTTGATAATATTATCAACGTCAAAATAAACTGTCTCACCAGTTGCTACTTCATAACTATACTTGAGTTAGATTTGTTTTACATTTATTTCTGAAATCATCATAAATGATAACAATAAATATGGTCAGAATTTGTTTCTTTGTTTATTACTTTTATGCAACTTAATGAGCCATTAATAATTTACTACAAATTAAAAAACAAACTACCCACAGGCAATTTTTTACCGTTATCTTTAACAATACCGACCTATGAGGCCAAGCGTATTTTGCAATATTGCCATATTTGACTAATTTAAAAATCATAAAGTAATGCTTTGTCCAGTCTTATTCGTTGAACCGAGAAGCCATGAAGAACCCTGAATAAATCGCCACTTTATTATCCCGTCATTCAGATGATTTTATACAAACAGACCGGCAAAGGCCGGTATAGTACGTGACGCGAGTCGCGCGGCAACAATAGAGAAAAAAGAAAAGCGCGGTTCTTGTGAAGGATGGCTAAAAGTCCAGTGACCGCAAGTTTAATACACAGAATATGTTATTAGTGGTCTCATGACACAATAAGAGGCATTTTGTGTAGGGCCTAATTGGACTATTTGCCGACTATAGTGGCTGGGAATGCGTCTGGAGGTGTGTGTACACATTGCTGGAATCCCGAGACCTTAATTAAATGGATGACAGTAGTAACAAGTGTCTCGAATTCCTTAGAAGTGTGGTTGTCTCTTAAAGGTTTTATTTTTACGATGAAGAATATCGAGACGCTGAGATATCGGTGGTATTCATACTCAGGGGAACATATCGCTTTATGGACCATTTCATCATTAATTTAATTTACTTTTTATATCTTACAAGGACAGATATATACGTTACCTTCCTTATATGAAGATTACTGTATAACGATTAACGCTAGAAAAATAAATAAAATTAACTTCTTTATTTTATTGAAGTTTGTCATAATAAGTACTCAAGGAGGTCTTAAGTAATTATTTAGATTACACAGTGATCTATACAGTCAAAATTAGTAGTATGTACAACAACTGCTTACTTTATACCAAAAATAAAGATTAAACAAAGTATTTACTCTAAATAATCAATCCAGCATTCTTTTCTCTGAAGCATGTGCTATATAAAAAGCCCTTGATTGGTGTTGTGATAAAAAGTGAAACAAAATTGGTCGTGTGCACTGATTCTTAAAAACTTAAAAGTCACAATTAACATTACGAAAAATCTTCTGTTAAATAGTACTTCCCTTTGTCTACATATCGCACACATAATATTAATTGTTCACTGGAGCTGATCTCAGCTGTTTAATCTACCAAAAATAGAAAAATATTGGCTTCGTTTAACTTCTCCAACAATTTTTTTTTTCAATAACAGTGCCACAAAAATCTATGAGGTTATTTTGCGTTTTTTTACTTGTAAGTGATGAATTCCTCAGATAATTTCTAAGATGTTTTCCAGAATTTGATCACCAGCATCAACTCTATATTTAAGTAGTTTTTCGAAGTTCCTTTCTGTTTAATTATTGATTAATTCAGACGATTTCATTTCCAAATCAATACCCCATCATCTCTGTGCTCTCTTAAAGAAATGAATGTTTTGTAGACCGCACAAAATAATATTGTTGTTACAATCGGAACAAGTTTTATTCTATTTTCTTTCCCTGCTTTTGCAACTTCAATATTCATTTGAACCATAATGTTTTCTGCCTTACCTTCAGATACTTTTTTAAAGTTCATCATCATTATTAACCTGTATGCGTCCACTGCTGGACATAGGTCTCGCTCAGCTCTTTCCATATGTCTCTGTCTTGCACAGCTTGCATCCAGTTATTGCTAACACGCTTCAGGTCGTCAGTACATCTAGTTGGTGGCCGTCCTCTGCTTCGTATTGCTTCTTGCCTTGAATTAAATATATAGTTTCATTTACCAAACGCTGCCCAAGCTAATCCAATGCGACGTCTGAGCTCACATATCTGGCCTAGTCTAATCTGCACAATATCCCTTCCATCCACATCAATATTTCGATTTAGCACCAGATTAGTCATTATTGTTCTTGTTCATATTAACCTTTAGTCCGACATCCAAGGAAGCGTAATATAATTCTTTAAACATTATTTTTGCATCATTCATACGATCGGCTATAAGGATGATGTCATCTGCAAATTTCAAATGACTGAGCTTCTCTCCACTGTATACAGAATTTATTTGTTTCTTGTTCAGATAGTCTTCAGATAGGCATTTTTGTAGATGTATTTAATTATTTAGTGTAGCGATGGTTTATTCGCATTCTGTGAATGCTTTTAACATTTTCTGATGGCTTATGTTATCGAATGCTTTCTCGACAAATATTAGTGCCAATGGTTTGTTGTATTCTGCGAACTTCTCTATCAGGTTTTTTACCACTAGTAAGTGGTCGTTAGTGCTGTATCCCGATCTAAATCCAGCTTGTTTTTAAAGTTACTACATTTTAATTGAGCTGTTTTATGAAAAACATTATCAGAATGGCCTTTCAGTATTTTACAACCTTTCATGAATTTCCGAAACGGCTTCGTAACTCACGTCTGCGATTTTCCTTTGGCTTTTCTCCTTAGACAATAAAACACACATATAGCAGTAAGCACCTGCCATGTGTGTATGTCACCTCATCTTTCTTGCTGTAAGATAGCTACGGGAATTTATTTATACACATATGCTGATCTTGACTGTCCCGATTTTAATGTCTCTGACGCACTACATTATTTAAAATGTGAAAATCATATTGTTGCATAAATTAATAATTAAAATCAAGTTATGGAGTCCTATTTTGTGTTAAGGCCTTCCTCTCGTCCAAAATTGATCAGCTCCAAGTTTTCCTTTATTTTTGCTTAAGGATTTCACTCTAGCGCACACTTTTTGACACAAAAGTAATTTTTACGAAGTGTATGGCCGATTTATCCCCAGTTTCTGGATTATTTAATTCTCTGTCCCATTCTGTTTGGTCAGGTGTAGCAGATCTTCACTTGTGATAGTGTTAGGCCAAAAATACGAACATTCTTCGTAGATATTTATTAACAAATACCTGCAGTTGTCTATAAGCGTTTTTGTTTTTTTCTAGGATTCACATCCGTAGAATAGAACAGACGTGACGTTCGACTTGAATATTCTGATCTTTGTCTGTGGTATACTGGCTACAGCTCCAAACCAAGTATGCTAAATACTTGTTGATATTTCTTATACAAATATCATCTTTCATGCCTCTGCTTTCTGTTATAACACTCCCAAGTTATGTAAAATTGTCCACACTGTCAATCTGCTACTTATTAATAGTGAGTAGTATGCTATTTCTTGCACTGATAAATTTAACTTGTTCCAAAGTTTGTACCTACTTTCAATGTAGGTGATCAATATACAAAAAGTTTATAAAATCTGAACATATTCCAGTATAATTACCAAGAAATCCTGTGTGTTATTTCATGGAATGCAGAAAAAACAAAATAAAAACTAAAATAAAACGTTTTGTAAATTTGATCGCTGACTTACTGGAAATTAGCAAGTTACCTTGAAAAAAGAGAGGAATTTTGAAAAAAGAGAGGCATATGATGTTTCCGAAAAATTGATATTTTTAATATCTATCTATTGGTATATTTAAACTAATCTTTACAGTAGATTTGCACGAATGAATGACACATATGTACATACAATAATAATATAATAATAATGTTAGAAACATAACTTAGTGTCGTCTACCTTCAACTGTTTTGCATGTTTGTGTAAAAAATGAATTGCTTTTGAATGTACCAAAAACAGTTATGTTTGGAGGTCGGTCTTGAAATTCGCAATTCCACAAAGAACTAATTCTGTTAAAAGGTCATGCTTAACAAATTTTATGTTTATGCGAACAAAAACAACCTCATACGACCGTGTTACTCTGGTTATTAAAATTAAAAACAATAGAAGTAATTACTGTATATTTTTGAGGTGAGCTTCTACATGAATATAGGATCAGTGAGTAAGGAATATTTCAGAAGACGATAAATATTTATACATTATCTAGAACGGAACCAAACGAAGACAACTACGTAGGACATCATTTGGATCATAATTAAAAATTATCTACTGATCTCAATATTAACATATTATTGTAAGAAGATTATTAGTCAATAAAGATAGATTAATAGCTTGTAGTAAGAAGAAAAAGAGCAAATAGAAATTGTATAGCTGTGAAAACCAGAGTGTTGAAGTTTAGCATGAGTCAACATAGTTGTCCAAGGCGCATATCGAGCAATGAATAGTAGCACGATGAAAAAAGTAATTGGGTATCAAATAATTAATTGGTTAAATGGTCTATGTAAACAACTGAAAAGAACAGCCAATGAATAAGGGGTAAAATTTTATTTTCGTCTAAACCAAATATTTGAAGATGATAGTTAAAAACGAGTTAACCAACAAAATGTCCTGATATCGGTAGTAAAATCGAGCTGTATTGCAATACATTCCGTTTAAAATTATTATGCTCTCTAGAACCTTTTACTGCAATGTTGTATCACCACTTGAGTTAATTACTTGACCTAGAATATTGAATTTACTATTCTTAATGTATTTTAAATTAAATGTATCAGCCATAAACCTCCACGCACATAAATCCATACAATGTAATTGATAACTGCCATTCAGTTTATACACCCATAAACTACGATCAGCTTTTAGATACGTCCATCACAATACTTTGTAGAAAAACGAAAAAAACAGCATAAAGTGCAGTTATTACTCTTACTCGATAAACGTCCAGCAAAGAAGAAGAATAAGAAGAGCATTCCATTCCGCGGAGCAATAGTAGTGCGATTGTGGATCATAATGACATGTTCCACCGGCTAGCGAGTATGTCGACTGCCCGGAGCAGGACTTCAGCCAGTATATCATATATACCGGTCTCCACGCCTACTTTAAACAACGTCGTTACCCAACTACAATAACAATTTGTTACGGGAATAGAACGCGCCACGTAATAATATGAACAGAACGGGTCAGTTTCTAAAGCTTCGATTATCGAGATGGGACACTACATACGGAGTCGTTCCTAGCTTGGTGTATAAGCACAGATGGGCTTTTAACGAAAGTAAAATTATGATCATTAGATCATTTTCCTTGTTATGAATTGTATGATTTTTAGTGTACTGGAAGTTTTTTAAGGTGGTCTAGATATTTTGAAGAAATGTTAAATAATAACAATGAGGAGGTCCCGAAAGTGAGAACAATTGAGAATGTTCAAGAGGCGTTTCCCACCGAGCAAGACATTAGAGACAGCATTTCAAAATTAAAAAATAACAGCGCCTTGGGACCATCTCCCTGCCGAACTCTTTAAAAAAAGGCGACGGTACACTGATAATACATATGCATAATTACTAAATGAAATCTGAGAATGGAAACCCGCGTAGAGAAAATTAAGAACACTATCCCATTCACAAAAAGGGGACTACCTTCCTCAACATGGCACACAAAATACTATCGAATCTACTATACATCAGAATGCTCCTCTCCGGCGAACAAATATTAGGGGGATATCAGTATGATTTTCGACCTAACAAATCAACAACTGATCAAATTTTCCCACCGAGACAGATTCTGGGAAAAACCTTAGAATTTGACATCGACTTTCACCATATATTGGTGAACCTGAAAAAGGTTATTCGTGAGTCCTAGATGAATACGAGTAATACAATATTTAACAAATCTGTACAAGTGGCTGGATATGCAGACCACATTGACACTTTTCGGTCGTTAAGGACGTCTGCACTGAAAATTGGACTAAAAATAAAAGCCCAAAAAACGCTACATTACGCATCTATAATACATAAAAACGAAATATATGTGGATATCCAAGTATGGTAATCTAGGGCCGATTGTTCGAACGCTAATCAATACTTGATTGTAATCAAATATTTAATCAAAATCAAATACGTCACATTTTAAGGTTATGGTGATTGATTTATTTTATTCAATTTTATTATTTGGCGTTATAATTTAACACAAAACATTATTAAACTCTTTCTGATGTTAATTTCATGTTTTTATTTACAAATAAATAATAATATTAAGCAATTTTTACTAATTTTGACAGTTGCTGTGACGAATTTGATTGTAATTAAATATTTGATTACAATCAAGTTTTGATTAGCGTTCGAACAATTGGCCCCTGGACTAATAATTGACGATATTGAGTTGACTACACCTTATGTGACCGTACTCACATAAGGTGTAGATAGCTTCCTAGAATGTCCTAGGTCAAAAACATTAGCAAAAAAATTAAAAGGAGAATAGTCATTGTATTAATATGATTTAATTGTAAAACATAATAGCCATGCTGATAGCCAACATCCGTAATGGATAGACACCACAACAGTGTACAAAACACTGATAAGGCCAGTTTTTAACATACAGAGCAGAAACGTAGTCACTAACATAGAATAACCAAGAGCAGCTTGAGTTTCCAGCAAAATATTCTAAAAAGAACATCATGATCATCATCTAGCCTTCTGCGTCCAAAGTTAAACATAGGCCTTCCTTAATTTCTTCCAGTTTTGTCGGTCTTGAGCTTCCTGCAGCCAATTCCCAACGATTCTTTTGACGCCGTCTGTCGATCGTATAAAAGTGCAAAATTTCTTAAATTCATAATATCTTGTTCATATTTCTAGGAACAGAAACCCAAACGAAAACTTAAAAACAGAGTATACCGAAAATCAACGTTCGCGGATGGTTATTCAACTACAACTCAAATCATCACCATAAATAAAAGAAAAAAGTCTTTAACACCTTAATCATGTTATCTGAATATGTGAACCTCAGTATTTGGGGAAATACTTGAAACATATATCTATACAAAGTGTTGGTACAGAACAGAATATCATTTCGACGATGAACATCAATGGATATCTAGAGATGCCATGAGTTGGTGTCATCCTAGGCTCTAGGCTTCTCTGATTATATACATTTCCAATTTAATTCTGTTTTATCACAATTTCATCATAACTAACATGTAGCTAACATTTCGCGCATAGATCAAAGCTGATATTCTGGCAGTTTTAAAGAATTTTCCTTTCAGTTTCATTGGAATCTTTCTGCCACACATCACACCATTCGCCTCTTCCTTTTTCCATTTTATCCATCTCGCTCTAACTCTACCGCATCTGCAAATATTTTTCCAGTACAAGGATTTTTGTTTACCTGAAAATATATTCTCATACTGTTCGATCTTTAAGTTATGCGATATTAATTTTAATTAATACACGAATTTTCTAGCAGTTCTAAAGTAATAGTAGTATTCGTAGTAGTATCCAGTAGTGCTTTATCAAGATCTAAAAAGAGTAAAATAATTTTATCTATTTTAAGCTATAGGTTCTTAATGATTTGGGTTAGATTGAATAGGCGATCTAAAGTGAACGTTCCATACCATTAGTTATTTCATACAGCGCCACTTCCAACTCGTTTCGATAAGATCAAATCGGTGTAAAAGAAAGAGCAAGACATGGAGAATAAAGCGTCAGCAGATATGTGCGTGTGATAGATATCAGGATTTGGGGTAATCAACAGATTACCTTTTAACTAGATTGTCTTTAGATCGAAGATGTTGATACTTTTTACGCCCGTAGATTATGATTGTTCAGACAAACATCTTTCATTGGCCTTTTTGTTATCTTGATTCTTTTGGTGGCGTATGCGGTTGTTACCTGTTTTAATATTAGTGAGTGTTAATTATGTAGTCATAATAATGTAAATATATAGTGTCTGAAATTTGTTGTAATAGGAGATGATTATATTGTTTGTAAAAATAAAATTACACTTTATTGTAAAAGTTTAGGACAGTGCTTTATTTTACGATTATATAATAATAATTTTTAAAAGCTAACAAAAGGAAAAGAGTGACTTGGTACAAAATTTTCAAATGTTGTTTGAAATGATAAAATTAATATGCTAAAAATAGGATCAGATCTTCTTAAATAGATTTTTAATAACAGAAAAAGCATTATAAAGCCTACAAAACTTAAACTTGCTTAAATAAAAAATATACGGATGTAGATCTAGATATAAACAGATATTTATAAAGAGTATATTCAATTGCTCAACTAAGCTTCAAATATATTTCCTCAAGATCTTCCGTATCTTTCCAAGAGTTCCAATGATTTATTTATTGTTCTACTATATAGGCAACACTTTCAGTATTGCCTACATCATCAGCATACGCCAAAGAATGTTACGATGAAAAAGACATAACGTTTTATTTAAATAAAAAAAAGACGCAAATAAAGAGGGAAAATAATAAATGTACTTTTTTGATTAACCCTGTTAACTTAAATTTTTATTTGTTATATTTTGAGGGGGATTAATCAGTCAGTTCTTAATACAGCGAACTTTACAATCTATTTGTCAATATGATGTTAAATGAACTGTACTAAGCTGTAATATTGTAAAGAACAATATATAAAAATGTTGCAGCGCGTTCGTATATTCAATCTGCTCACGACACGCGAACCCACATTTATAGAGTGTGAGAATATCACCAGACCAGGACAAGACAAGACAAAGACACATATACCGGGCGAAAGAAGAATCATGGGAGCATAGAACTATCGACTTGATTTATGTTATACTTACGTTGTGTAGTTTATAGTAGAGTCCGCAGGCGTTACAGACAGGCTCCCCGTTCTGATTGCGCCTCCAGAGGGTCGTAGTTGTGGTTTTGCAGTTCGCGCAACTCGTTCCTGCTCGCCTCGCCGCACTTTGTAAACTCTGCAAGAAAAAATAAAGGTTAAATTTAAATAATTACTATATTATTATGGATACTATTACAATATATATATTAATAGGAACACTAATAGGCAAAATATCATTACCGTATGAGATTTGTCTTAAATTACAGATATTTACTTCAATACCAGTACCTAGGTATTAAATATTGAATATTTTAAAATAAATTAAATTTTTATTTTATATCTTGCTCTTTTTTTTTGTAGTAGTAGTGTTTATTCTGTTATCCCAGCTATTCCGTTTCTCATGACTGGCTTCCGTACTTTGTCCTGAACAAGGGAAAAACACAAATTCATGTTTCTTAATCTATTTTTCTATTTCTATTGGCATTAACACGTTAACTAGCTTGGATGTAGATTATTGAACTAGAAGTTCACACTTGGCATGTCTATGTTTCGTGTGGACCTTAAGAAGGCATTTGACCAGGTCAAATTAAAGGACGTTATCTACTTATTGAACGCAAGAGAGATACCTCTAGAAATAATCAAAACGATCTACCAAAACAACACAATAAAAGTAAAAGTAGAAGAAAAACTAACCGACCCTATTAAAGCTGGCAATCGGATAAGACAGGAACATTCCCTGACTCCTGTATTGTTCAACCTGAATATGGATGAAATAATAAAAAAAGTAAGAACTAAAAAGGATACCAAATGAGAGAAAAACAACTTAAAATAATCTGCTATGCAGACAACGCAATACTACTCTCTCAAAGTGAAGATGATTTGCAACGTATGATGCACCAATTTAATATAACCGCCATAAAATTTAACATGTTTATATCCCCAAAAAAGATAAAATGCATGGTTATAGAAACAAATACTAATATGTAAATTGGAGTTGGAAGTCAGATTATAGAACAAAGGATGGAGTTTAAATATCTATACATCACATTATCTAGCTACGGAAAGCTCGAAACTGAAGTGAAAAATCAAGTGAATAGAGCAAACAGAGTCACAGGTTGCCTGAATGAAACAATATGAAGAAGTAAAAATATCAAGAAAGAAATTAAAAACAGAATTTATAAAACAGTCATCAGACCAATAACGACATATGCGGCAGCAACACAGGTGGCACAGAGAGAACAAACAAAATGTTAGAAACAGCAAAGATGAAAGCTCTTAAAAAAATTGGTGGTAAGACACTATGGGACAGAGCTAGAAGTACAGATATACTACGTAGATGCAAGGTGAAGAACATCAAGAACTGGGTAAGAAATAAAAAAGGAGAATAGAACGATCATATAAGGTGAATGACAATATAGACGTCAAGACGCGGTTCCCCATAGGATGACGATCAGTAGAAAGACCACGAAAACGATGGAACGACAACTTAATGGAGGCACATTGAAAAACAGATAAAGTAATGTCTACATTAAAAAAAGAAGAAGTTCACACTAAAAACAGTGCTGCCAATTTTAATTATGCAGCTTCATCGATCTTGTTTATGCCTTCCTTACCATATCCTTAACAATATTTTAATGTAATGATTGCCCCTAACTTATCCTTTAACTATTGGCAGAATTTTCAGTTCTGCTACTCTTATCACCCTTTTCGCTTGTGATTTTTCCTCTATTGTATAGAATTGGTAGGTCAATGCACTGATATAAATTATTCATTTACGTTTTTACTTATAGTTTTTGCTTCTTTCCATGCCATGCTTGTATTTAAGCGTTGGTTATCTCCATGACAATGTACTTTTGCTCCACGAAAAAGTGACTCTGCTTCTAGCCTACTCCAACCATTTACCTATATCCAGCAACCATGAGAGCGTTTTACGACCAATCCATTTATTACCTTTACTTTTATCTGAATAATCAGTTTGAGGAAGTCTTTATTCCCGGTGTGTGTAGTCTAGAAAACCTTAAATAAAAATAGACCACAGATAACATTTTAATGTTCTCAATCTCGTTTATATGGTTAGGTTTCTGTTGGTAAGAGTGGGTTTCCATTTACTGAATGTTCTGCGTGTCAATATAATCCGAGACTTTACTTATTCGTCGCTTGTGTTTTCAGTATTCAACAACTTCCCAAATATTTACATCTCAAAATGTGGTACTAATTCGATAGTATGCCGGCACTTATTTTACTTATTAGTTCTTTCATATTATATCTTAGAGGTAACCTCATATTATCGCTACCTTAGTTCGTGCTTTTTTAGTTTTTCTAAAATTATCTTAACTTACATTTTTGCTTATTCGAAGATAAATAAAATTCATATTTTGTTATATTTTGCACCCAATCGTTATTGTACATATGCAGAATCTATATATGACTTTAGGAATTACAATTGTTAACATTTTTTGTAAATGTTAGGACACATTTTTGTAAAGAAACAACTAGATATTTATTGCTTTTTTTATCTTGTATGAATTTGTAGTTCGTCTAGTGCTGTAGTTTCAAACAGTAATTTTTTTATTTGTAGTCAACGTTAATAGTGTTCTCGTTTGCTACTCATTTTTCTACACTTTGCATATTGAAAAGACATCTCGTTTACCCAAATCCTATTTATTTTGTAATCCATTTTTGTTTTTACCCTTTTTTGTTAAGATTTTTCTTGTTCTGTAGCTATAGGCGTTTACGTTTTTGTTCTTATTGCACCGCTCCTTTAATAGGTTGGCGATTTAAATGGCAATTATGGCTTTGAAAACTGCACCGCGAAAAATTTCTGCCGATGAGCTGTCAAACCATCTCCTCAGGTCTTTAAGCCACAAGTTCTGACGTCTTCGGATTTCCTTCAATGCTTCTCCGAATACAGATTAAATAATAGCAGCGATAAGACGCAACCCTGTCGTACCTTTCGTCAGATTTGTATATCTTCGATGTTGTATGCTCTATTTTAATTGTTTCTATTTATTACCAATACAGTTTTGAGATAATTTGCTTTTGACTACGTAAACCACCATCTTTTGATGGTTTACGTAGTCAAATGTTGTTAGATAATCAATAAAATATGCATTCATGTCTTTGCATCGTTGATATTTTTAACCTAAGAGTTGTTTAAAAGCTGTCGAAATTTTTCTTAAAAAGTTAATTAAAGTTAGATATTTAAGTAAATAAACAAAAAGGACACCGTATTTTACTGCTGGCTGACTGTGACAAAAACCAAGCAATTGGAGTTCGCAAGTCATAGATTTTAATTCAACTTAACTGAAAGTTGAACCAGAAATCGATATTTGAACTATTCGTGTGATATTGTGCCAATTGATATACGATTTCACTAACTTTGAGTCATTTTGGTCAAACTTCTGGTCATAACTTTTTAGCCGGAATACATTTTTTGGTGTCATATGACACCAAAAAATTGACGTCAAAACCAAAACTAAATAATCAAACTTAACTTTTCAATACGCGTTTATTCTGCGTACATAATGTGGCTTTTCCGGTTCAACTTTTTAATTGGAAGTGATATAAAACATGAAGAATATTTTTGTTCTCATCTTGCTAAGGCGTGTCGAGTAATATATCGCTTGTACTATTTTATCGACTTTAACATAATACTTTTTGTCTAGGACATAGCCCAAAAAAAGAACAAGAAGAAGAAGAACATAATACTTTCGGTTGCAAGTAAAAACCCAGAGGTCCGAGATCAAATTTCTCACTTTTAATACCATTTTAGTTATAAGCTTTCATTCGATCCCTTATTTGTCATTATAGTAAGGGCGTCAAATAATATATCGCTTGTACTATTTCAGTGGCTTTAAAACAGTACCTTTCTTACAACTCTAGAACAGGAAATCTGGAAAAGTCAAATTTCCAACCTTTAGTACAATCTTTGGGTTCTAAGCTTTTATTTGATACCTTATTTGTCACTATATCTTTTTCAACAAAGGAGTAGTTGTGTTTACGGACAGACGGACGGACAGACAGGCATAAAACCGGAAGTATATATTTGTCTTACTAAAGCAAGTCGAATAACATATCGGTTGTACTATGTCGGCGACTTTAAAACTGCAGTTCCGGTTACAACTCTGGAACCGGAAATTTAAGGTCAAATTCGCACCTTTATACCAAATATTTTCGAATACCGGGGGAGTTGTGTTTATGAACTAATAGACAAACATGGATAATTCAAGGTGTTTAAGTTTTAATGTTGTAAAATTGGTGAAAACAATAAAAAAATAATAAAAAGGATGGAATAATGCTGTTTGTATATGTACAATACTTAAAAAAGTTAAGGAACACTACCATCCATGTACTAGCAATGACCACAGTGGATACAGAAGCAGCATGTACAGCTATAGCTTATCGTAATAGTACTAATCGCATTAATAAATATCAATAGTTCTAATATATAAAAATTAATTAATATGTCTAGAATGAATATCTGGAATATTTCTGCAACATGCAAAATAAACATCCCTGTCAATTATAAATCATTTCATCTCCACCACTGCAACCCGTCGAAATAAAGCAAGAACCAGAAGATTGTAGATCCGAACGCCTGAGTGTACTCCACTACTTGTGTCACTAACGTAAACCTATTGTCAGCTTTAATTGGATGGCGATCTCGAGCCGATAAGAAATTCCCGCGCTCTAAGGGCTACAATCGCGTACGATACGAACGCGGATCGCGAAATAACGTAGAAGAACTCCAGAGTTCATTCAGAACAAACGAATACAAGGTATGCGAATGTGACCCTTCCAGTGAGACGGTTCCCTAATCAACGTCGTCCGTGATTGATTAGAAGATAAATAGATTTGAGTGTTGTCGGGTGGGATTCGCTTTTGTAAGAATAAACGTTCGGCAATAAAGATTAAGACAGAACGTTCTGTCGCATAATATAGGACGAAAAACTACTTGGGAGGCTGGCTTGTAATCACCAAAAAGAGTACAAAAGAGACTTGCAATTCTATCAGTGTTTTGTCGTAAATTTTATTTATTTATATTAGATAATTAGTAAAAATAATATTTAAGATACGAGTAAAGCACAACCTCACAATTCAGTTCATATGGTCGATACTTAAAAGCATTTACAATTTTCATCTTAATCTAGTCTTACTTAATGCTCTTCTCCATTTTCTTCTATAGCTATGTTCTTGTTGTTCTTTTCTTGTTACGTTCTTTTTCTTTCGTCCAATTTTTCTTCGGTATCTTATAGATATTGTAGGTTTCGAAAGGGTCATTTTGCCTTTACATAGACTTGAAAGATCTTTTGTGTATATTCTATAGAATAGAATAGAAAGATGCTTCAAGCTTCCAAAAGTAAAAAAAAATGTTCTGGCTGTTATTGAGAAGCAAGGGTTAAAGAGTTACTTTATAGAATAATGCTACTGTCTTATCCGTTCCCGTTAAAAGAGAGTAAATTAGAGTCGGACCAGGTTTTTATTTTAAGTAGATCAGAAGTTAGTTGCCATAAGTTGCATAAGATTTGCATTGATTTTTAAATAAATGATGTCATTTATAAATATAAGGAAAATTAGAGGCCCCAGTACTCAACCTTGTGGTACTCCACATACGCTGCTTTTGTGATTAGAGTCAGTATCATTTGCTATAACGAGTTATTTCCTATTCCTCAAGTAAGATTGAAACCAATTGAAAGCAATACCTTGTATTCCATAGAAGTTTAGTTTCTTTATAAAAATGTCGTGATTTGCAAAATCAAAAGCTTTGGAATTTTTGTCCAAAAGGTCTAGATATCTTAGAAAGCCTATTATTTGTTTCAGAGCTGTTTCTTACATATAGGTGGTTATATAATAGAATTTTAAAAAGTCATACTCTAGGTATTTGTGACATCGGAGAACATTTACACCATTTTCATTTTTCGAGAATAATATTTGAGTGAGAAGTGTGCAGGGGGAATACTTTTGATTTTACTTATTTCAGTTTTCCGAAGCACTTAGTGTATTTTTGACTGCCTTTGTCCTGGGATATTTTCGCAATTGGTTGCACTAAGGTTCTTTTACCATTTTAAGATCTTTTATCTTTCACGGTGAGGCACATCTAGAAACTGCAATATGATTCGTGATACACTTGTCGATTTCAGAGTGCAGCTTGGCTTTAAAGGCAACAAACATTTTGGCCGAATTGAGGTTTTTTTCAGACAGTCTTTAGCACAAATCTCCATTGATATCTATTTGAAATATTATAGGCGTATAGCCGATAGCTCAGTTGTGTTATAGATTTTTCCCGCATTTTTCTTTAGATAGAATTAGTGTTTGTAGAAATTCGTATCTTTACTATTCAGATAACTTTAATTACTTTTTTACACAGAAGAGCGTCGATTATCCGGTCTCCCGACTGATAAAAGACGAGCATAAGTAATTTTATGTTCTAGCTTCACTCTTCGGACTGACCCACAAGTCGTAAAACGATGAAACTTGCCTCAAACATGGATTTAGTTGATGCTGTATATAAGTGGTTTACTCAAAAAATATTTCAGAAAAAAACCTATTTCTGATCTGATTTTTTGTGAAAAAGTAGTTCAATTCAATGAAAACCTGGAGAGCTGTCAAATTTTCGAGCAAGTGCTGATTCATCAGCAGCAGATTAATTCTAAGTTAAATTAAAGAAGTTACTAAAGGAATAAAATTACGACCTCCAAAACGTTTACAATGCAGACGAAACTAAGCTAAATTGGAAAGCTTTGCCACGAAAACCTCTTGCGTCATGTCGTGAATTAGTAGCACATGGACCTAAAATAAACAAGGCCTTATCGTATCACTGCCTTAGCTTGTGTTAATGCACTGGGAGCCACTGATTTCCCATGTTTTTCAGTGGTAAAATCAAGAAACCACGTTGTTTTAATCACATTGATAGGTCTGTGATGCCTATCGTTTAAACTTTGCAAAAGAGTGCTTCAGTGGATAGTACAATTTTCGTGGAATGGTTTATAGAAACTTTTTCTTATCGTTGTTAAAGCCCATCAATTAAAAAATTGCTTCATGATAACGCCCTAGTTTATCAATGTTGAAATGAAAAGGACCTGTTCTTAAAAAAAACAAGTGACCTAGCTGCTCCTAATAGAGTAGAATAGCTTTGACAGACCAAAAATGGAAGATTTTTTTAGGCATTACCAACTAATGCTTAAAAAATCTTCAATTTTCATCAATACTGTACCTAGAAAATGTTTTGTTGCAGTCTGAATTTTTCCGAATACTCACTTCCCTCAATTAATTTAGATAATCGACGATCTACTGTAGTAGTATTTTTATTTCTTTAGCAAAACTATTTATAGTCTAAAAAAATAAACAGACGAAAAACGATTTGTTCATTAAAATCAAATTTGTGAAGTTATTGATCAATGTTTAAATATTTCCGTAATATTACAAATTCTACTATTTGGAGCAAGGTGCAACAAAATCGTTTTGAAAACCGTCCTGTACATGATAACGGAACAGAAAACTGGGCTTTGCGCCGGCAGCTATAGAAGTATCTTCGGATTCGCTCTAAATTAAGTATTTATCCTCCGCCATTAGAAAGGCAAATAAAGTCCTATCTTGATTATGTATCTATCTGATGAGTAATTGAATTACCTTTATTACTGTAGATAATAAGCGTTTCCCATATTGTAAACGAATCTATGGTACCTACAATGCACGATTTTTGTCTATTTGCAGCTTTAATGACAATTGTCATGCTATGTATAATTAGGCTACGTTCGAACGATTGTAATATTATTAAAAATTCTACAAAAGTAAATTAAACGGTTTTAATTTGTCACACAAATTGTTTTTCATATTTTAGATCATAGATTAAATTTAAGTCCATCATTCCTATAATCGTTTAATCGACTTTTTTATTTTAGTAATAATTATATAGATATACTCTACTAAACGGAAAGCCATGGAGATCAACTAGACAGGATTCTTCTTCAGTGTACAAAAAGGATTCTTGAGTTTCACCTTGGTGACAAGTTCAGAATTTAAATAATAAGTAAAATGGTTAATAAAAATAGATTCCAACGCCTTTAATGCTAAAAAAGAATCAAATAAATAAGAATAAAAAGAAAACTGAAAACTGTGCAGATATTTTAGAAATAAATTAAACCTACAAGGTTGGTGAAGAACTTGTATAAAAGATACTTCAATGTAAGTAGCTGTCTTGGTATTTATTAAAAGTAGATGTTAACATATAAAAAAAAATTTAATAAAGCAATTGATATATGTGTAGACATATAATATATATAATAATGAATTATAAACAAATATAAATTAATAGAAGAGTTTGGTTTTTAACAAATATGAAGTAAATAGTAAAAAAGACAAAATTAAAGATAAAAAAATCTGATAATAAAAACAAGCTTACGTTTACTGCTCAAAATGTAAGATATTATTACACTGACAAATTGTAGTCATTAATATAAATTGAACTGAATATATAAATCACATTTAATAAATTTGAACGAATATCACCAGAAAGTAAGAAATCCGAATATTACTTGGTTGTCGAAACCAAATTTCAGATTTTTGTTTAAATCTGTGCCTTTCGTGAACTAGTTTCTTATACTCATAAAGAGTAAAAAAAGATAAAGAAAAGACAATTAAGATTTGATTTTTCCAGGACTCATCAGAACGACTGGTAGAGAAGCCTTGCCATAAACGTAAAAATGAAATCTGAAGTTTGGTTTTGAGAACCAAGATATCATTTATACTTTCAGGTTTTATTCTAAGATGTCGCTGTAGTGTCTTTACTGAAGTTATTTTATTGTTATTTCTTCTGACGGAAAATATTTAGGAAAATATTCACATTTAGGACTTCTATACCAATCGCTCTGATGAGTCCTGGTAGAACGAAATACATATAAGCGAATATGCAGAGACATTATACTTGAAATCAAATCTTAAGTATCTTCTCTTTTTTCGAACGTACATGTTTGAAGAAATATCTTTAGTCTCCTTCTCAAAAGTTACTTGAGAAGTCGAGGAAAACCTAATTTAAATAAAGGGTCAGGATTTGACCTTATTAAAGGAGAAGTAGTTAGGAACTTTTACTGGAAAATTTTACGGGAGGCCTACGTTCAGCAGTGGACCACTATAGGCTAATTGATGATTGATGAGTTAGGAACTTACTCTTTTATTTTACACATTTATCGCTGGAACACGTTTAAGCCAAGATATAGCATTTTTATTGATAGAGGAATCATAACTATACCTATATAAGTATATATATATATATATATATATAATATATATAGTATATATATAAGTATATTTATATATATAATATATATATATATAATATATATATATATATACATATATATATATATACATATATATATATATATATATATATATATATATATATATATATATATATATATATATATATATACATAAAGTTATTTAAGAAATTATTATAATACAGATTATATAAATATTTATTTAAATATCCAGGCATCACATTATCTAGCTAGGGAAAGCTCGAAATTAAAGTGGAAGATCAAGTCAATAGAGCAAACAGAGCCGCAGGCTGCCTAAATGAAACAATATGAAGAAATAAAAATATCGGGAAAGAAACGAAAGGCAGAATTTACAAAACAGTCATCAGATCAGTAATGACATACGTGGCAGAAACAAGACCTGACACAGAGAGGGCAAAAAGGATGTTAGAACCAGCAGAGATGAAAACACTTAGAAAATTTGATGGTAAGACACTATGGGACAGAGCTAGAAGTAAAGATATACGACGTAGATGCAAGGTGGAGAACATCAAGAACTGGATAAGAAATAGAAGAATAGTGGAAACGATCATATAAGCAGAATGACAACAAATAGAGTAGGAAGACCACGAAAACGGTGGAACAACAACTTACTGGAGACACATTGAAACACAGACAGAGTTATGTCTATATAAAAAGAAGAAACAGTAGAAGATTATACAATTATTAAAAAATAGCCATCTAATTCAAGATTGTCAATTTGAGTTAGAAACGAACATTCAACTGTAAAACAAATACACTGAATATTTATTGTAAAAAACAAATCCACAAAATTTGTGAAACAAATACACTGAATATTTAATGTAAAAAGCATTAGAAACAAAACTGGTTTGTTCAGCATTAGTTTTTGAACACTGCATAAGCATTCGATACAATTTTGCATACAAAACTAATGTATAAATTATACTAAACTATCCCAAAACAATAGGCAGATTTAATAGATTTTTAAGTCACTCCTAATGTGCAGAAATCTTAATTTGAAAATCAAACTGATTTTTTTTTATGCTGAAATAAAATCTACTATCTATCTAAATGCATTGAGCAAAGCTTTGCAAGTCTTAAATTGTAGAAAGCCACTATTGTCGGAGGGATACCACGAAGCTTTATCTGGAACCAGTTTTTCAAACCAAGCAAGTTTATGAACTATACAAGGAAAAATGCAAAGAACTTGAGAAAGACTTTATTAGCATTAAAAGATTTCACGAAGAATTTGAAGCTCGCAATTTGTCATTCTACATTCCTAGAAAAAACGAGTGCAATTTATGAACGGATTACAAAATAGGAAATTTACCCTTAGAAACGTACGAAAATCACTTATTAAAAAAAGAATTTGAAAGAAATGAAAATGTTTATGACAACCAGAGTACAGATCATGTACTTACAGTAGACAAGCAAGCTATTTTATTAGCACCATCCTTAAAAGCTTCTGCTTTATATTATAAATCAAAGCTAGTTGTACACAACTATACAGTGTATAACAACAAGACAAAAGATGGAGTGTGCTATGTTTGGCATGAGGGAGAAGGAGGAGTCACTTCCAATGAGTTTGCTTGTATAATCACTCACCACATCGAAAATTATTTGAAACCGCTTCCTAATGAAACAGTAATATTTTGGAGTGACAGTTGTTGCTACCAAAACCGCAATTCAAATTTGACAAACAGTTTTTTACTCCTGTGTGCAAAGAAAAATATAACTATTGTACAAAAATACTTGGAACATGGGCATACACAAATGGAGTGTGACTCCATCCATGCTCAAATGGAAAAAGAGTCAGAACTCGAGAAATCTATGTTCCAGCTGATTATATAAAAATAATGAAAAGCGCCAGAAAGAACCCAAAACCTTACGAAGTAGTTTACCTGGATCATTCTTTTTTTATGGATTTCTCATATATACCTCAATAAGACTAGCTACGAAAGCAGGAGAATCCATTGTTACAGACCTGTCAGCATTAAAGTACACTCCGGAGAAAGAAGTCTTTTATAAATTAAGTTTTGATAAAAACTGGGTTTTGTTGAGAAAAAGAGTGCGAAAAATTGATACATTTGAAGAGCCAAAACAGCTGTACCAATGCCCACAAAAGATTAAACTCCATAAGTACCAGCATTTACAAGAACTAAAGAGTCTAATTCCCAAAGACTTCCACGAATTCTATGATGCTTTCAGTCTACAAAAAATTCTTTATTAACATTGCAAACCCTTGCATGTCTCAACAAGTGTTAAAACTTGTATGTCTCATAGTAACAATAATTTAAGGGATAACATTCTTTGTTCTTTTTGTATTATAAAATATGCTATATGTTTAGAAAGTATCTAAAAAACAACTCATGTTTATAAAAAGTGCCGTTTTTTGAAATTAAATACATTTTATCGCCTCCTGAAAAATATAGTTAATCAGACATACCAGGTTTTACGTGTAAGCAATCGATATTTTCAATATTATTATATTGACATGAGACTTTGACATTATTCTTCTTCTTCTTCGGGTTCCTTCTCCTAGCGGAGGTTGGAAATCATCATCGCTATTTTAACTTTGTTGGCCGCATTTCTGAACAATTCTAATGAGCTGCAGCCGAACCACTCTCTCAAATTTCTCAGCCAGGACATTTTGCGTCGTCCTGGGTTTCTCTTCCCTTGTATCTTCCCTTGCATAATCAACCTCAGTAATACGTACTTCTCACCGCTTTAGTGTCACAGAAATCGATATTTTCTAATAACGTTTTATATATTATGGACCTGAGACTTTGACATTATTAAAAAAATGTAATTTAAAAAAAATTGAGGCTTTCGAACTCTTGTTATAATGCAGAGTGATCCTGCGGTACTTCTGGTTATACCGACTGATAGAATTGCAAATAAAGAACTACTGGAGAGGATTGGTAAAGGAACAGAACTAATCACCACTATACAAACAAGAAAACTGGAATAGGTAAGCCACGTGGTGAGAAGACCAAAATATAAAATTTTGAGACTCATGATACAGGGAAAAATTCAAGAAATAGGATTTTTTGGTCGAAGGCAGAGTTCTTGGTTGAAGAATCTATTTGATTCGTATCAAGTTTAAGTATGCAGATTGATTGACTTGTTTAGAACAGCAAGTTCAAAAATAAAAAGATCCATTATGATTGCCAAACTCTGTAGGGACTTGGTACTCTAAGAAGATATGTACACACGACACAGCTCTTGGAAAACATATTTGATACATCTAAGAGACAATTACAAAAATCCTGTGATAAGTTGCCAAGGTAGACCAATGATTGGAAAATAAAGTTGAACGATACAAAATCAGGACACATGAATTTTACAAATAAAAGAAAAAGAATCAAACCAGTGTTAACCCTGAATAACAAAGTTATACCATACGAAAACCATGCAAAATAGATTGGTATAACACTAGATACCCAGTTAAAGTTCATCAACAATCTACTTATTATGCAGCAAAATCTTTGCCCTTTTAACTGGCCCTCCATTACTAACGCTTTGGTTATTTACTATTAAAATCCCAACCGCTAATCCCAAACGAACCTGATTTACATTTCGACCTATTCAGTTCTCAATAACATTGTAGGAGGCTATAATACATCCGTTGTCCCAACATAAGAAGAAAAAAACCAACAGATATATATGTGACACATGTTCTTGAAGCACTTTGTTTAGTTGTAATCTTCTTGTGAAGTCTGTCAAGTCCAAAAAGTTAAATCCCGCCAAAGAGTTGCGTTACATTTAGGATGAATAATCATATAAAAACAAATTTGACGTTAATTCTGATTGATACTTGAAAGATGACACTGGCTGGTGGTCGAGGTAAGGCAAAGATGTGCGCGCAGGACTGGCTCGCATATCCTTGATTTCTTTAATTTGATATATTATGTAAATGGTAAACACTATTGGAGTTGTAAAAATATCTTAAAGGATGAAAACATGAATTTAATAGCAAAATTAGCGATTTTTAATGTATATGTTAATTATGTAAGATAATTATGTAAATGGTAAGCATTATTGAAATTGTTAAAATATCTTACGGGATAAAAATATAAATTTACCAGCAAAATTAGTGATTTTTAATGTATATGTTTTCGGTTTTCTAGTGCTTCGATGCCTTTCGGTGAGAATCAATGGAATTGGTGATTTTTAATACACGGACTCTTTAATATTTCGATGGAGAAACAAGTAACAATGAAGAAAGATTTAACTATACAAAACAAATTACTGCGAAAATACACGTGGTACTCAAAATATTTAGAACATAAATAAAAGGAACTCTATATAATATATCTACATATACATATATAATATATAAGTAAAAATATTTACTGATGGTATCAAAGATTTAAAGATATATTATTGCTTTGGTTGTAGGTACTGAATTGAATGTTAAACCTACTAACCGGAAAGAGCTGACCCCTCTCTGACAATAGTTGAGAATGGGGATATTTTCAAAATCGTTATAATCTTTATTTTATTACATTCGACACTTGATTGCAATCATCTTGATTTACATTTATATTACGATTATTAGGTCGGGTGACAATTGAAGATTACTGCCCGATATTATCAGTAACATGCGCAGTTTTATATTACCATTTTCAGTGTCTATTATAAGGGGAAGCAGTACAATAAAAAAATGTTCAAAAATGTTCATTTTGGGATCTCAGGTTTTAACTATCCTGGAGGAAAATTTACTATATCAACTTTAGCGATAAACTGGTTATTAATATTGACATATTATGATTAATATTATTATTATTGTATATTCAAATATTATTAGTATTTATTTATTAATACTATATAAAAAATATATACATGTAAATTTATAGATCTACTAGTAATTTTCTGAAATCGGCCCTGGAAGAAATGAAGAATCCTCGAAGAAATCAGGTAGATATGCCATAGGATATGACAATATACCACTTAAATCGAATGATCAGTGAATGGACACACTTTTACGTCTACTGACGTCTAAGAAAAAGTCTTTTGTCGCCGTAAAAGCTTTTTGACACAATCCCATGGCGTTTTTATCCCGTCGTAGTGCACTTTTTGTTTAAACATTCCGACGAGTGATTAATCCATAGAAATCGGCACTTCTTCGTCTTTTTAGCAAGACTATTGGACCGCGGTGAAGTACATCTCGAGCCACTTTCAATGTTCTATGACATTCTTTCGGTGCAGGTCATTTCTTCTTAAAAAAATGTCGCCCAAAATCGAGATTTTATCGATTAAGTGTACGATACCATTCAATTTGCCACTCTACATACCTTTGATTCGGCTAATATGAAGAAAGTACCCCTAAATAAGTTGCCGGTTATTTCACAATGCATCTTTATTTTATGGGAGAATAAATTTCAGATTAATTATATATTTTAGTTTAGCTTACAATGGATATGGGAGTTTGGATTATTAGAGGAATTTTATGTTTTAGTTTTTTAAATAAATTCAATTACACTCTTGATTTTTTCGTATATCTTCTTCTTCTTCTAATGCCGACTCCACTAATAAAGGTTGGCTATAAACATTACATATTCGTCTCTATCTTCTTCTGTTTTTTAAAGCGTCTGTGTGTTTAACCCGGTCCAGTCGCAAGTGTTTTCAGCCAGGATATTTCTTGTGTACCAGGACTTCTTGTTTCTTTTATTTTACCCTTTATAATCAGCTGCATTAACTCGTGTTATCATTTCTAAATATAAGTCCTAAATATGCTATCCCTTTAATGGTGGTCAAAACTTCTTCGTCTCTTCCCATTTAGTGCAACACCATTTCGTTCGTAATATGATCTGTCCATAGTATTTTCAAAATTCTGCTAAAAAGCCATATTTTAAGCTCAGCTTTCTCATTAAGTCAACATCTACAGTCCAAGATTCGACACCATAAAGAAGAATAGAAAAGGCTACACTTGATTGCTCTATTCTTAATTGAATTTCTGATTTAGGATTCTTGTTCAATATCTTCATTTTTTATCTGGATCCTTGTTATGACTTTACCCCTCTTACTGATAACCGTGGTTTTTATTTTCTTTATGTTTATTGTTAAACCAAACTGTTCCCCAGTATCACAAATTGTATTTGGTAGTTTCTGCAGGTCTTTCCCACTTTCAGCGACTGTAATAATGACTTTAGCATTGGCATAACGAATGTTATTTATATTTTCACTATTTACCTTGATCCCCTCTGTATCGTGTTTAAGTTCGTGTATAAATAACTCTTCGTAGTATTCATTACATTGCAATGGTAAAAGTGCACAGCCTTGTTTCACTCCTCTGCTTATCTGTTGTGGTTTTATGGCTATATATGTCAATATTTTAGCTACAATTTCGATGTCGAACATGGATTTTACCCAAACTACTAAATCTTAAATATTGTTTCTTTATGAAATTTGGCACGTTATGTTTAAATATTTTAAAGTAAGTTTTGGTGATTATTGTAAAATAACGCAATGGCGTGATAGCTTAACGGGAAGTTTATGATTCATTTCATTTCTTCATTTTTCGTGAAGATTCTAACGTCTTGCTACAAAAATACCATAAAACATATAACAATAATTAATCTATTCTACGGTGAAATTATTGAGGTTGGCTAAGAGTTAATAAAACCGGTACCTACCTATCTCCAGAACCAAAAAATAGAGCAAGTTGATGACAACTATATATGGTACAAAATGGTTAAAAAACACTTAACAGTTTTTAACATTAGTAACAACCTTGCAAACCGTTAACAAATTTATTAAAAGTAACATCCAATCATATTATACTCTATCTCTTTTAAAAGGAAAAACATCAGGAAAACAAGAGAAACTAGAGTTATGACGTGATGTACGCAATCAAAAGAATATGGTCTTCCTTTTACACCCTTTTACCCATAAGCAGCAATTTCTGTAACCAGGGTTGATAAAGCAATCGAATTAGATAATATTGGAACAGAGCATATTAGACAGTTTGTATATTACCTAAGCTGTGGCGTAAATCTAGGTTAGCCGCACCATTTAAACCAGGTAAAGTGACAACCAAAGCCATAAATTTGAGACCAGTTTCCTTATTATGCCATATTTTCATCAAGTTCGTCAAGTTTTTGAATGAATGATACTTTACGGAATTTCCATTATCATTGATAAGAAACTATTAACACCAGAGCAGCCTAAATTTAGACCTTGGCAATCTTGCTGAGAATGGCTCTGAAAAGAAAACAGTTTCTGGCGTGACTAACATTGACATGACTGCTATATTACTCCGTTAAATCACCAAACATTGTTGGTAAACGTGTACAATATTACTAAGGAGTTTCAACTGATACATCTGATAAAATGCATCCTTTAGAATCATCGGTTCTATGTTACGTTACAATCCAAGAAATACCCTGGAACAATCTACCTTAAGGACGAGTTCAAGGATCTTTCCTTTATACTATTTACATTAACAAGTTGCCACATACGTCTCGAAATAAGACGTTTTATTTATGCTAACAATACCATGCTGGCTGCTGAAGAGAAGGGTTTTTAAAAGTAGAAAGTTGTAAAGTCGGTCTTACTAGAAAAACTAATAGAGTACTACAAGAAATTTTTTTTAAGAAAAAATTCCCTTAGAAAACTAAAGTATGCGCTTATTCTCTAAAGAACGAGTATGTAAGGAGAAAGTTGAATGTAACGTGGCTAGTGGAACTCTTAGAAAACTGCATACAACCAAAATACTTGAATAAAATCCGATTTTATTTTTATATTTAAAGGAAATATTTGTTGAAATGCAGCAACAATAAGTGAAATTTGTAAGTTAACCGGAACAAGCAGGGGAACTCGTGCAAGTGCGCTAAGAATATCAGCCTTGCTTTTGTAATCTTCTGTTCAAACAAGTAGAACAAAAATTTCAGATGCTGAACATATGGGGAGAACAGAATTTTATTAAACAACGAGAAAGCATAATATAATTATAGATATGAAACACTATCAGAGAAGGGCTGCTTATAGAGAGACCAAAACACGACCCAGAAAAACGGAAGTGTGACACGGGAGGCCTTTTGGAGAGCTTAAACAGAAGAGGAAAATCTGACAAGAAAAAATAGTAATCGCACCAAACTTACCAAAAGGTTAATACATACGTTTATAAAAAATGTTATAATATTCTGTTGTAACGATTGATTTTCTTCTCCAGCGAGTTCTAATGAAACCCGAAATTACGTGACGAAATCTTAGCTAAAAATAAAAGGCACTCACTGTGAGGCACTTGTTTTTAGTGCTTCCTTAGTACACGGTTGACAGTTACCTTTTCTCTGTTATTTACATATAACCGTTACTATTTAGTTTGTTAAAATTTAAGAATTAACGAAGCTCCTAGATTGGTTTTTTATATGTTAAAAATAGGAACGTACTCTTCATAACATAACTGAAACATTCAGAAATGGAAGTTTGTACTGTCCATTGAAGTCAATTCAAATTAGCGTACCAACAAGTAATGCTTGTCCTGCTCGAAGAATTTCTTTAGCAAGAAAACTTATCCAATAAACAATTTCAAAAGAGACAGGCAGAAATAAACAATCTGTAGTCGACAGCAACATTAACCACAGTATCCCGTACGAGAAATTGATTTAAACGTTTCATTCTCCGTAAAATATTTTTATCTGTTCTCTCTTCCTGGCATTGGCGTATCGACCAGAAACACAAATATGTTTGACATTTTAGCTAGAAATTATAAAAATACCAACAGATATTGTATATATATAAAAATTTGTATGTGGTATGGTATTAGTTTGAACCATATAAAAATAACAGTCATTTATTGGTCTATATTATTCCCTATTTGCGTATTCAAAACACTTACGAAGTAAGAAAAACCTATTCTAATAATAATTTATTGAAATATGGGAGAATCTACCTCAATATCATCGACAATATCATTAGACAATAATATCATTAGACGTCTGAGGTACTATAAACTAGGACGAAGCTTCATACTAAAATTTCTATATTTTTAAAATTTATTTTTTATTATTTATTATATTTAAAATTACATGAAGTAATGTTTTTATTTATTTATTATTTTTGAAGATTTTAATAAAATTTAAAAAGATAAAATTTTAAAATTTTTGTATTACATAACGGACTCCCACCTCGCGTAAATGGACTCTTCCAACTGTTTATTGTAACTACTATTTCGTCTTAGAAATCTTTGCTTTAGAAATCTCGTCCACAGTATAAATATGAAAATATGAAAATTCAACAAATATTTTACTAATAAATCTTTATACAATACAATATTAATACAATACAAAGTTTTTAGAATAAAAATTTAAACAGATGATTCAATATTGTTATTTATAGGATGATATTGTTTCGAAGCTATTTTCTTGTGGTATTTTAAATTAATTACTATTTAACTGGGAGTAAGCCACAATTAAAGGTAAAAATACGTTTATTGACGTTTCAATTTCCACTTCAGAACTTCATTTTGAGAACGATTTCCGAAGTGGAAATTGAAACGTCAATAAAGGTATTTTTACCTTTAATTGGGGCTTATTCCTAGCTACATAGTAATTAATAAGATGATATTTATGACTTTTATGATTTTCACCTTTCGAGAATGATTACGAATCAAATTCTAGTATCGATCTTTTATTTTTCCGTTTGTTTTATATCTTTGCGTTTTGTTAGTAATGTTTTATGCAGTTTTAATTTAAACTTGCTTAGAATAAATATGTGATGACAAGAAACGAATTGATGGAGAATAGTGATTCGATTTGAAGACCACTATTTCGTGATGCCGTGTCGTGGAGCTACTTCCGTGAAGCTCGCCTCAGCATTTTACGATTCTTTTTTACTTTATTTTTTATATAAGCATTTTCAAAACGTATCAAACATATTGGTTTTAATTGGATACTACGTTTACTTTTCTCGTAAAAATTTATTTTCGAATTTACTGTAGAGACAATCAAAATTTATAAAATATACATAAATTTCCTTAAAATGACAGTTTGTTTAATTCGGTACTTTATTTTTTAAGTAAATATATGACTTTTCCTAATCTTTATTCTTCATTTTTAAAATCCTTTCGACCCTTGCAAAACATTCTCTCTACACCCATGCCACACGCATTACTCGCAATATTTTGACACATTCATTTCGGTCTTTTAAGTTCGTAAGCAAATGAAAAAAATGATAAATTGACAAGAAGTGAGTAATAATATGGCCAGGTAGCAACTCGTGTTGATATATTTAAACGTTAATGTTATAGGCACAAACTGTTATTACGTGTTTTTGATTTCTTGCAGTAAATAACCTAACAGGTTAAATGCTTGACAAGTAATCGTTAGCCAATTATATTCGCAGAGACGTTAACGAAGCTGGAAGCTACATTCTGTCATAATTTATGTAATAAACCATCATTCGAGTATACAGAGAGTGAAAAGTTTCTCACTATATGACTACAGTATTGTAAATGAACTTGCTTCATTTCATAAGATTTATTAAAATGGTTTTGCACTATTATTTTGTTAATTTTTTTGTTTATCTTTCAGTGTAGCAAAAACCATAGTCACTGGCAAATGCTTAAAAGAATGTCGAGGTGTAGTCAAATTAAGATTGTTGTTAGCGAGGCCAAACTCGAGCGGACGAAATGATTATTTTAGTCTTATCAATTCAGTAGGAAAAGGACCAAGATTTTCACTTTTTTAACAGTACCATCGTTAAGGGAGCCACGTTACAAATATGTAGGTAAAGATCTCTTAAGAAAAATTGAATACGAAGAGAAATTTTGATTTTCGAAAGCGTAGCGGGTCGAGTCCCCAATAACGTCAGTGATGTCTAGACGTTGAGGTTCAAGGTAATTATTTTTTAGGGTTTATGAATAAGATCCTGAATAGACTTAGTGTAACTACTATATCTTTCTAGCTAAAAGAAACTAGACTTCAGGTATTAGCAAAACAAAATACAGGATAATAGAAGAAACAAAGCAGAAAACACAGGATATCTATTTCAGTTTTACAAATGAGAAAGGGACATAATTTACATCTGAAACTCATAACTTGGCGGTACGAATTTACGCGGCTTATGTTAATTTGTTTCATCAGAAAAAATTAAGACTTACGATATGTTCCAGTAGTTACATTCTGTCTTTTATCAAAAACTTGGAACTAATAAACTGACACCAAATACTTTTTTTCGGCATATTTTAACTCAGCTCTCTGAAGACCAATTGGAAAATTATACTGAGGCTTCAGAAATAAGACTCACTTCTTCCTGGTCCCCTTATACTTTGCTAGATCCTCTATAAAATTGTTAGCATTTGTCTGGCTTCAAAGTGCCAACGCGCTCGGATGCTCAAATCCCAGAGGGCTGAAACTGCACCGCTAGCCTGCCTCGATCGAAGTCGCCTGAGGCGCCGCAGTACTCAGACTGCGGTGCCTCAGGCGTTACTAAGTAACTTAAAATCGTTACCGCGGGACGAAGGGATTTCTAATAACCATGGATGTTCTAGCTGGGAATCGTAAGGTACTATAATGATATAAAAAAATGGAACATTTTGTATACGGTTATTTATTTGGATCAAAAGTATTTCCTTCTAAGTCTTATCCAATAATATATATGTGATAAAGTTTTTAGCTAGCTATCTTTTCTTTACCTGAAGTTTTTTTTCACAAAACCAAAATAGATAAGAAAGTTTATTTCTGTGTATTTAACTTTAGTTTATTTGTAATGTTTAGTCACTTTGGATTGTTTTTGGTGTACCCGAAAAATTTAAAATATCAAGAGTTTGCGGTCGTTGGCAATTTCGCCATTTAAGCTATTTTAAAAAAAGGACCCATTGTAGCCATAAAAGAGGCTGGTTTTGGTTTATGGGAAATTCTTTAAAGTGTTGAGACTAATCCCTCAACGGTGTTAAGAGTTTAGAGGAGGTAGTCCAACGATGAGACTTATCGACATCATGGAGGGTCTGGACGTCCTAGATTGTCCTAGTATATTGTCAAGAATGTAATTTATTACTCTCAGAAATACATGGTACAGTGTACATTAAGTAAATAAACATCACGCCAAAAAAGGTAAAAACTTGGTCCAACCGAAAATTTCATTTAATGTCTTTTGACTTCAGAGTTTTTCGTACAATTTATTATGTTAATATATATTCTAAATCTAGTTGTTGTGCTAATTTATTAGACATGGTTCCCTTTAGAAATTGTTTTGTAAAACCGATATAAACATTTATAAAACTACATCGACAAATAAAAATTAAAGCAATTATTTTGCTAACAACCAATTAGTATAAATTACATAAAAATAAATTTTTCTGGAAATAATGGTACTGTCCTCGTAGATTATAATGTCAATATATCCGGATACCAGTTTATTTCAACAAAATTATTATCGCTATAATATCTTGTCACGCTTCTGACATATAAAGTAACAATGTCGACGAAATGAGGCAAACATTGATTATGTATATATTGTAAGTAAATAAACTAATCTATTTTTTTATTAAGTTTTTTTAATTAATTATTTGTACATGCTATTACAGTGATTATACTTTTTGTTTTTGTCCCCGTTGAATTTATCAATGTTTTGTTGCTAGCCTATGTCATTCATTATGAACAATAAAAATTAATTTTAATTATTTTATTGTTAATTATAAACACGTTTTAATGATGTAATAGCTAATTGGATGCATAAATTTATTGAACATTTTGTATTCGTTTCCCAACAGGATATAAAAAAAAATAAATATTATAATTTAAACATAGATATAAAAGTTTTATTTCCAAAAAATGTTTATATTGACATTTAAGGGAGATTACTATAAATAAGCGTTGCGATTGTTGTTAGTCTTTCATCGAATATGTCCCTTGGTAATGGTTATTACCATCTTGAAAAGGCTTACATAACATACATTGCGAGAAATTATTTTTGGTATTCATGTAATCAAATATAGATCAACCATGTGTGAAAGCAATACTTTGGACAATATATTAAAAATAATAGGAGCCAAAATAAAAAGCACTTATACAGTGATATATACAAACTTAAATGGGGCGACCGTCCAAAAACTTACATCGGTCAAACTGGTAGAACTTTTAAGAAACGTATACCAGAACATAAAAGGGCTTTCAATAATAGAAAAACAGATTCTATATGCACACTTTACCTTCTAGATCATAATCATTCTTTCAATGACGAATTTCAAATTCTTCACATCCAAAATAAAGGCATTAAGCTATCATCATTAGGATCTATGGAAATTAACAAATTTAAAAATACAGACACAATTCTGAATGACCAACTTCAGACAAACAGTTCTCTCCTTACCAACTTATTTCGTTAAAGACTTTTCGTGTAAACACATACCAAAATAGATCACTTGAGAGAGGCACTCTGCCGAAACAGCTGTAGTGATAAGATATATACTAGGATATGGGAACTTATGACAAGAGACAGTAGAAAGATCCAAATCATAATAAGAGACCACAATTCGTCCAACATTAAAAAGTTTGTTGATTTCAGAATAGTTCCCAAATAGATCCCAGGATGTGACGCAGAAATCATTTACAGATTAGTAAGAGACATGGACGTTAAGAACAGTGGACACGTTCAAAAAGTGAGCTCTCATAAAATGTTGCGAATATCAAAGCAATTAAAGAACAGCAAAAGTCAATAGTAACTGATCGCAAGGAAGATCTTTCACACAATTAGTGGATTAAACCAGGGGAATTATTGAGCATAGTTTACATGAAGTTTTCGTAGAAATCCAAGACAGAGAATGGTGAAAAACCACAATTTCAGCGATCGAAACATGATGTCACTGTACCATTTCGAGAGTCAACGATTAAAAGAATAAAAATGTAAGTTAAGTATTTGTATCAAATATATTACTAAAAGTAAAAATTTGTATTATAGATATATTACGAACCCAACATTAATGCAACGATTAATGCATAACATTTTGAATATTGAACGTAATCGAATAATAAGAATCGTAGTAAACAAAAATCATTTTAATATTAAATAAATTAAAACAAAAATAAAAAGAGGTGGTCAAGAAGAGTATGAAAGAAACTGATTGACAGTATAACCGATATTGATATTGGTTGTATGTGTAGAACTGTTCATATCAACAAAAGCTATTAAATCGCGTTCCTCTACCTAAACCGCATTTTCCGTTCTGTCGAATCCAGAAATATGAATAAAAGAAAACGGAGCGCTGTCATCGACAATGCAATCGCGAAATTTCGTTCAATTCGAGGAAATAAAACGTACACAGTAAGCCATGCTTTAGGCAGAGCGAGCGGATTGCAGTGAGCTTGGATCAGCAAACAATCGACTATCGAAATCCAAAAAAGGCAACGGCTATCGATGTGATCTACACTGATGGAAATCAATCGCATCCATCAAGGATGTCAATCAATGCCTCACGTGTCAATCAATGGAGACAGTTGTTGTGGCTTGTCCTACACGCTTGCTTTACGGTTGGCAAGCATGCTTATTCTCGGGTTGCTTCGATTCACAATTCTCAACTTAGTGGTTACACCAAAAAGATCTGCATGGTGATATCCTTGCAAGGATTTTTGCCGCATAAGGACTAAATTAAAAACTATCAGCACAATAAAATAGTACAGGACGTTTCAATAAAATGACATAAGGAAAATTTCTAAACAAACAGACACAATCAACATTAAAGAATACAAAAACCGAAAGAAATTTAAAATATTTTTACAATAATCACAATATATTATAGCAGACTCGTTAATAAAAAATTAAGTTATAATTAGCACATATTTGCTTAGAAATACCTGTTATATTTGACAGCGACTGTCCGAATAGTATTATTTTTATCACAAAGTAACTGATTGTTTTAGTTATTCCTGATGTGTTTAAAGAAACAAATAGTTCGTTAAAAGTAAACAATAAAATACTTTTATTTCGTGTAGGTACTGTTTTTCGTGTACTGGGCTTTTAATAATTGAACTTTTAGTTTACAATAGCAAACTCGTCTTACTCTGAAGCTGTTCTGATTCTTCTTCTTAGAGTGCCTGTCCATTCCGAACGTTGGCGATCAATCTGGATATGATGACTTTGTTGGTTGCTATACGAAATCGAAAATATGTTTTGAGGTCTTTCTATACCATGCTCTTAGGTTAGCAAGCCAGAATATTCTTCTTCGTCCTGGGGCCCTTTTTCCGTCAATTTTACCTTGCAAAATGCATTGAAGTAGCTCGTATCTGCTTGATTTCTCATTATATATCTCAAGTACTGCAGCTTACGGCTCTTCACGAAGTTGACCAAATCCGCGGTTGTATTTATCCTTTGCAGCACTTCTTCATTCGTGACTTTGTCCGTCCATTGTATGTTTAGGATCCTTGTTCTGATTAATTCTTCGAATCCTGATCCTATCCAGTTTCTCACGGTAAATATCATATGAACTTGTTCCTTCCTATTTCTTTCCCATCTATTTCACCTTTTAGTATTAACGAATGAATATAGTATTTTGGATCTTTAAGTTACGCAATAAATGGCCTAAGTAGGCTGTGTTAGCCTAAGTATTTACTAGATTTATATCAAGACGTGGAACCCCCTCAGTTTTACAAAGCAATTTATGCCTTAATCAATTCTGGAAGCATTTTTTTATTTAGCTGGCTATATATCCAACAGCCCAAGTCTTTGTATTATATGACCTGTTCCATGACGTTGTTACTGACCATTAATGGTAGGGATATATTTTGTTTTCTTTGAATTGCCATTGTGAAAATGAATACAATAACATTTGGATCTCAAGTGGAAAACAACATCAATGAATAGTGTTGGATAAAAAAGAAGGGTAAGGTTAATATAAATGAAAATTTAAAGCCATAGAAGCCTTGTGTAACTATGTATGAGACCATCACAAAGGACACTGAAAACTTTATTACAGCAACAAAAATGGGTTCAATGTGCTCGCTGTTATTTTCCTGATTGTACTCATCACTTAACATGCTTCTCAGCATGCTTGTTAAATAATTCAAGTTCATTGATAGTTGCCGGTGAGCTTTCCTTAAAATTTGTTTGTTTCAGCATTTATGAACATATTCCATAAGTAAATATTAAAATAAAACATACAACTTTTGCTTGCTTGTCTGTATTATTCAAGTTTGACCAATCTGTATTTTATAGTGGAAATCACAAATCTCTTTTACTCACACAGTTATATTTCACAAGATTCATGTTTTTAATCGTTTTTGTTTAGGTTAGGGTGCATGACATACTTAACAAATGTAAGGTAATTTTTATATTAAAAGTACTTTTTAAAAAGACCCGTGGTGAAAAATATTACTGCAATTTAGAAACATTAAGTCCAAATGAATTAAAAGTAAAATGCAAAACAGCAGTATATAATTATATACAATTATGAATTTAAACCAAAGTTCCTGACATTAAACATACACAGTATAAAAAATTACCTTCAGCATGCTGTGTATGGCTGTAATTGGATAGTAATTCGACCAATGATATTTGTTCAAAATAATGTAGTTACTTTTATCAATTTTAACTATACCTATTAACTTTTTGCGAATGCTTCGATGTTACGTGTTCTCTACTTTTCTTTATGGTTTGGAAGGTTGGACACTAAAACAAGTTCATCTGAATAAGTTGGCCGCCTTTGAATTTTGGTGATACAGAAGAATCCTACGAATATCATGGATTCAAAGAATGTCAAATATGGAAGTAACTAGAAGGATAGGAAATGAGGCGGAAATAATATTAACTATTAAAAGACGAAAACTTGAGTACTTGGGACATGTGATGAGAGGGCAAAATACGCATTATTACAACTTATTATGCAGGGCAAAATCCGAGGAAAGCGAAATGTGGGAAGACGAAGAATATCCTGGATTAAGAACTTAAGAGAATGGTTTGAATGCAGTAGTGCAGAACTTTTAAGAGAGGCAGTCAACAGAATCCGCATAGCCATGATGATTTCCAACCTTCGATAGAACATGGAACTTATAGAAGAAGAATTACCTTTTCATAGAATTAATGGCACTAAACTTACCATGAAGTTAGTATAATCTCATATTCAACTAAATATTTGTGACTACTTTTTTTGTGGATTTAAGATTTGACACCACAAGAGTGGTAACAGCTACTTGAAGTAAAAGTTTAGTAGGACAAGAACATATTATAAAGTTTCATTTGGACATGGAGTTACTATTACAAATAAGATGGTAACTTTATAGGGTTAAATGATTCTGAAAATATAATAATTTTCGATAACTAGGCTCACTATTACACAGCAATGAAAAAACCAGATGGAATCCATACTATTGTTGCAAAGGATTAGGGATGAAATGAAACAAACCGAGTGATGTGTGTGACAAAAAAAATTATTTCAAGGAAGCTGAAACACAACTTTTATAGAATATTCGTAAGACCACCTCTTTGCACGGGCAGTTGGATGGGCTACAAAATGGATGAATGTAATGACAAACCAGGCTAAAATTGAAAATAATTTATTAAGAGGTTGTGACCCCAATTAATACAATAGGCAGATAAATAGATTAATCTATTTTGACAGTTTTCAATACGAAAATAGTAATAACCTATCACGACGAATAATTAGGTTTCAAGTTCATAGAACAAGCAACAGAGGAACCCAAAGAATACCTGGTGGAAGACGATGAGATAAGTAATGTCTGTGAAAGGGACTTATGATGGTAACATGGGAGAGAATTTTGTGAATTCATTTAATTATGGAAGCCAATCCGGCATGTATAAAGGAAAAAGTAACAAGTCTTCAAACAGAGTTAGTCTGTCACACCAAACCAAACTAATTGTTAAAGTAAAATGTAAAAGCCATTTAGCTATTATTTCAGTTTAATTAAATTATATGGTATAATTAACTAGTACTCATTTTATGCTTTTACAACAAAAAATTTAAAAAGTATATTATACTAATTGTACTGTGTAATCGAGTCAAAAGCAAACAAGCCCTCAGCGTCGGATTTATAGGCAGTTTCCACAATATCCTTGTTTATGATAATTACACTTTTGCATAATAACATTGCCTCTATAATGGTGAATCGCCGACACGAATACCCATAGTTGCTACAGCAAAATGTTTTCACCAAATTCGAAACAATAGCCTGTAATATTCTATTAATTATTTTTATTGCAGCCATTGTTGCGAAAACACCCATTACGGTCTTTTGTCTTCTGATAGAGTTGCTACATACCATCCTAGTTCTATTTTATGACCGCAGCTTCGTTTTTTAGTCATAAATTATTGATTTATACACAGTGGACCAATAGTCTGGAAACGCGTAATAATTATATCTTAAATGGATGGACCGAATTGTACAAAAACAGGGATACACCGATTTTGCAATATGAAGATTTAAAATTTGATGTTTGTAATGTTGTATGACTTACCATTTTTACGATAGCATTAGTCAATTCAGATTTTTTAAATATATTACCCCGTGGATTGTACCTTTATTGAAATTTCCAACTTAATACAAATTCAACTGTATACAATATTTTCGATTTTATAAAGACAGCAACATTTTACAGATTTTACCGAATTCGATTTTATCCGAACATTTACACCAAATTTAGCTGGAACAGTGAAACCATATCTCATTAGAATTTGCTCCAAACTCGTTTGTTAAACTTCCTTCTATAAAAACGGCTTAGTGCCCGCTATACTCGACTATATGCTTAGTTTTTGTCATCTTTGAGTATGGTTCACTCATTCAGTGTGACTCATACATTAACTTACTCTATTAAATTTTACAGATTTATATTCCCACAAGGTGTAAATATTGTACATAACGTCAGTTCTCGCCAGTTATAATTTTATTCATCATAACCTCACTAAACTGTAATCAATCATCTTCATTTAATTTTTGCAACAACTAGATTTTTTAGGGTTTAATAGGCCAGTAAATGAATGTGAAATACAGTGGTACCGTGCGATTTTCCGTGTCACCATCGAATTGCCTGAAAATGTAGACGTAGAGTCTACTTACCCTACACTTCACTTTTGGGCTTGTGCCGTTGGTTGCTTCTGGCTAATTGTAAATTAGAGAGAGTAATTGATTCAAATCATCTTTTAATTAACATGAAACAACATAATTTAAGATTTTATTACAGTTTAACCCCCTAGATTAGTTATAATTAAAACAATGTCATTGAATATCTTTCTCCACTGATTTGCATGAAATTTGGATTTGCGTTATTACTTACCCTCCACTTCAAAATTGGACTTGAGTTATTGGTTGCTTTTATTTATTATTTTAGGGGAGAAAACGACCTCTATTAAAAAATATATATATAATTACTATTTTAATTTTTTAATACATAATTTTTGTATTTCAACTTAAAAAACAGCTCTTATTAGTTTGTAAGGATGGGTGAACGCCTTTAATAGCATATTATGTGTATTTTGTAATGAACAATGCTAAAGTATACGCGTTCTGATATCTTTTAAAATATGTGATTGGGGTTTCTTACTAATAACTCGGTTAGCTTTTAAGCTATGAAGTACTTAAAAAACCATTTTATAGGTTTTTTTAAGGACAGTAATATTATTAAATTTTTTTTAACTCTTATTTTTCGGTGAGTTGCAGTTAAAAGGGCTTGAAGGAGTCACTAATCACGAGTGTATACAAATTTTGCCAAGCTATATCTTATTCAATTTTTATTTTACAGAAAAACAAAATGTTTAAAAAAACCTTTATTTTTTACTGAACAAGATTTTTCGTATTAGTAATACTTTCTATGATATTTAAAAAAAAGTAATTTTTCCAAAATTTGCATTTTTTTTTAATATAAAACCAATTTTTTTCAAAAATGTGCTCCGTGAACCAGTAAAACTTATAAACAATGCATATATTGGGTAAACTTTAAAGCAGTAACGATACTGCTAAGACATTTTTTTGGAGTGCTAATTAGGGGGTGATTTTTCCGATGTTTTTACCAATAAAGCAGGGACCAACTTTATTTTGAGCGTAACTCGCTTAGTTTTGATGCCACAAACTAAAAAAACACAAATAAAGCTTTTTTGAATATTTTTCAAAATTTTGGATGAACTTTTCCCGAAAAGTATGAAATTTTAGATTTGGAATTTGACAAATAAGAACCAACTTTTCATGAGCTGCAACTCTGCTTATTCTGGGTTTATAATTACACCATTTGTTTTGTTTTTTATAAGCTACAGGTGTGCTTAGAATATTTTTTCGATAGAATACTTTTTAAGTCATTTGTAAAAACTTGTTTGAAATCGTGGTTTTTATTTTGGAACATAAACATTTTTACTAGCAAATGACTTTTATCGAAAAAAACCGAAAAAACTCTATAAAGTTTTATTATTATTCAATTATTATTTATTATTATTTTTAACGTTTGTTTTTTCACCCCCGGAAAGGATGGCTTTTTTACCTCTCCCTCCCCCAAGTAAAAGCAATCCTGTGCTTGAGTCCAAAACTAAAGTAGAGGGTGGGAAGAATGTATATTTAAATTTTCAAACAAATCATTCATGACGAGGTAAATTACACTCCAACACTGTCATTAACTGGCGTATAAAGTAATTCTTACATTTCCACATAGGCCCCGAGGATGTATGTGGATCTTCAACCAAACTCTGCACTAAGTCTAAAGTTTTATTGAAATGCCATCTTTTACTGGTCCAGTTTCCTCAAAGCGCTTTAGAATTTATTTTTTGTACCGTCCATTTATGGATATGAAAATGGTTTGATTAGGAACGTTAAACAAGTTGGCTACTACACTGTAAGATCTTTTTCTATCTCCGTACCCCCTCATTAGAAAACAACTGTCAACTTTAGTTACTAATAGCAAAACTATTTGGCAATTTATTTAAGATTTTCGTGACTAGATAAAATACAAAAAGTGTAACATATGGTTGAAGTCGTATGGAAGTGAGGATTCTAATATTAATACAATAATATAGTGTGTTGTATTTAAAGAACAAAGTGACTAATGATATCAGAAAAATGATGAAGAAAAATCTGGCAACATTGCAAACATTAAATTTTAAACATCTTGTAGAATAGGCGTATCCCGGTTTCTGTACAATTCGGACCATCCATTTAAAAGGTAATTAGGCGTTTCCAGACTTTTGGTCCACTCTATATAACATGATTAACAATATATATTAAAAAAAACTAAATCAACAATGTCACAATAAAAATAATGTAATTCATGATTTGCTTCCTTAACCTTCAATTCAAAATTATGCCGATCCCATTTCCTTGCACGATAAAAAGAAGATTAATAGCAAATCAAACAAGCTGCATGGTTGAGTAGTTTCTCCTCATCTTTTTTCTTAATTCTAGTGTATTTACCGCCATAAAATCCCTAAAATTATCTAGAAAATACGTTTCACTCACTCGGTAGAGCACGAAGAAATTCAACCGTATAGCTTATTTCCTCGTTAAAAAAATTCAGTAAGTACATGTATAGGAAGAAAAGTTCTTAACAACCATGCTTTGAGTACACTAGTCTATCACTATAATTTGGTCAAGCATCATCCAACAGTGGCGCAACTAGTACTAAAACAAGATTATAAACAATATTTTACAGAAAAAACAGCACAGCACAAACCCTGTTTTAACGAAATAAGTTTAGTAGTTTTGTCTTTGGTACTAATTTAGTAAATTAGTAATACAAATTAATTTTAATGATAAATTTATGACTAAAAATAAATTAGGTTATGTATAAAATGTGGTTCAGATAAGGATGTGCCTTACTAGCGCATAAAATGTGGTGCCTTCAACACTAAAACCAGGAGAAAGGCAGAAGAGACACAAACATCACTGGGAAAATTTGGTTGGGAAAACAGGAACTAGAGCGGCGAAACTTTACTTTGTTTTCTATTTTCAAAAAATTTAAGTAAGAAGCCAGAGGAATCTCCCCCACCTGCAATTTGCAGACAACATTGTTCTGATAATAGATAACTTAAAAGATATTGGAACTATGGTTATTGGAACTTAAAAGATATTGGAACTATTAAAGTTAATATCTTTAATGAAGTTTGTTTGAACATATGTTTTGGAAAGACACAATACATGACAAATTTGGTACCAAGTGAAAATCTAAAAGTCGACTGCAACGAAAAAGAATTAGTTCATAAATAAGACATATAAATACTTAGGCCATGAAGTCCAAATTGCTAGGGACAACCAAACTGCTGAATTGCACAGACAAGGAAGGATCACTTTGACATGGGCTACGTATGGAGCTCTATTAGACATCTTCAAAAGCAACATGCCAAATGATTTAACAAAAAGACGTTCGAATAATGTGTGCTTCCAGACCAGATAGCGCTGAAACACTTTCATTAGCCCAGGGTACAGCAACCAAGCTCAGAGTAGCCCAAAGATGAATGTAATGCTCGCTACTTGGGCTAACTTTCAGAGACAGGGTTAAAAACGAAGAAATAAAGAACAGGGCAGGCGTCACAGATGTCATAGAGAGCACAGAATGGCTGAAGTGGAACTATGCAAGCTATTTGGCCAGAATGAATGACCTATGTTCAACCTATGAAAGACCTATGACAATGCCCTATGTTTTACTTTGAACACAGAATGCTGAATGATAATAGCTATAAAAAAATTACCTAAATTTCTTATTTCGGTCCAATTTGAAATGTTTTTGAAGCGAATCTTCTATACTGACGTTTTGGTAATATTTCTCTATACTAAAATGCTGAAACGACCGTCACGAAAGTAGCGCCATGACGCAACATCACGCCATTTGGCGGCGCTATTTCTACTAGAGAAATAGAAACAGTTAGTAAACAATTGGAAGAGTTCACTTAAAATATTATCTAAAATTTACAAATACAGAAAACATAGTATTAAGCTTCGCGCTAGCCTACTGTACCACTTTTTTGGTCAAGCAGTTTGTTTTTTTCTTAGAAATAAGATACATTAACTTTTCTCTATTCTTGCTGGCTTGAATGCTTTAATTTGGTTCATTGTTGGTACTTTTCGCATTTATGCTTCTACTGCATATAATAGCACAGGCCAAACGTAGAAGTTATTCATTATTATTTTATTTGGTTTCTAGGTTAAGTTGTTCTAATTAAAAAAAGTTGTTTTAGTCACTGACTTTAGTTAAGTTGATCCGTTGTGATAGTTCTCAAATATTTCCTTGTGGATAATATTTAGCCGAATTTGAAGGCTCTCTACGTCTGATATAATTACTGTTTCATCCTCACATCGAATTACGTGCAGTTATTCCTAGTTTATTTTTTTATACGATCGTTTTAGGTGCTTTTTGTGACAATTAGTCTGAGTATAAATGTAACATTGTTGGGGATAGAATACAACCCTGTGTAATACTTCGTTGTAGAGATATTTTGTATTTTGAATTTTTAACAATTTAAGGCGGACTTGCGACTTGTCAGACCAAAAAAAAAATAGATAGATAGAATAAACAAAATTGGTCAAAAAGTGTAAAGACGATAAGAAATAAGAGCACTGAGTGCTGACTCGGGAAAATTGGAAGAAATTAAGAAGCAATAAACATTGAAATAAAAACTCCGACGTCGAAAGGATAAAGATTTATGTAAAGAAGAAGAATATTTCAGAACCAACTTTTAAAGACGTAAATATCTTTGTCATAATCTCCTATACAGCTAGTCATCAATCCCTGTTATCAGTAATACAGTACCTAACATAATCTACATTTAATTTTTAGTTTAAGGCTTTAACATTTTCTAAAAAAATCAAAGTTATGATCGTAACAAGAACATAAGAGTATTACGACTTGTATAAAAAGTGTTATAACTAGATTTATTAAAGATATATTCAAACTAGAAAGAACTAGCGCAGACTTAATTTTCAGATGTAATACCGGACAGCGTTGACACCGATCACACAGATCGATGCTAAGTCACTAGAGATAGCGAGAATAAAGCGCCTTACGCTAGCCTGCATTATTCGGGGTAGGATTTCGTGTGAGAATCCTTATATACAGTACTTTGCTGATAAGAGAGCATCTAAAGCGAATCAGAGTGTTATTGGGGGGGGGGGAGTGGATAAACTGGAGCATTGGGGCAGGGTGGAGGGATTCCAGTTTACACGATTTAATCCTCCTCGCTTCAATGAATTGTATCACCCGAATGTCATTATTAAAGAGTGTGCAAGTCTGTCAGGCTGGGAATCACCGAGCATACGACACTTTGTTAAGAATCCATTACCCATCAACAATTTTCAGCAACATTCGGAAATACTAAATATTTGTAAAGCTGATGTAGTTATATAGACACATAACAGTAATAAATTAACTGGATCAGTAAAAGAAACATATAATCAAACCGGGTAACACAAAATATAGGTCAAACTGGCAACAGGTGTATGTTCTCAAAAAACTTAATAGTGTGTAGGGTAGTTTGGGCAGAAAGAAGAAATCCTGGCTGAGAAACTCGAGATAATGGTTTCAAATACCAGAAGCTGCGAATATAATACATGCGGCACAAAACAGAGAAACCTATCGTTTTATGGTCGCCAACCCTCGGTAGAAGACGACATATAAAGAAGAAGAAGTGTTATTTTTAATAAAATCAGCCAAGTACTTTCAGCATGTCACATGCCGTCTTCAGAGCTTCGTTTTATAGGATGTTTCAAATACCTCATGGAAATGTTATTGTCAACACAAAACGCAATAAAAAACATTAAAAGGGCAATGCCTTCGTTTTAGGGATGAACCCCCCTTAAAAGTTGTAAAAATCACATTTAATAAGTGATTGGTGTACCAATAACGACGAGGGAAAACAGCTGTGTTATTTATAATAGTTATTTATAAGAGAAAACTCTGAAAATGGCGTGTGACATGCTAAATTAAATAAAAATTTACACACTATCGAGTGTTTTGAAAACATACACCTGTTGCCAGTTTGACCTATATTATAGAAGTGTTTAGGTATAAGTCATGCAGTCTTTTTCCAAAGAAAACATAAGCACTTCGGCATATCTGTACGTAATTGATGTTGGTAAAATAGAAAAGTCTATCTTATCCTTCTAGTGTACCCCATTACTGGAGGTTTGCGATCACTAAATCAAAATATTCTCAATTCTGCGCCACTCTTACTAATTGTTGAACGTTCATGCTCTTCATACTCTTCTGCTCTTCTGATATATAAATCTGTTAAACAAATATATCAATAAGGTAGGAAACCCTACTATAAAGGACACAAGTATCTAAACGGAGAATCATATAATTTGCTGTAGTATATTTCAATATAATATACGAGTAGGACATATTAGTCTAATAAAGATATTTGAAATCTATGTATGGAATAAAATTCTATGAGAAAAGCAATAGATGTCGTGAAGGAATCGAAAAAGATAAAAAGCGAATGTTGGTTACAATATAATAGTAATAAACAAAACTAAAATGACGCAATAGTATAAGGAATATATTAAATACCAGGCAAAGCTAAAACCAGTGAAAACACCTTGCCTTTATTTAGTATATAACGTAGAAAAATAGTAAAAAAAATTCGAAAATAAAAACCTGTCGCAAACGATATGAAGTAACTGATAATAATAATCACAAAAATTTAATAACACAGAATTATGAATAAACTAAAAATATAATCATATACAGATAACACGAAGGGCAGTATTTGATAAACATTATAATCATGAATGTCACGCCGCTGGCTGATCTAAAGAAAGAAGAAAGGAGATCGCAATACGTTTTAATATCCAGGGGGAGCAGAGGGGGAAGTAGTTTTAGTTTTATACCAGAGCCGTGGTGCGTGGATACCAACAATATCATCAGCGATTGATCGTGATAACGCTGCCATCTTGTTAACTTGTTAACGAAACAACTAATGAGTTTGTACCAATAATGGACCGTATTCGCGTGTTGCAAGTCATAGTTTAGGATTTCTATTCGCTTCCTTACACACAGAAAAATGTCTCTGTCATTCGTATGTTAATAATGGATAGAATTACTGATACTGACGCAAATGAATTATTACTATTACTATTAATATATATTTTTTAGTATTTTTTAACATGAGAGTTAAATATACGCGATAAAAACACGATAAATTTAAAAAAATTAGGAATATCATAGAGTTTGATATACCGGGTGGTCAGACGAAAACGAAACAGAGGCATTATTATGAAATACCATGAAACCATGAATGAACGACATCAACATAAACATATCAGTAGGTAGTAAAAAACGAAAAACTGAAGGGCCTGTAGCTAACGCAGCTAGTGAAGTTGCAGTGTTAGGACATGTTCACCTAAATCCCATGATAAGTATGAGGCAACTAGCAGCTACATCTATAATCAACCGAACTAGCGTCCAAGTTATTTTGAAGATGAACAAATTCCATTCATTTAAAATACACTTACTTCAAAAACTTAATGGGGATGATTATGACCGCAGTTTGTAATTTGGAAACAATGGAACAACAAGAAAGGAAGATACGACACTTATTCTATCAGTGGTGACATAAGGGTAGGAAGCATGTTCCATATACCAAAATAGAAATAGTGACAATCTTAGGCTAAAATGGAAGGATTTTGTAGTCGAGCGCTGGAAAAAATTAGTGTGGTAAATTCTCAACGGTTCAAAATGGACCGTTAAGACTGGATAGTGGATATACCGACTATGGTTGGCTTTATTTTAAAGCATTAAGATATAATAGTAATATGGCTGTACAGATGTTTAAAAATTTGCGGTTATTGAATCTTGTAACACAATAAAGAATATTTTTTGTAAATTCAATGATTTGTAAATGTCTGTTTTATATTGATTTTCCTATTTTAGACACATACCGTAGAAATCGGTAAAAAAACCCAATTAAAGTTATTAAACATCTAAGATTATTTTTCTTCTTCTTGATGTGCCTATCTGTTACGAACGTTGGCGATCATCATGGCAATCTTTATATTTTCTGCATATTGTTGCATTCAGCCAGATTCTGACGTCCTTTAACCAAGATGTTCTTCTTCTTCTTGGACCTCGTTTTCAAAATATTTTTGCTTGCAGGATGGCTTGAAGAAGAGCATATCTGGATTATTTTGTATAATATGTCCGAAGAACATTTGATGGTGGTCAGTACCTCTCGGTTCTTATTCATTCTTCTGTGGGCCTCCTCATTTGTGACTCGGTCAGTCCACGGGATCTTAAGTATTATCCGACATAGCCACATCTCAAATGCTTCCAGTTTTCTGCACATATCTTCGTTCAAGGTCTACGATTCAACACCATAAAAAGGCAGAGACGTAGCATCGCAGCATTCTTACTTTTGCATCAAGAGAAAGGTTGCTCTGACTCTTTGAAGTGAAGCTCACCATCTCCTGATTGTTGGTCCATTCTTCATTTATTATGGTGCCGAGGTACTTGTAGTGCGTCACTCTTTCTACAGGGGATTGGTTGATGTGATGATGATGAGTTTACCTTTTGATATCCTTTTCTTGCTAATTATCATAAGCTTTGTCTTATTAATATTTATATTGAGTCCATATTATTGACTGTACGTGATTTTGTTCATAAGAATTTGTAGGTCTTCTAAGTTGTCCGCTAATACTATGGTATCATCTCCATATCTGATGTTGTTTAGCCGATAACCATTTAGTAGAATACCTTTGTCAGTTTCGTGCAAAGCTTTGATAAATATTCTTTCAGAGTACAGATTGAAGATTAGAAAAGACAAAATACAGCCTTGCCTCAATCCACGCATGCTTTATACATAGTCAGTGTGCTTATCTTTAACTCTGAGATTTTCTGTCTGATTCCAGTAAAGATTTCTAATTATTTTCAGATCTTGGTTGTTAATTCCTTCATCTCTGCATCTCTGAAATAAGACTTGAACTGAGAACCAAGCCTCTCTAGTACCAACAGCATTTGTGAACCCGAACTGGCTGGTGGAAATTTGACTTTCTCAATCATTTTCTATTATTGAACAGACATAAATATTTCCAGGGAAGGTCATATTAGAATATTTACTCAAAATAGAAAACTGGCACCTAACGATAAATATATAGATTTGGCGGATACCTAGGAAAAATAGAAATATCCGAACTTTGGATTTATGCTAGACAGATCAACAAAAGATGCAATTTACATTATAAAGTGGCGGATGGAAAAATATAGAAATCAAGGAACAAAGATAAATTTAATGTGATTGTAGGATTATATCGGTGATCAGTGCTTATTTTTTATTTACTTTTATTAGTAATTGATCAAATAACGCGAAATATTAAACTAACATTACTTGGTGTATATGTATGCTGGTGATACGGTGTTAGTTGAAAAACAACACTTCAACAGTAGAGACAAACTCTTAAAGAAAATGGTTTAAAGCGTTAAGAATACATTTTAGGAGTATCGAAAATGTTCATTTAAAAATAATAATATTATTGATAATTATTATAAATAAGATAAAAGCTTGATAAGATGAGTTGTGGAATAATTGTAAAATTAACAGTTTTAAATGTCTAGAACCACAACATTGGCTAAATATATAAAAGAATGCATACAATAGAGTTACAGCGGTATCGATGAAAGTATGACAGAAAGATTCGAATAAAAATAAAAAGCAAATTCTATAAAACTACCATAAGACCGGCTATGATGTAGTTAATAATGAATGTTGATTAGTTAAAAAGAAAGAAGAACAATGAATCAATGTGGAGAAAATAAGAATGCTTACATATAAGAGTGGAATGACAAAAAACAGTGAAACTAATTAAAAAACCAGTTAATGGTAAATGCAAAGAAAATAATGAGAGAGTACTAGTAAGAAACGATTATTCAGTTACTATATTTATGGATAAGTATAATCTATCAAAATGCTTTTGGGAACTAGACCTACCCAAAAATGATAAATAAAAAAATACAATTTTGATAAAAATCCAAACATTTAGAACAAACGTAAGGAATTTAATTCATTTTTAAATGGAAAAATGCGATGTCTCCGAAAGCACCAAACAATTAGGAAAAAAATCCAAATACTTGAAATTGTTAAATTTGGCCGTCCAAACTGTCTCATTGTTTTGTTCGTCTCGATAGCTCGTTTTCAGGGTGGTACCAAGTACCATCAGTACTAAAGGTGAAGACAACTACGGTGGCACTCGACAGCGAAGAGGAGTTATTCTCGTTTTTTCCTTTGTTTTTTCTCGTACGAGGTCCGAATTATTCGTGTTTGGAAGAATGTTAACTCTCAAAGAATCGCAGGTTTGTTAAAATATACTGTCACCAGATATCATAGGCGTGCACACCAACAGGTATCAATAAATATACGGAATTTTATCACCTACTCATTTATGTGCATACTAATTTTAAAAATAATCGCTACTCTAGCCGGTTTAGGATACTTAAACTCTTTTGTTGTCTGAATCAAAGTTAGTTTTATGTTACTAATGTATTCCACGCTAAATATGTTACCATGGTTCGCAAAAAATCAAGAACTTGGGAAAAATAAGTAGTCACGTTAAACAAATACAGCCTGAAAGAAAGAAATGGACTAACCTTATTAATTAATAGTGTATAGGTTTAATGGGAAACATTTTTTCCTTCGTTTCCACAATTTAATAGAATTCATTTGTTGTTTTTTTTTATTGCGATCTATCTGAAGACTAATAAATTATTTAGTTTAGTTCTTACTTTTCTTCGAGACTGTATTTTTACCAAACAATATGTTTTTAATAAAGTTGGGATTAACCTATATTATTATATAAAATATAAAAAGTTTTATAGCGTCTATCGTCGCTGTACGTTCTCTAGACTTCTCCACCTTCTTCTACCTAAACACATCCCGTTGTCCAACTTTCTCTCGTTTATAACCTTCTTTATAATATTCCCCCAGCTTTGGGTATTCCACGTTTTACCCGTACCATTGATTTTCATTTACATGCTGCTTTCGAATTTCACGACTCATTTATTCAAACTACATATACCTATATACCAATCTAATTGTTGTTGTTTAATATCTTCCACGATTGTCTTTTTTCGGCCCCAATGATTTCTTTTATGTATTTGATTTCAACTGTCTCGTCGTCATATTCTGCATGATCTCCACTATACATTCATTTCCATAGCTGTCAGTCATCTTTTAAAAACTATTTTAATGGGCAAAACTGAAGGTCGTAGAGGACCAGGTTCCACACTATACTCATGGTTCAGAGACGTCCAGAGACGTGGAAAACTTGTGCAATAGACCTGATATCAGTTCAATAATAAGCAGTACAAAAGAAGGATTCTTACGCATATTTCAAGCAGCATGAACTCCTATACGCTGTATAGCGCACGTCACCAGAAGAAGAAGAGGTTAGTTCCGCTTTTGGTATTTCTGTTGAAATATCCTTGCCAATTGCCCTCTCAGTAATATCCTTTGTGATAAGTGAATATCAAAAAATAACAAGCACAAGATATTTAATACAGTTATTAAAAGTATAGTCATCTACAACAGTGAAGTATGGAATATAAAGGAGGGTTCTAAGAGGAAATTTAAGGCGACAGAAACGGATTTCTGAAGACGTTAAGCAGGAAAATCTAGAATGAAAAGAGTTACGGACAGCAGAATTAGATAAATTCAAAAGTAAAAAAGGCACGATAGTAACGAATGGACCCACTTTCAATGTGGTCATGTTTAGAAAGTATGAAAACCCTTCCAAATAAGTGTTATTGGACTTCTCACGGTAGAAGGCAAAAAGGAAAACTCCTCATTCGTTGGAGAAAAGACATTAATCGAAAAATAAGAGAAAGATACCTAGAAGACTTATAGATGAACCGAAAGTAGTTGCGTCAACGGAAGACGCAGGAAACCGTTTTTCCTGTGACTCTATTATTTATGTGTATTTAGCTCTGCAAAGACAGAAATACCATTAAAAACATCAAAATGAAAATATACAAAACAGCACGTAGAATTGTAATAACCTACGCAGCAGATTCAATGTGCCTGACTGATAGAAGTAGCTAGGAATAAAAGCAAAGGAAGATGCTTATAAGAATCCTTTGGAGCAAAATAATTTTAATATGAGAGTCTAGATGATTATTTATTAACGAGATAAAAAAATCAAATAAATTCAGAAGGTATAGTCAGACATATTAAGGCTCAAAGGTTGAAATGGCTCGGGTATGTACTAAGACGAGGAGAAGACACATTAGTAAAGAAAATATTAGAGTGAAAACCTACAAATACAAGATTTATAAGAAGATCAAAGTGCAGGTGGGACGATCGGGTCAAACAATATATCAAGAGAATGAAGATGCCTAACTAGAAAACAAAAATAGAAAATTGACAGAATACATTTCTTAATAGACGGAGTCTAAATTCGAAACATACTTCGGTCCTAGAAGGTAAGCAGTACCGCCTTCCAGGCTTGGTTATGCAGTGGCCACGATGATATCCAAGACCGCATGCAGAGGTTGTTCGTACACCATCACCGTCAATACCAGAGACCTAACTACTAAAAAAATATCCTCCTCAATTGTGAATTACCGACCGGACCACCCTGATTGAGATGCAACGGCACGGCATTCATCCGGTCTCTTATTCACGCACAATTCCTACGCGTTTTCGAACTTTCTCCACTACGACTGAAGCCTTCTCTCTCTGTGTTCCTCCATGTTTATATTCAATCTTGTCCCTACTCATTTTACTATATCGTCTTGCTCATTCCTGGACATCCTACCTCCCTTCGGGTAGCCTTTCTTGTTGTTCCTTTCTGTTCAATTTTTCTTCACATGTCTCTAAACTGCTCTCCTTTTCGTCCCATACCTCTTGCCACACCATAATGGACCTCTCCTATTCTTTTTTTAAGGTTTTGTTGCATGTCTTTATTTATTATCTCGTATATTATTCCTCTTTACTTCACTACCACGTGCATAGGAATACAGCTGGCGATAACTCCCAACGCCTTGGCAAAGACTATTCTGTATGCACATGCCACCCTCAACAGGCTCTTTCTATCTACTCGGTGATCTGATTTCTATACGTATTAGTTAAAACTGCAGTACCCCGACAGGCGCAGCTTAGCGGACGATCGACTGCACAACAAAATGAAGTACCCTCCTACTCTTAGTTTTGGGCCCTCTGATGTTAGGCATGATCCCCCAAGGCGGCGGATCCCACCGCAGCTCTTTGCGACATATCTGGCTCATAATTTTTAAATCTATTTCTAATTGATGAGCTTCGATGACAGTGAAATAGGTTTTAGTGTAACAGGAGTGCAAACTTAAGAGAAATATTTTTTAACTGCGTATGCAGTCAGTTTTTTGTAAAGAGCTATATTTGTGAAAAATTTGGAACAACAAATTATATATATATATATATATATATATATATATATAATATATATATATATATATATAAACCAAAATTTAAAAATAATAGAGAACATATGATCTTCACCTTCACCTAGAAATATACTCAAATAAATATATATCTATATTTGATATATTCTTTTACATCTCTACGCCAATGTTTAAAAAAATTGCTGCTTATTTAAAATATACTGTCACCAGAGACCGAAACTCGCATATTTACTAACTCTGTCGCACTTTTAACATTTTTACCATGGTCCGCATTTTATATTCTGGCTAAAGGTAAGCTTTTTGTTTCGTAAACATGCCTTAATCTTGTCCAGTCGCATTTTTACCTTTTTTTCTTTATTATATTCGAGATAATCAGCGATGATCTTTTACTGGAGTTTATGTGATTTTCGACTCAAATTAATTGAGATGTTGGAACGAATTAAAGAGAGTCTTGTTAATATATTAAAATGCAAAAATATATGCGCAATTCACAATAAATTTTTATTGATTGAACATGTTCAACTTAGATGCAGATCCTCGTAAAATATAATGTTGTTTAATTTACTAAATCTATAAATTATATCGAAATGTTTACTACCAACATTTACAGAAAACTAATATAAAAACAAAAATAATCATAAGAATAATATTCACGATGAAGAAAAAAATAGATTTGAAAATAAACAAAAAAAAATCTTGTAAACTTGTTAAGTTAGCCCAAAAGAGTTAAAAATTGGTACGAATGTTCAAGGTATAAATGGAATCACATGAATCCCACATATGCAAAACTACTTTACTTTTTAACTACAAAATTACAAATTGTAAATGTGTAAACGTGTTATTTTACTCTCGCCTCCTAATTATTCATTATGCTCACTTATATAACTCCAACCGATAGAATATTCTAAAAGGGACTGAATACACAAAAGGCTGCCAAAATTTAAGAATACATTGATAACCGATTCAGGTGTATTTTAATTAGTATTGGTTGAAATATCATTGTGGCTGATCTTATTCATTAACGCTTTTTTGTTTGTGATCTCACGGCAATGAGGCCAGCAACGAAGGAATAATATTTTTAATTACCATTGTAGCTGATTAGGGGGAGTAGTCGGTAAGACACGTTCTTAGCTTCGAGTCCGTTGTATCTGGCGCGTATATCGTTTGGAAACAACCATTTAATTTCCGAGTTAATTCGAAAAAGAAACAAAACCATCGAACTGCCGATATTCCATTAAGAGAACACGTTTGGTTTGGCATAAATCTCGTTTTAATAAATTAAATTCTCATCGAAAAATGTTCCCATAAAAGCCTCTTGAGAGTGTGTAACCTGTAATATATAGATCCATTTTTTTACTACGAGGGTTGTTTGATAAATAATTATTCAAAAATAGGAGCTTAAAATTTTTTATAAAATATTTTTTAAAATTCTTTAACTATACTAAATACAAAGGTTAATAGCTATATATGCATGCCTAAATTCTTTTACACTACTTATTAAAATATTCAGAGAAATCTGTTTTTGAAAGGCTTTCAAAGAAATCAATGAAATTTTCAAATATCCGTCAGAAAACTTTTTTTTTATTTTTAATCTTGAGGTGTCACAAAAGATCGATAATTTTATGCGTAGCATGGATGATAGTATTTATAAATTGTATAAAACACCTAAAGAATTATTAAAGAATATATATTATAATGCCACAAATCTTGCTCAAAGCCAAGGCATGCAATAAGAGTTTAGCGTTGCAGCAGTGATGCAGTTCATTTAGACATTTAGATATTTAGATGAATATTCGAGGCAATTCTGTAAAATCTGCCATTCTCTATAATTTAATCCTTTCAACTGTCACATTCAAGCATTGCTTCTCTTAGGCAGTTATCATATTTATGTTACACCATTTAACAGGAAAGTATCGGAAGAATGAAAATTCACGTAGTCACGTGGTCACGAAAATCACAATTCGATGACTTTGTTTTTATTACCATATCAATATATGGCCTACTGCTAAATATTTACGACAACCCTCGTATACAGGTCCATTTTTTTACTATTTATTTATGTGCACAGCACATATTCCACTTCGGAGATAAACTCGGGGCGATTCTTTATAATAAAAAGTCTCACTTTTCTTCGATGCGCGCTCTGTAATTATAGACTAAAATTAAAACGGATCACAATCAAAACAAAGCGACGACGATAAAGACGAAGTTGAAAAACGTGCAACAACTTGCGAGACTATACATCCAAGTTAATAAGTTCACGCCCATCTATTTGATATATGATTTACGATTTTGACAGCTGAGAGGGTTTTCGCCGGACCTTTAGGTCCTTCATCGAGGGGATTCACATATTCACCTGTTCGGTACTATATTTTAACAACTTCCTCTATTGCGCAGATGTCTCCTTTATATGAATAAAACGTGCAGCGTTTGTAGCTATCGACGTGGTTAGGACAATTAATGAGGTACGGTAAAATATCTCCCATTTCAACACTTAAAACCACCACCACAAAACCACGAAGAAATCGATTACTACCTGATAAATTAATTAGTGAAGTCTAGGTGATCTTATCAACGAGGTTTAAAACTTATTTAAGTAAAGATATTAATATTTTATATATTATTATATATATTAAGCACAAAATAATTATTATAAAATAAAATATAAAACTATTCATTTTTTATAAATCAATATAAGGTTGAATGTTCGAATAAATGAACTTTGGTGGTACACAAGGCAAATATCGAACACAGTATTTAATTAAATCTTGCCCAAGTACTTTCGATCACAAGATCATCCTCAGGGGCATTTCGTCAATTGTGGCCTATCCAGCAATAATGGAATGTCATACATGTAAACTGGGACATAACAAATACACTAAAGACAAACAAACACTTTAAAATTTAAATTGGAGAAGCTACATTTTTATATTGTAGAAGCCGGAGACAGAATCATTCTGTCTCCGGCTTCTACAATATAAAAATGTAGCTTCTCCAATTTAAATTTTAAAGTGTTTTGTTTGTCTTTAGTGTATTTGTTATGTCCAGTTTACATGTATGACATTCCATTATTGCTGGATAGGCCACAATTGACGAAATGCCCTGAGGATGATCTTGTGATCGAAAGTACTTGGGCAAGATTTAATTAAATACTGTGTTCGATATTTGCCTTGTGTACCATCAAAGTTTATTCATTTTTTATTTATTTAAACTAACATATCTCAGAAACAAAGGCCATTGACACTTTTACAAAAGTAAGGGTTACAATATATTAAAATATAATGTTGACAAAATGGGAAAAAACAATAGTGTCTATATGGCGCAGTATATCTGACAGTCTTTAAGAAAAATTATCACATTGTTAAGTTACTATTTTAACTATATCATAAGAGTGGCGGTTATGTTTTTATTAAGTTTATGTTGTTTTCTTATGTTGGTATATACCTGGCACTCAACTAATATGTCTTGGGTATTGCGGGTATGCCACCAAGGAGGATCGACTCATTAGGTACCCATGAGTAAGAAGGCAATATCAAATTCTTCTTAATCATACTTATGACAACTTTGTCTCTTCTAGAAAGCGCTGGTAGTTTTAAGGAGGGAATTCTCGATTGGATATTATGAAGTTTTAAGCTCGTTTTATCCTAGAGATTTTTCCAGGCTCTTCACACCAGGCTTTTCTCAGGTTAAAAGTTGAATATGTTCTATAGGTTCTTCAGAACGTGCTGCTTCTTTAGCTGCTTAATCTGCATTTTTATTTCCTGCAATATCCACGTGTGATGGAGTTAAGATAATGCTAACCGATACGATCATATCTTTTAATTGGTGGCATGCGTTGTGGATGCTTTAGATTAATGGGTTTTGGTTGAAAATATTATTGATTAATAGGATGGACGATAATGAGTCAGTGCAAATTGCTATGTTTTTTCTTTTGTTGATTGGACAATTAAGTGTTTTCATGATAGCATACAGTTTGGCTTTGTAGACGCTACAGTGATATGGACGACGGTAGGTGATATAACTTCTTTGGTGGCAGTGACAGAAGAACCAGCCTGATCTTCAACTTTTGAAGCATCTGTGTAGATGACTGAGTCATACTGTTTGGTTTGGATGTGTTCCAGGAAGGATATTTTTAAGACGGAACTAGAAGGTTCTTTTTGTTATATGTTGAAAGAATGGTCTTTATAGTGGAGCAGTTCTTTATAAATCTATATTACCTAGTAGTTCCCTAAGAAATTGTGAATCTGGAGTAACTGCTATTATAGGTTTATTTACTGTTATTGGTTTGGTAGTGTTGATTAACCCTTTGACTGGATTATTTGGATTAGCTGATGTTTTGACAAAGTAGGACAAAATAAGTCACTGACGGTAAATATTAATAGGTGGTTCGTTAGCTTCGATTTAAATACTTTCTGTGGGACTAGATCTAAAAGCACCAAAATATATTCGAAGAGCAGACCATTCATTTAAAACTTGTAAAACAAATGTAATAGTCCAGGCGGAATATGTTCTAAAACACCCTCATTTTTGCTTTAACAGATTCGAAATATTATTTGAAATGATAAATTCACTAGGTCGTCACTTCAAAAGGTAGGCTAAATTTTTTATCACCCACTTGAATATATTGAATTTTTTATCATTTTCGTGCTATATCTCATGCATTTAAAAAAAAGTGTGGCAATTAAATTTCCTATAATATAGAATTGATTGCTTATTGCAATTGATCGTAAAATTATCAAAAGCCATTAAGAAAAGGGTCAAAAATCAATGATTTTTAAATAAACTTTTAAGCTATTTAAAAGCATGATAGAACCTTTAAAATTTACCCAGAAAATCTTTTTAATACAAAAAACACTAAACAAAATTTCAACACAATCAAGTAGTTTTCGCAAAAATAATTGTGCAATCTAAATTTTTGAAAAAAATTATTAATTTTCAAAATTATGTAGTGCCAACAAAAAAGTTTTAAATACTTAAAAATTTTTACATATAGGTTACATGGGCATTCAACCTTTTTGCATTCATTAGGAAAGCTTAGACATTTTTTAAATAACTTTACAATAATAAAAAGGTTCTGAAACTGTTTTCTTGTGGCATGCTTAAATTAAATAATTGTATCTAACTAGGATTAAACCACTAACTTTTTTCATGGTTTAATAGCAACGTAAGATGTTTAATTTTGTATATTATCTCAGATGTTATTCGCACTAGACCCAAAGTATCTACAGATGAATGTTAATATCCTTACTAAGGTTATGAAAGGTAAAAAGACTACATAGTAATGAATATTTATTATCAACAGTCATTAAAGCCATTTGGTATGCCAAGAATAAGCTGTCTTTGTTTTGTTTTCTCTTGTTACTCATTATTACTTCAAGTGGCTATTTACAATATAAAATTATGGTATTCAAAAGCTCCCGTTTAAAAAATTCCAGTAGCTTTAAATGTAATCTAATCAAAACTCTCTCAAGAGTACCAGCAGCGGTAATTGCTTGCCCCATCACTTTTTATATCAACGACTTAACAACATAACAACATAATAATAGCAATTTTACCACAACAAATCAATAAGGAGCTAGCACGCGTTCTCGAGTACCATTCTCGACAAATGTCTTCTTAATTCTTGTAGATCCCTTAACAATTTCGTTTAAAATGGGAGTGGCTCCTACTCCGATAAACATGAAGAGTACTTATAGAAACAAGAATCTTATTTAATTTTTAAACTGGAAGGTATTTAGACTAAGACATGTATTTCTACAATAAAATGTAGAAATGTCAAATCAAAATTACAAGGAAGACGAACAGTTACTCAATAAAATATGGACAGGATCCATTATTGGCTATACTTTTGAAGATGAAGATGAAGAGTTACTACTGAAAAGTATTCAGTAGAAGGAAACTCGCAATGAAGCTCAGAATGAACTGAAAATGATTCAGCTAACGAACATTAATAGCTCAGAGAGCAAAAATTTTAAATATCTGTTAAAGCAAGACCTCGATAACAGGAGTTAAAACCTATCCAAAACGTATCCATCACAGCATCCATATTTCCATGACATCGAATCTGTTTTTGTTTTGCTGTGGCTGGCCAAAATTCTGTTCCATATAGTGCCACTGGGTGCCATATTACCCATATTGCTTTATTGCGAGATCGTGTGGCAGTGGTTGTAATTCCGTTGCTGCTTATGACAGAACCCACAATTTAAAGTTCCTTATTTATTATTATTATTTCTTAAGTCTCACCGCCGATTCTGATTGTACCATTGGTTAAAATCTACATTCCATATGTTTAGTTTCCTTGATGTTTATCCGCAACCCACAGTTGCCACGCAGTGCCTTCTGTTGTTGAGGTTGTTGCTGCAATTGATGCCTGGAGGAGCTGACGAGGACGACATTGTCGGCAAATAGCAGCGACGATGGATGTGGTTCTTGGAAAACCGCAGTGAGCGTGTACTCAGACAGGAGAAAAATGAGCAGAGACAGATCTGAGCTTTAGTAGATACTAAAGGTGATAGACAAACGCGGATATATTCCCGATATGCATCGGGTAGACTTGTGACGTTGGTTTACAGAAGATTCACCTCAATTCAGGAACGTCGTGAGATCTGAGAGCATGAGAGAGAAGACAATATCTAATATAGAAGACGTTTATTTTGTTAGTTAAACTTTTAATAAACCTTTTTTGATAAGGCTTTCTGAGTAAATAATTCACATTTATTTAGCCACCACTTTCGAACGATTACCTTAAACATTCAAAATGATCTATATCATATTATATGAAGAAATAATTTATCATATATTCAAGTAATTAAAGATATATTATAAATAAACGTGGTTGTTTTATAGATATTTAAGAAAGCATTTAACAAATTACGCTAGGTTTAAATTCTTGAAAGTATAAGTAGCAATTATACAACAAACATTTTTTTAAACTGCATCTAAAGTCGAAGCTACTATTATAAGAAAATAATCTATATTTATTTTCAGAACTCATATTATCATTCCTTCCATTTACTGTTTTAAACATTGTCCTTATTTATTCTTACATCTTCTTTTTATTAATGCATATAATATAATCTTCATATTTTCTTTTAATTTAGAATCTTCGCAGATATTGGGCATAAGTGATGAGATACAACACTACTAAAACCAACAATCGCACCAGTAGTCACCCTTTCGAGTTCCTTATTCCTTGTGTATATTCAACTATTCTTTTCGAAATACAGTGGCTAAAATGACAAACACTACAGGGCAACAATACATTAATAAATACTTGTGAGGGCACTAGAGACATAATGAGTGGGTTTTGAAGCGATGTGGCGCCTCAAAACTCTCTTTAACTGGCTCAGACAGGGATTATGATCCAATCCAGGGGCGGTTTAATAATTTCAGTGCATTTGGTACGTGACTGATTTTTCATTTAGGATAAACTTTTTTAAGATATTATATATTTTTCTTCCGATAAGTTTTGTCAGATTCGATACTGATACACATAGTTGTATTATTTATACAATTTTTAAAGCTATATAATATTTAAATATATATATATATATATATATATATATTATAATTTATAATATATATATATATATATATATATTTATAATATATATATATATATATATATATATATATATTATATATATATATATTATATATAAAATGTATACTAGTAATTCAATATAAGGTTGAATGTTCGAATAAATGAACTTTGATGGTACACAAGGCAAATATCGAACACAGTATTTAATTAAATCTTGCCCAAGTACTTTCGATCACAAGATCATCTTCAGGGCATTTCGTCCGTTGTGGCCTATCCAGCAGTAACAGAATGTCATAAATGTAAATTGGGACATAACAAATACACTAAACAAAGACAAACAAACACTTTCAAATTTAAAATTGGAGAAGCTACATTTTATATTATAGATTCTGTCTCCGGCTTCTATAATATAAAATGTAGCTTCTCCAATTTTAAATTTGAAAGTGTTTGTTTGTCTTTGTTTAGTGTATTTGTTATGTCCCAATTTACATTTATGACATTCTGTTACTGCTGGATAGGCCACAATTGACGAACATCCCCTGAAGATGATCTTGTGATCGAAAGTACTTGGGCAAGATTTAATTAAATACTGTGTTCGATATTTGCCTTGTGTACCATCAAAGTTTATAATAGTAATTGTAAATATACCTTTTAATTTATATATAAACATTATTTTCATTTAATAATTTGATAGAAAAATTATAAATCATTTATGTCATTTGGATTTGACTAGAAATTGAATATCGTAAGACTCATATTAGTGTACATCAATTTTTGTACATATAATCCTAAGATAAATATTTGAAATTTAATAGTTTAGGTCAAAAGAATTAGTGATCATTTTAAATTTATTTAAAATTATCCAATGTTTCAGAACGATCTAACCCAAATCTACATTTGAATACGAGTAAAAAGCCTGAGGATAGAAATTAATTAATAATCATTTATCTGAATAATCTGATATGGCAATCCAATTTGTTAATCATTTATTTAACGACAGCTCAATCAAAAACCTTTAGAAGTAATGCTATTCATGATTTTAAATTTACATGATGATTTGAATGCAATAATATTTTGGGTCGGCATCAAACTACATGTAGACATATAAAAAACAGAACAAATATTTTAGGGAAAATTGAATAATTTTAAACAGACTCAAGATGACCTGTGATTTGCAGCCGATACTAGATCACTATCCAACAATTTAACAAATTATAAAAAATGCAAAAGACGACAAAAAAATCTTCTTCTTCAAGTGCCATCTCCGCGGCGGAGGTCGGCAATCATCATACTTATTCGGACTTCATTTTGTGATCGAAAAGTTCATTTGATGTATATACGTACCACTTACTTAGTTTGCGCATCTATGACATTCTACGCCTCAATATGCTCTTTCCTTGAATATTTCCCTGCATAATTAGTTGGAGCAAGCTGTATTTCTCTCCACGTGTAATATGTCCGAGATATTCTAATTTCTTGTTTTATTGTATTTAAAATTTCCATTTATTTATTCATCTTTCTCAGAACCTCTTTGTTTGTGACGTGTTCTGTCCACAACATTTTCAGAATTCTTCGATACACCCACAGCTCGAATGATTCCAGTTTTTTCATCTATGTCGCATTGAAGGTCCAGGATTCCATTCCATAAAATAAAGTCGAAAAAACATAGCACCTCGCCAACCTAACTCTCAGTTCAAGTTTTAAATCCCTGGTACACAGCACTCTTCTCATTTGGTTAAAATTTGTTCTAGCCTTTTCTATTCTTATTTTGATTTAGTATTGATCGACGTTGGTTCCGTTTATTAGAAGATTCTCGTTATTTCTTTGAGTTTTCGATATTCTCATAAATTTCGTCTTCTTGACATTCATTGTTAGACCATATTCCTCTCTGCTATTCTGGTCACCAGTTTCTGAAGATCTTCAATGTTTTCGGCTAAGATCACAGTGTCGTCCGCATATCTAATGTTGTTAATGGGAACTTTATTTACCTTTTTTCCAGCTGTTTCACCTTCACGAGCATTTTTCAGGAGTACGCATTAAAAAGAATTTCAATTTCTTCAGACAGCTGTTCGTTAACACGTACTTTTGCTCGCTGTTTATAGTGTAAATTTGATATGATCCTGAGGTCGTTGTAGTCAATCTTCTTTGATTTTAGGACATTTATTAATTGTGTATGTCGCACTTTATCGAATGCTTTATTATAGTCAATAAAACATGCGTATATATCTTGATTGACGTCCAGGCAACTTTGTATGAGCATATTAAGTGAACAAAGAGCTTCACGCGTTTCTAGGCCTTTGCGAAAACCAAAGAAGAAATGGCAAACCGTTAAGATGTAAGACAAACACAGTCAAGAAAAAAATAGAGATAGTCAAAGTTGTACGGACAATATTCGGAAAGTTTAAATCAATCTTTAGAGACAATTTCACGAAATCTACTATCTAAAATCTAGAATCTAATGACCTACCACTACGAGGTAGACTTTCGAAACCCGCTTTTTTGCAAAAACCAATATAGAAAATCTAAAACAAACTAAAAAAAGAGGAAAATTTTGACTAGTTTTTAATAAGACTTGGGCAGGAAAACAAAGAATTATGTTCGCAATAAGATAATAGTTGAAAATCTAAGAAACTGCATAGCTAGCTTATAATGGAGATTGTAAAATACTTAATAAGAAGATAGAAGACCAATACTAAGTAAAAGAGATAACCTAAATCAATCTGGTGCAAGAGTGCGACAATTAGAAAGACATTGGGGACACACATATCCAGGAATGGAGAATCTGAAATGCTGTGAAGTGCTTATAATGATGCTTTGTGTGGTCTCTTTTTGTCTATAAAGAGTGACCCTAATGTTTATGTTATCTTTGAACAACCAAAAAGGTACATAGTTGTCCTGATCTCATGACAGACATTTTGAACTCAATACTTGAAACAATTACGCTTGTAAATTACAAACAAAATAAAAATATGCAATACCTGAATACTTCTATACAAGATAAAAACATAATATTTCTTTGAGAATCTAAACTTTAAATAATAATAATTTAAATGTTTTTCAAGTTTAAGTTAAAGGAAAAATTTTGAGTTAAAAATAAAAATTCCATGAGACTGAACCTGTCTTGAAAAAGTTTAGATGGTACCGTTGAGAGGATTACGCCGTTTTTGTTTAGGAATTCTTTGTGACTGTTAGGTACTGTATAGTTATTGTTTTGCTGGAGAAAGCATAAACAGTAAGTAAAGCAACAAATGAGGCGGTCGTCAGGTAACGGGTGTTTAGGTGGTTTTATGAAAAGAGATTGGTGAAATCTCAAATTCAGCTAGAGTGGTAATTTGTTAAATCGTTTATGATTATGTACTTCGTTGATTATTGAAAGGCTGTAATTATTATTGAGTACTTAAATGAAACATCCAGAATAAACATTCACTAGCCAATATCGACGAAAGAAAAATTAAATAAACTATTTAATTGAAGTCATGATTTGCACGATATATCAAAATGCTTTAAGAAGAATGTGTTAAAAATCATCTATTTGCCACATCAGAGTTTTAATTTGAATTATGAATACATTTTTAAGAATAAAATTATAAGGCTTATAAAATTTTTCATAAATTTTGTACAAATTAGGCTTGCTTACGAAAATGAGATATGATCTTGATATGACCCAAGATAGAGACTAATGGAGAAGTAATTAGGAAAGCCAAGGGATAGGGATAAAGGTAAAGATAATGATGATTGTGTTATATTAGATAATAGAAAAATGGTAACTTTGAATTGTGCAAGGAATATACAAAACAATATTTTTAAGTATTTAGCATATGTAATGTAGGTATAGATGGACATAAATATTATTATACATAAGTTTTAAGTCCATCAATGAGAGACTAAGTGAAATTAAATTGAAAGAAGTACATATCTCATTTATATCTACATATGCTCTGATAAAAGGTACAGAGAAAATAATGAAGGACCACTTTCATAAACAACTCGAAAGAACGCTAGAGAGAATCACTAAACAATACATGGAAATAATCTGTGAAGACTTCAACCCAAAAATTGATATAGAACCTAACATTAATGATGGAAGTAATGTTCTGGATAAAAACGATCTCAGGGATGTAGATGGAGATACCGACCACTACCTAGTAAGAGCAAAAATCAGGTTAAGAATATCGTCACATAAACTTAAAACAAACGATTAATTGAGACAATGGAGCATCGAAAAACTTCAAAATGAAGAAAATCGACTGCGCAACTGTGAAAATTGTGTACTGAAAATGAAAGAACAACAGTATATTGTAGGTCAAAGCAATAATGAAAGATTGTGGAAGCATATGAAAAAAATCAATTACAGAAACAACAAAAAGTAAAGAAAGTTATACATCATAATGACTAGAAAAACATTTAGGAGAGAAAAAGAAAATATCAAATGAGGAAATAAAAAGAGCTGCTCCAAACATGGCAAGAATATTTAAAAAAAAATACACATCAACAGGAAGATTATGTAGAAAATCGGTGAAAGACCTAAAAACAGACGAAACATTGCAAGCAATTTACAAATTGAAGAACGCAAAAGCTCCAGACTCCGATAATATACCGGCCTAATTTCTTAAATACGAAGGGGAAACTTTACATAGACAATTACACAAACTGATAACAAATATGGAATAAAGAAAATATATCAACAAAATGGTACAAAAGTATAATAATCCCCATCCAATAAAAAGTAGACAAACCAAGTGCTACAATTATAGGGAGGTATCTCCCTTTTTGGTTGAACGGATGTTGGAGATTGAAACGCCAAAAGAAGACCCAAACTTAGATACATGGAACAGGTGAAGCAAGATCTGAAAACACTTAAGATTACCAACTCTAAAAACAAAGCAAAGAACAGAACAGAATGGCGGAAAATACTAGAACAAGCCAGGACCCAGAAAGGGTTGTCGAGCTACTGATGGGGATGATGATCTCCCTTTTTAATGCGGCCTACAAAATCTTATCAAATATTCTATTAAGTAAATTAACACCTTTTGTTAAAAATTTTATGGATCACCGCAGATTACAGTGCTACAAAAGGAAGAAGAAGATATAGAGGGTAGGAAAAACAGTAGTGTTAGATTGGTATGTGGAAAAAATGAAAGAAGGCGGATGTTATATTTTGTGACACTAAAATTACAATGATATTGCAAATTTAAATGCAAATTGTATAAGACTATTGTAAAAGTGCAATAAAAAATAATACAACTATAATGGAATTTATTCAATAACTGATAATAAAAGAGGGCAGTTTAATAATACGAAGGAATTTTATTCGTATTCTCCTACACGAATAAAATATCTGGTTTTTATTACGCTACTTAAGTTCTGAAAATTCAAAACAAAATGATTAAATATCAATTTTAGTTGAGCAACAACCGTTATCTAGATTTTCTAAAATGTACCTAAGAACTTTCCACTTTGCAATATTCAGTAATGGATAATTACAACAAATAACATTTTAATAGGTACTCAAAATACAATTAATACGATAAGAGAAATTTGCAAGTAGGAAGCGTTTCAGAGGATTCCTTAAATATAATATATGTATATATATATATATATATATATATATATATATATATATATATAACCATTAAACATGTTTAGAGAGCATGTTTACTGTCAAAGTACTTTTTCCATGTCTTTTTGACATCATTCGTGAACTCGTATTTTATTGTTTTCATCTTGGATATTTACCAAAATAACAAACGTTTAAAACTTGAAAAATAAAAAAAGGTAAAGCGGTTGGACCAGATGATATTCCTGGGGAAGTGTGGACAACGTTAAGGAAAACAGGAACGAGTTGACTAAGTTTATTTAATAGAAATATGGAAGTGTGGCAAATGTCAGATGAATTGAGAAGTAGTATATTAGTTTGTAGGTGTTTACAAAAACAAGAAAGAAGTACAACAATGAGCAGACGACAGGGCCATAAAACTACTTAGTCGCACTACGAAAATATGGATGAGAGTACTTGATGTACTAATACGTAAAGAAACTAAAATATCTCATAATATATTTGACTTTAGGGAAGACGAATCAACAGAAGATGCAGTACTCATTTCATAACGCAGTTAATGGAAAAATACTGGAATAAATAAATAAACATTTCTTCACAATAATAAGTAAAATTCTTCTATTGCACGAGCTTCAGGAACATTTTGGGGGTTATTTTCTTTTAGTCCCTAATTTTTGACTCCAACCATTTCGGATTCTTCCCACTCAATCCAATGCTTCTCCCACTAGGTTAATTTAATATGGCGTGTTCACATTTAAATAGTAAATACAAATAGATTGGTCTTTCTTAAACATATTACATTGTAGTCTTTTTTTCATTGCATTAACATTAGTCATTCAGCCAGTTGCAATAGATTACAAATGTAGTTATCAAGTTAAAAATCATTATCATCAGTAATTGAGGATTACAGAATATAAAGTATTTAATTTCACTTTCTCTTTCCCCGATATCTACAAATGCACTATTCGTTTCTCTTGTTATTTTATGCTCCTTTTAGATAAGCCTGTCAAAATTCTTCTAGCTAATAATTTATTTAAGTTGTAATAATAGCACTGTTTTTTTTGTATAGCGATCTTACTTTTTATCCCGATCTTTAGCTGACTCCTTTAAAACTATTTTAATTGATATGCTGTCAAAACTCACATTAAGTACGGAAGCTGGTCCAAAGATAAACTAGAGACGTTAACAAAACTGACTAATCTAATCGTTCTTAAATAAGATAACACTAAAAACAAAACAAGCTCATAGTAATGGAAGACCAGTCATCTTAATTCTTCAGACATGCGACTCGGAACACGAACAACAACTTTGCTTCACTAATATTTTTAATGTATCTTACATGTTCTTCATCTTTCATGAATTAATCAAATTACAGGACGATACGTCAGATGTTGTTCGATTTGGAGGATGAAATGTAAAATGTTGCTGTAATTGGATAATCGAGTTTTCTTTACATAAATTCATAACTCGTTGGTTGTATGTCAACATTTTAGGACTAACGAATCGTTATGAGAGTATCAATAATTCATATTTTTTAGACTCGGGTCGTTGTTTTATCAGAAAAAAATTAAGGTAGCCAGTGAAAAGAAAAAAATACTAAGGTATAAATAAAATACAGAATGTGCAACAGGACAGAAAAAATTAAATGTTATTATTTTGAGAATGGCAGTTTTGGAATTTTCAAAACAAATGTATATTCAAATTCTATCTAAAATTCTATAGAATGATAAATCATATCTAAGCACAAAATTCATGGAAAAAACCGTCGCACTATGTCATCTAGAAACCAGGATACACCAAAAGACCTTACAAGATTAATTAACAAATTAACCGCTGTAGAGAGCAGCCTGTGCAAGATATTAGACGAAAAGATATAATATGACAGCAACAAAAATATCATTTAAAAAATGTATGCACAGCTGGTTCCTAAAAAACTGATACGACTCTTAGTAAGATTTGATTATTTTGAGCAGTATATTTGATTGGTCTGACATTAAATTATCTTTATTATGACAGACAAATAATAAAATAAACAAACAAACAACTATTACAGGTCTAAATTTTGATATTATTTTGAATTCCTGCATTTTATAAAGAGTATATAATATCTCCATCAGCATTGATAACAACTTGTAGTCTTCGGTCCACCTGCGTGAAAAGAAGTATGAAATTGTCTTCTTCAGAGAGCTCTTCTCAAACCTGTTGTATACCGTGCCACAGTTATTCAGTATTTTGAGGTATAAAATTACGCCTATACAACAGTTTTATAATAACCTCCTCATATTCTCGATTGGGTTTAAATCTGGACTGTAGCTGGGCCATGGTAAGGCTTCGATGTTGTTATTTTCGAGCCACTGGAACAGAACAATTATCTTGTTGGAGGATAAAATAATTGTCTGGATACAACTATTCTACACTGGAAAACATGATGTTTTCTGGAATATTCAGAAAAGTATGTCCAACAAACCTGCCACCAATACACCATACCATTCCCATTCCTCTAGATAAAATCCTTCCCCATACATTGGCCAGCCATTGGTCCCGAAATGACCAGCTGGTCGATATCTATCAACACATAGAGGATTAAATTTATTATTATCTGGTCTATACACCCCAATTTTGCCCTTTTTAGAATATTGAAAAATTTTGTGTAATTAAATTTGTGTAATTTGTTAATATCACTCTGTCCCAAAGATCTTGATTTTGTAGCTGATGGTTTAAAGCAAATATAGGTCTTGATTGTTTCTGTGTGGTGTAAGAGCTTATTTTTTTTTGTTGCAGTTTGGTACCTTAGAAGCGATGCTTTAATTCTGCGCCAAGCTGTTGTCTTTCTTCCCAGAAACTGTGACCTAATTCTTGCAGTTCCAAAAGGATTCTCTTCTAATCTATCGAAAAGCGTACGATCTTCATGAGCGGTAGATATTTTTGGTCTTCCAGAACCTTGCTTTCTTTCGAGACTTTCTTGTTCTCTCCTTCTTCTTGCAGTACCGTCTACTATCGGAGGTTGGCTACCATCACAGCAATCTTTACTTTGTTGGCTGCTGCTCTGAACAACTGTATTGAACTGCACCCATACCACTCCCTTAAATTTCGCAACCAGGAAATCCTCCTACGTCCCACATTTCTCTATCCCGAGATTTTTCCTTGGATTATGAGTCTAAGCAGAGAGTACTTTTCTCCTCTCATTATGTGGCCCAGATATTCCAGTTTTTTCGTTTGTATGGTTTTTATCACTTCGCATTCCTTCCCCATCTTCAGCAGAACATCTTGATTTGTTACTCTTTCTGTCCATGGTATTTTCCACTTTTCTCCTCCTCCTGTAACACCACATTTCGAACACCACATTTCGGGGCAGATCTAATTTATTTAAAATTCTTGCTGTTAGTTCTTTGCTAGCATGTGGAGCCACTTTTTGAGGTTAAACAGAATAAGTTATCTGACAAATTTAAAGATTTGGCAGTGACAGCGACAGTATGTGAATAATATATAAGTATTTATCCTTTAAAATACACTGCTCAATTTTCTACAAAATACGCTTTCAGAGTCGTATCAGTTTTTTAGGAACCAGCTGTACCTATTTAAAATTTGTTTGAATCTACCAACCAATTTACTTCATTAGTTATAAGTTTATTATACTTATAGGAATATTCTTGGAAATACGAGTAACATATCCTTCAGGGATTTGTCACCAAATACAAATCACAAGTGTTATTATAAGTGAATAAACTGATTGTTTATTCGTCTTTGAATCAGTAGTTATGATAATAATTTATAAAAGATCTAATTCTTGTCTCAAGTGGAGATAAAATGCTGGTTTACCTCGTTGACTGGAGATGATAGCCAAGTGTAATCTGTAAGTTATATTCGATTGACTTTTTTTATAGTAGTTCACAATAATGGTGTAGTCGGTTTATCGTACCACTGTCTTAGATTTTTCAGCCATGATCTTTTCTACCAGGACCACGTTTGTCGTGGTACTTTTCCTGAAAGAGGAGATGCAAAAGCTCATATTTTTCAATATGTCTCATAATGTGACCGAAGTATTCCAGCTTCTCATATCAGAACAAACACATACTTTTAAGACGTTAGCCCACAGTTTACTATAAGTAACACCAGTTCACTTTAAACTCCAGTCCATGTGTTTTCCAGCCCACGTGAAGTTTTAGCCATGTGTTCTTTATAGGCCGAACGATTTAGTGTGATTGCTTAGAGTGATTTAGTTTAGTGTTTTATTCCTCGTTTAGATTTTACGTGATGTATATTTACCAATTAGCTAGTTAGGGTAAAGGATTTTAGGAACCTTGTATTTAACATCCCACATTCTATATGTTTTACTTATATTTATAAGGTTTTTGACACGTTAAGGTAATTATGATTGGAATGAAAACAAATGCTTGTAATAATAAATTAAAATAAGTCCCATTTCAAGAATTAATTATATTAGATCAAAGAAAAAGAGATCAAAAAAAATCAAGATGCAATCCCATAAAGCTAAAATTAAGAAAAAAAAGAATGAAACGAGAACACGTGGTGAATTACAAAACAATACTATTGAGTAATACGTAGATAAAATATGGAAGGTATTGCCCTACTTTGTCATTTATATCCTTTGTCTATTCTGTAAATTTATCCTATCCTAACTTTATTCTGTGAAAAATGTATCCTATCTGCTGTTCTAATGGTCCAAATTTCAACAGTGTAACTGAATATTTGTAAACAAGAGTTCGTACAAGATTGATTTTAGTATTTTTTTTGTTATATTTGGATTGTACAAAATATTCAGAAATAGTCAGGAAAATTCAGATGAAAATACTCTATTATTATTGAAGGATTATTATTAAAGTAATAATGCAGGGTCCCAAACATTGTAATCAAATCCATTTCTTCAAGTTACTGGAGCTTTCTTTAAATATTTCTGCTACTCAATGTATTTAATTTACAATTATAATAAAATAGTATCCATATAAAAAAATAGTAAGAGTACCTACTTGATTTTCTAAAGTTTTTGGAATATTACTACATAAAATGTACGTAAGTAAAAGTACGTAAGTAAGAAGAAATATGTACTTTGGGAACACATTAGCTTAAAATATGTAAACTTACCGAAAATTCAGTTAAAGTAGAATTGTTGTAACTTACCTGAAACAAAAATATTAAATTAAAATAAGCCTATAATTTCACACACCAATCATTTTTGTTTTATAGCTTATTTTAGATCAACATTTAAAATTATTTGTTATTAAAGTTTAGTCATATCAATTATATAAAGGGTGATTCTCTGGAAATTCTAATTACACGTTTTCATTTTTATATTTGCTCGAAAAATAGATAATTTGATCCAACGGTTGAAACCAGCCAATAACACCATGCAAAACTCCATAGCTGCTTGAAACTACAAGGGGTTCTCTGTATACACACAGTTGAGTCCATGATTCTTTATCTGTGCATCATCATTTACGGCATACGAACTAAATCAGAAATTTACTTAACAGTAAGTGACAAAGTGGCCACTGCTCCGATCACGGATTATGATATAAAACTTAACGTTATCAAATAAATAAAATATAAAATGTTTTGCTTTACAATGTTTTTTATTACAAGATTTTATTTTTCACTTGAAATAATATAAAAACTAAACGTGAGACGTTTTTACTTTTTATTTTACTGCATCCACAAAATATTCATGCATATTTTGTATTAAGCATTGTTATTACCAAATGATTATGCCCATCGAGCAATATCCATCCCCCTGGCCATATGCTCTCTGGCTGGATTATGTTGCTCTCTGGGCATAATCATCTTAATAACACCCTTGATGCATAAATAACTTAAACCATTTTTTTTAATTAATAATAAAGTGCGTGATGCAGGGGTGGCACTTATTTGTACAATTAGAATTTAAACCAACAAAAATTTGTGGCCTGTCTTGTCTCTCTCTCTCTCTCTCTCTCTCTCTCTCTCTCTCTCTCTCTCTCTCTTCTAAACGCCATAGCCGCAGCACTCATAATGTCACGAACGCCTCATTGACAATTAAAAAACAAGGTTTTAAAATAAAATAGGGCCAATATATTTATCAGTAAATGATAGAATAAGGTTTGAACTTGAATGTAGGTCCATGGTGATTTCAAAATAATATTTTTTAGTTGTGTTTTTGAACCTGAAAATCGTAATTTTACGTTCAAAAAAGTTAAAAAAGAATTTTTTTAATAACTTTGAACAACTTTTCTCCTGTGCGACGTCTTAAACCTTATTTTTGGGGTATCTCATAAAAGTGATTATGCAAAAAAATCTCATGGCACTATTTTTCCGAACGAACCCGAGCTTTTCGTCTTGTCTTAAAAGCCATGGACTTAACTGTTCATTAGAGATATAAAAGTTTAATGATATAAAATTGTAAGGCACTTTATTTAAAATTCTTAAATGTAAATTGCACATATCCAGGAAATTAACGAAATCAATTAATACGTATCTAGAATACTGGAAGCCATAGATTTCTTCATAATTATTAGTAGGTATACTCTTTAATTATTTCCTACGCCATGTTTAGAAGTAAACTTTATTACCACAAGTTTTATATGAGCGTTTCTGGTTTAACTAAACCGGGGAATAAATTAACTACAAAGTAAATACATAGATTTAAAGAGTATCTCGATGTACTGTATTAAAATCAAAATTATCGCATAAAAATTCACTAGAAACACAAAAATTTATCATCGAGGATAAATCAACTAACGAACTCATATCGACCAACAAAAAAAAATGAATATCAAGGTATACCTAATAAACGTCTGTCTCAATAAACTCGTACAGGAGTGTATATATAGGCATACTTATAGGCATAAATCTATACATGGATCAGAGGCAAGGACTCTAAGCAAAACAAACGAATCCTGTCTATTGACTTTTGAAAGAAAGGTACCACACAAGAAGTGGTTGGTCAAACGGAATATGAAGGCGTAGATATAACTTTAAAATGCAGAATAACTACAACCACAAGTTTGGTGGAAAAGATACTATTACTATAATCAAGCGAAACAGTCTGTGGTGGGCAGGATATTTAGCCGGGGCCAGGGAATCGAACATGATAGAAGCCCTTAAAGGACTGTAGCACTGTGATAATGAAGAGGCAGTTACAAATTGAATAAGAATAGGAAATATGAAATAAAATTATTAGAACTCCTTTAAACCTAGTTTTCACAAGATCTCTTCATCTCAGAGCTTAGGTAACAATTTGCACGAATTCTTGCGAGGTGTATCCGTGTATTCTTCCTTATTTTTACTATTTTACACTTTTCCTAGAGAGAATTTTCTGGAGAGTTTTTTGTGACACTCCAAAACAATAATTATGTATTGAACAGATTGTATTAGGCTCTTAATTCTGTTTTGTTACAAAACAGGCGGTATTTCAGTTTTGGCTAAATTAATGTTATGAATACACTATTCGTATTCTTTTATCGCCCTATAAAGGACGCCCCAAGGAAGTGTTTTTAAATAACTATAACAGAAATTAAACTTAGTATAAAACATACAGCTATCAATCCAATTAATGTTAAAGAAAAAAAAAGGACAAAAACTTCTATAGAAGATCAAATACGTAGCAATGTTTTTACAACTTCTAGGCAATTTTATTCTTATGTTTTTTCTCTAACTCAGAATGGTTTAACTTTGTCGTGAACGCTAGATATCGGATATTGATCAAATTTTATTAACTTCCATTACACATCAAATTCGATTACACTCATCTTAATAACAAATCACAAATTTAATAAACGATCTAGTTCAATAAACACGCTTTGGCGAAAGTTATTTGTGTAAAAAAAGTCTGCAGTCATAAGAAGCCAGAGAAACGTCTCAGACGTTTTACAAACCGTGGTAAGAATTTTTTTGTGTAGAAATCACTCTTATAATTTTTTATGGTAGAGTGCCTCTATCTCGTTTGGTGTCAGATTGTTGTGGACTGTGGAGGAGTCCGTCGAGTAGAAGGAGCAAGAAAGGCCTTCGAACCTACCGACAAAGATATAATATGTAGAGCACATATATTTACATATATTATACGCCCGGGGGCATCCGAGCACCTATTGTGTACAGTGGCGTTCTTTGTCTCACAGACACTTAAAGTAATTATAGTAATATCCGTTTTGAATAAGTTCTTAAGAATTTTTACCTTTTTTGTTTAAACTGGCAATTAGATGCTTAAAAGTTATTAAAAACCTGTTATTTTTAAATCCAAGTGATTTCAGATTTTTCAAATATACAGAAAATTGTTGGAAATTGGAAATGAGAGAAAGACTGTTTTGATCAACTTTTTTCTTCTGAATATATCAAACCGACATAAATGAAGATTGCACCACATAGAAATATAAATGAAAAAAAAAGTTCATAAACAATTAAACGAGTCGACCAGATAGATGAGTTCCACCCAAAATTGTAAATATGGCATTATAATATAAAATATAACAATAAAACTATGTAACTATATATGTATGTAGGATTTCTTCACCCAGTTGGGCACAAGCCCTCCCTAACTCCTAGTTTCTTCCACTCTTTCCTTTCCCTTGTTAGATTCGTCTACCTTTATCATAAAAATGAACATGATTAATGTGAACATGAACATTCTTAAACATGTATCCACAATACTTAAAAATAAAAGTTTTTGACCAATTTATATTCCCAGTTCCCAATCTAAGGTTTGGGGCGGTTGAAGGAGCCTGTTTTGTTGTCTAGACATTTCGGCCCAGACATGTTCAATACAATTCATATCAGGTGAACATGGTGGCCACTACATTCTTGTAATGCCATGAGCTTCTATACACTCGTTGATAATTCTCGCACGTGAGGGAGAGCATTATCATCAATCAGAACAAATTGTTTGCCTATTTTACCAAAAAAATGGAACAACTATTAGTACTATGACTCTGTCTCGATATTGTGTAGCAGTCATTGTCTCATTAATTAAGACGACTAAGACTCAGATTTTAACTGTAACGCTGCCCTCTTGCCCTTCACGCTAATATTCGGCCATTATTGGTATACAAATGAAATCTCGACTCGTCAGTAAAGAGACAATTCCTCCAATTTTCAAACCGTCTTCTGACAGTTTGACTGGATATCGCTCGTCCAGTAGCATGCCTGAAGATACTTTTAATTCTGGAAGCCGTGAATGTTGGGTTTCTTCTTGCCGTCAGAGCTACAAAATGGTCTTGCCGACGAGTTCTTGACTTATATATTCGCGTTTGGAAAAACATTTTTCTCTTTGTACGAGATACGGGCCGATAATAATAGGGAGAAAAAAAACACATGCAAAAAATATTGGCAATAAAGATAGCATATAGTATATAGTACAGGCAATTATTTTAAAAATAGTTTTATATGTTAATTTTGGGAATTTTTAAATTATCCACTACAATTGTTAAGTAGTGTATTAAATTAATCATAAAAAAAGAAACAAGTGAATTGTGAACATTGAAACTCTGGCATATCTAAGTTAAATATTGTGTTAATATGGAATTATTCGACTATTGATCGTTATTATAGATTGTCTTTGTCTGAAAAGATATGAGGGTGGATTTTTGCCTTATGGAACTTCAAATTCTTATTATTCTAAGTGTTCTGCATTATTAGTATGTGCTATAAACGTTTGTGTCTGAGAGAGTGTTCGTGTATTGCGTATGCGTGTTGTGTGTTGCAAATATATTGTGTATGACGAAAGACGAGATTTTTAGAGTTTCTTAATCCACTATTATTGATATATTCTTGTTGTTGTAGTCACAACTTATCAACAGAATGTAGCAAACTTTGATTGTCAATACTAAAAGAAAAAGTCAACAACAAGAATATATCTACATTACATTAAAGGATTGCACCTCTTATTTTTATAAGAAATCAGGATTTTTGTAAAATCAGAAAACCGACGAATTCATCAACTTAGAGAGCGAGAAAGACAAGGAAAAATGGAAGCTGACAAATTTGTTCACAGATATAAAGAAGGAAATGTCATGTTCTGGGGAGGCATTATGGGTCGGTAAAAACTCCTTTAATTTCCATTTAAGCAACTTTACCTGCTCGCAGATATGTTGATTTGATTCTAGAGTCTGTAGCTAGCCTCTACAGATGTGCAATGGAAGAAAATTTAATGTTTAATTATGATAATGCACCTCCACCTACCAGCAGGGTGACTACAGACTTCCTTAAAGTCAAATATATCACTGTACTGGAGTGGCCTCTTTGCCCATACCTTAAGCCCATAGATCATTTCTAAAATATGCTTAAAAGAATGATTAGAGCTCGCCGGGATAATCTACAAAACATTGTCTAGCTAGTACAAGCTGCTCTCGAAGAATAGAACAATCTACCAAAACAAAATATTGACAATTTGTTTAGGAGCATGCCCACGCGAATTAAAGCTTGCATAAGGGCTAGGGGTGGTAACACTTACTACAAAAACAAACGTTATTAAATAAAAAATTTAAACATAATTTTTTTTTATTGTAATTTTTTATGCTATCGACTTCAGAACATCGTTTCAATTTGGTATTTCAACAATTTATTGCTTTTCTTAAGTTTCAGGTTTTTGTATGTTTTTATTTATTAAATTATATATCCGGTGCATGGAATCACCAGCATAATAGAATCTGCATTAGAAAAAAGGAAGTCTAGTCTAAAATATATTTTAAAAAATTACTGTACGAGTACTGCAAGAAAGTGTCATGGAACCAATCCTCTACCTTCTGTACATAGATGATATTCATGTATTGAAGAATGACCGTATATCATGCCTCGCTACCATCCTTGAAGTACGGACAACATCACCTCAATTGATATTACAATTGGATTTCAAGCTTGCCTCAAGGCCTGCTATCAAATAGAAAACAAAACTAGATTTAAATATAAAAAATGTATTGGCTACTTGGGACGAAATTCAGCTTAGGCTGTACAATTTATTACTGGATCCACAAGTAAAAATACTACTACGTGCATATTGCAAAACAGTGCAGTTCAGTGCAGTAATACCTGAAGAATAGTCTTTGGGTAAAGTTAAATTGTTGGCCTCAGAAATTTAGGTCCAGACTGGCCAGATTGTAAATTGACGCGCCAATAAGTTTTTTTGGTTACAAAAAATCATTTTTCAATCTTTTCGAGACCTACGCCGAAGCGTAAACGAAGCGTTTTTTGTTCATTGAAATGTGTCACAAAGGTGTTACGTTTAATTTTTCCATCATATATTTTTATATTATCATATCACAGGTTGTAACAATTTTTCCGCATGAGAGTTATTAGTAATTATATATAACTGTATTTTTAGTAAAAATGTATTCAATCATATATATACTAAGTATATATATAATATATACTTAGGCTTAGGATGAAATAAAATATTCAGGATTGTGACTGCCTTGAGTACTTAATGTTAATATACTATTATATCAATTTTAAAATATTTACTCATACTGTAATTTCTACATATTTTCCTTCATTTATTAATTATAAAGGGGTAACATAAAAAATAGTTATATTATTACAAAGGTATATTAGAATAATATTATAATGAAAATGACAAAATTATATTTGCATTTTATATGGATAATACAAACGAGAAGGTAATAAAATCTAATTTCTCGTCTACGCCTGCAATGGTTAGCCTTCGGCAAGTTCTTCACTGCTGCCGGGTGTCGTAAAACAAAACTCCAAGACAGAGATAGCCACAGACCTTAAGCAATCCAACACGTTCTTCCTTTTCTGTCGACTGTTAAGAATATATTCTTCTCTCTTTCTTTCTTTCCACAGTTACTATGACTAAGAAATAAAATAGCTCGTCTCTTCTGACCTGTCAAACGCATCATGTAAGTTACATTTTATTTTGTTGTCCAGTGACTTTCATCCGTTGCATATTCTTATAGCGTCGTACATTACACGCATACCAACCTTCAGGAGCAAATATTTCTGGTCTAGTGGAACATAACCTCAAAGTAGTTGTTCGGATATTAAATAAATGGTTTGCGGCGGTGAAGTGTAAGGAAGTACATTGGCAGCAGTCGGTTTATTACATGCGTATTATATATAGCAAAGAAGAAAGTGTAGGAATAACTAGCAAATATCCCAACATAAGTATTTTTAAAGATGATTAAAATTTGCATATATTATTAATACACTAAAAGCAGTAAATCTCATTGATCGATAGGATCAAATTTTCAAATCCTCAACGAATCTAGGAATATAAAAATATCATTTTTATGTAACCATTTTCTTTATAATCACTAGAAATCATTAATAACTGTATTATAAAATATTAGGGCTCCATATAAAGTATCCAATTATCTGGTCAATGCTTAGAATTACACTGTACAGAGCAATCCCGGAGATTGGTCTGTAAAGGTCTAATTCAAGGGTAATTTTCATCCCTAAGTGAATCAGCAAGGTTCTTTTAATATTTGAAGCTCCTGATCGAAATGCATGGTTAATATTGTCACTGTTTTATGTCTGTAGACTTGTAAACAAATTTCTTTGTTGTACTATTGACAAACTACTATATTTTCTTCCACTAAAAGTTGTAAGTAATTATTAAACATAGGGTGGAATCCATTTATGGAATAAAACTATACCTGTTCTTATTTTAAAAAATGTTACAAAAAACTAGGACCCGTCGACTTTTTATATAAATATGAGCTTTTTAAACAATAATTTAAACGTACAGAGTAACTCACACGAGCTTAGCATAGTCTATAAGTTTTTGCATTATGCATTATAAAACGTGCATTATGAACGTTTTTGCATTATGTTCATCAAATCTTATCACGTGATATCTCACACATTGCAGTAGGACAAATGAAGACCAATATATGCATAGTGACCCTTTATGTATGTCACCAACAATACGTCATAGTGCATCATGGTTTCAGAGAAGTTCTAAGAACTAAGTTATTAGTTCTAATTTAATTTAATTTAAAACTTTGCTATAGAGCTAGTTACAGTACTCCCTGCTTGGTTATGGAGTTTATATATAGTTTATTTCAATCCTCTGGGACTTCGAGCACTTCACATAAACATTTATTAAAACGCTTTGCAATCAATTCCCAAATTGCATACTTCATCAACTTTATAGGAATATCTTCTTACCCTTCTACTTTGTCATAATTGGTTTTTGTTTAATGTTTCTGCAAAATCGGATAGAGTCATTGTAAGCCTATTTTGTAGTTTCCTTCTTATGTATAGTTATGTCCTGCTGAATTTTCTTTTCACACTGGTATTCTCATTGATATTTAGTTAACAGTTGTTTATAATATGCTTCCCAGTATCTCATGTTGATTAGACTAGCGTTTATTTTTTCCATACATTTTAAAGTTTTTCAGTATGTTTCATACTTGTGCTCTTGTTACACTCATATAACAGTCTGGTCCTTTGCATTTCTCCTCCCAGAGTTAATGTTTTCATTTTCCTTTTTACCTCCATATTCTATCTTGAATATTTTTTTATCGGGGTTATTTCAGCGGCGGCCGGCCAGGTGAAGTAGGTGAAGATGAGGTTCACCAAAAAAATATAATTAAATTAAGACAAATAAATAAAAAATAAAAGCAACATTATTATATCTATATTCTGACATCACTTATCTATTCTCTTTTAAAAAAGACAACTAGCTTTATTAGCGCTAGGTACTTGATGGTCAAATCCTGACCTGTGTCACTAGCCGTGTAGGATTCAGGAATAGGTGAATATTATTTTTCAAATGCGAAATCCATCTGCATAAGCGTTCACGGTTGCCATGACAACGTGACGTCAGCCTATTCTTAGTGATAGCTGAGAAAACTGGCGAGTGCAGTTCCGTCTAAAAATTCATTATCCGTCTTCACTACCACTGTTAGATGTGTATTTGGTATTCCTATTTTTCGAAAATTTCTCTCAGCGACAATATTTTGAAATTTAGTCTATTATATAGATATTTTTATATAGTATAGTATTTATTAGTTTAGTTTAGTCACAGTATTAATTTTATTTGTTTAGTGCACTTTATTAATACATTTCTCTGTGGTTTGTTTCAGATTTCGGGTATAAAGTGTTCTCGTGGATTTCGTTTGGAGAAAAATAATTTTAGACAGACATGAATCCAATTAATGACTTCGTGTGTAATATATTAGAGACTCCGTTTGGGCATTGGAAAATGAAGATAAAAGAGATGTTCTTCCACATGGTCGACCAACCAGTATTTTAAACATCTGCGTCTCATCCAGAGTGGTCGGCTGTAATCAGCATCTGACCCAGAGTATGCGGCTGAATCGAAACTCACCAACCCGTTTTAGCAAGCGTGGTTTAATCGCCAAAAAACCCTCAATGAAATGTCAAGGTTCAGAACTAAAATACCCCAGGCAAGCAGATCTAATAGTATCTACTATAAGTGCCCTAAAAAACTGTTTTCAAGTTATTAGGGCCCTAAACTCTATACATTTTTTTAACGAATTTTTATAGAGATTTAGGCGCCAAGTAGGTATCGAAACTCCTTTTGGTTCCTCATCTTCACCACTTTTTTACGCCAAGAGCCGCCGCTATGACAATATGTTGCATACTTGCTTCTTTTTAGCAACTTCTTCTTCTATCTTTTTGACCAACATTCGTGCTTTGGTTTTTCCTGTTGGTAAATTAATTATATTGCTTTTGTGCATTTTTACCATGTATAATTTATTTGAATTTATATCTTTAGTATAGCTATCTTTAATCTTTTTAGGTACTCTTGATTATTAAAAGAATTTTGGTGATTCATGTTTGTGAGTACTTTCTTGATGTCCAAGCCAGCTTTCTATTTTCTCTGGTTTCTTTGGTTTTCCTTTTACATGATGGTCATTGGAACATTCTGGTTCTCTTATACTCTTCCAATATTGTTATTATCTAAGATTTGTCATTTGTCATTTTAGGAAATTGTCCTCTACTGATTAAATTGTTTTATAGGTTGTTTCCAAATATATCGGTGATTTATTTATGGAAGAAAAGGCTATTTAAAATCACTATATTGTGAATGTCACAACAACTCTACTTTTTTATGTTATATATTGAAATATTTCCCAACACATTTCGTCAGTTGGTGCTAAAGTGCATCAGTGCTACCTTCGTGGGCCCTGGTCTGTCTTAACAAATTTTCTATATTTTCCTCTCGAGTATCTCTTTTTTCCATTCCCTTACTCCAATCTCCCTTAAATCGTCCAGCACGTCGTTCAGTTATCTGAGTTTACGTCGCCCACTTTTTCTTCCTTTTCAGACCGGACTAACTAGCATAGTTTCTAAAATATTTAGCAACTTCAAGTGTCATTAGTAGTTTTCATCAGATATGTCATATACCAAAAGTTTGAATGCAAAGTATCTCTTTCTATACATTTTTATTATATAAGAATAGAAAATTATAGAATCAACTTTTATACACGAAATTATTGCATATGTAAAAGAAATGAAAATATTAATCCCTAGGTTATTGCTCCGATGACAAAAAGACTTCTTCCGATATAAAAGAACTTGATGATGCCACTTGTAAACGAAATAGTCAAAGGTCGTATACCTCACCTTTAACGTATCTCCATTATAACCAAAAGTGCTACATTATACAATAATCTATAACTCGAGAAAGAATATATCGTTATGAACCCGATCGAATTGTCGACGGACAATAAGGTACGCTCCTAATTGAAAATATCATTAATTTAGTAAAGACGAAACGTTGGAGGTCGTGAAATACGGTATACAGGGTGAAACAGGTATTTTTAGTATGAATGTTAGAAGAAAATTTCACAAAAAACATATATTTGCAAAAATTTTCGTTAAAATAACCGTAATTCAAAAACAAAAGTATTCTTATTATTTAATAATCCAGATCACCTAATATGAATACAAAATTAATTAAAGGAAGTCGGAAAATGATTATCAAGGAGTGTACAGTTTCACGGTCGGTGTATTATAATAATACATTTGTTTTCCAACCGTGGTCTGGAATTATTTCTTCCAGAAGTAAGTATTGCGGACATTATCAAAGGCAAGGTCAGATTGTCTTTCTGGCTGAGGCTAATCGCTAAATAGTTTTTCTTGAAAATGTGCGTTATTTAGACTCTTCTCCTTGGGTTCGGTCTGAAATTAATATTAAAATTTTCGGTGGATCTGGAAAGACGTTTTGTATTTCATAGGAGTCCCCTCTACAGTTGACAAATCTTTCTGGATCTTGTTGCAACATTTGTTGTTGTTTGTTTGTGTTTAAATGACTGCGGACACTAAATCCATTCGCCAATCTTACAATTTGAGGTGTAGTGTGTGTGTGTGTGTGTGTGTGTGTGTGTGTGTGTGTAGAGTAATTGTCTTGATACTTAGCAAAGTCGACGTCATTGTCTTTGCTAAGAGACGCTAATTGTATCCGAACGTCTGCGGTCCCTCCGGTGTGTACCGATCACACAAGGATAGAAATTATTTTCATTTATTAATTTTTTTAATAAACGAAAATTTCCACCCAGGTGGGATTCGAACTCACGACCTTTAGGTTTAAAGGCAGGCGCTCTTACCACTGAGCCACAGAGGGGGGTTATTGCAACATTAAGAGTTTTTATCTGCCAATTATATTACTGGTTCGACATTTTTTATAAAAAAAGTCTTGTGAATCCACAAACTTTTTTCTCCGTTCTTTTAACTATTATTATTACATACGTTTTACATACATTTTTTATATAATTTTTTGTTACCGTTAATAATATTGGTATTTTGTATCGTCGGCCTTAGCATAGCTGTGTGTTTGTATACAGTTGTATTTACAAATTCCATAGATTTATTCTCTTGCGCCACTTTCGCGTATAACATTAGTATATCAGAAAACTACTAATTTACATGTTTTAACATGCAACATATGTTTTGATAAAAGTCAGGTTAAATTCATTTTTCTTGCAAGTATCTTAGTAAGTATTTGAATATTTGAAGATTTTTATTTTCTCAGTTATTTTAGTGTCATCATGTTAAATCTAGAACGATTTAAATTAAAAACTCTTTGTTCGTCTAAGTATATGAACTTTAAAATACATTGTCGGTGTTTAGAGTAATTGATACACTCTGTAGATATTCAATTAGATGTTAGCATTTAAAAAATTCCGGCACAATGTGAGTAATTGCAATGAATGGTTGAAATTTTCGGAGGTCCTCGTATGACCAGATACGATTCCGTACTAAGAGCTTGACTTTGATTATTAATATTATTGACTTTGATCGATGAACCTGCAGGACGGCACCACTTTAGATTGTCAGCGTTGTTCGGTATTTTCGGTTGGTGGGTACCAACCAAGTCGAGGTCACTCTTGATTTCGATAATACGGAATTTATTTGGTATTTTTGTTATTTATAATGGTATACAACGTTACATTTTTCTTTCATAATGAAAAAAATAATGCGGTAAAACATGTGAAAAAAAAATTGCATAGGAATTTTCTGACATTGACAGGCTTTGATGTTATCCAGGTTGTATTATTTATATCACAATATGCAGGTTATCTCGTAAATTATACTATACAGGTTCATTTGCGATTTACAGATTAAAGCCTCAGGCCTTTTGGTTTCTATACTAATCGTACATATTAGGAAGTGTGTTTGTCAACCAGACAAATATAGATAAATACTGTAATATTCATATAGCCCGATTATTATTTAATTTATATAATTTATTATGTTTACAACTATGCCTCTGATAACTCTAATTCATAAGTTTTGGTTATACTTCAGGTAATACAGCCAAAATCTTAAGAAGCATTCCAAATTTAAACAATATTTCAAATGTAAGAAAAATATTAAACCCGTTTTCTCACATACTAAAAACAAAATTGACAAATTGTCGAAAAGTGGCATTTATAAGCTGTCTTGAGGAAATTGTTCAGTTACTTATGTTGGGAGAACTGTGAGACCGTTGGAACTACGAATTAACGAACACCTGACAAAGATTGATAAATTTAGTTTTGATCATCATTTAGATGAGACCAATCGCACCTGTTGCACCCAGAGAGATAATAGGATCTTATATAACATACTTTATAACAACTATACTAAAATGAACTTATTAGAAGACCTAAAAATCGGTAGGGAATGAAAAAGAAATTCTCAAAGCTGTGTTAATATTCAGATTAAATTAAATTCCAAATTTAATCCTTATCATCATCATCAACATATATGAGTCCACTGTTGGACATAGGTCTCCCTCAGCTCTTTCCATCTGTCTCTGTCTTGTGAGGCTTGCATTCAGTTGCCGCTAATTCTCTTGGTGACCTACTCTGCTCTGTAGTGGTTATTGTCTTGGTTTTCACTCGACGCGCGACGGTGAATCATGGTGTTTTTATTTTTATTATCACTGTCGATAATTTTCAGATATGATTGAACTCTGAATTAACAAATGAGACATCTTTTTGTTTTTATCTTTCACTTAATTCCTTCTAGAGTGGGTCAAACTTTAATAGGTTTGAATTGATTTTTGCTAATTTTGGATATTCAAATCTTAACTTTAAAAAAACTTTTACATGCATGTGACAACTTAGTCATTTTTAATTTTAATTATATGATACAGAGGTCGCTGAGGGTTTGTTTCCACCTTCGTGACATACCTATTATTGTACAGCCGTTTCCTTGGTTCAACCAGGCAGCCATTGGTTTACTAAGCACTTTCAAATGTAATTTTTTTAAATTTTAAATGGGTTTACTTCCTACAATAGAAGCGCTGGCTTTTAGTGTTTTTTATTGTGTTTTGTATTGTAATTGTAAAAAACACACATGGACATGCTAAAAGTACTTAGCTGATGTTATTAAAAATTTTGCACACCATCAACTTTTTTAAAAACATGCACCTGTTGCCGCTTTGACCTATATTTTAGAGGTGTTTATAAGTCAGTCTTTATCCAACACTTTAATAAATCTTTTCCTAAATCCTAAATGAGATGCCCCAACGAGATTTTAATTTATGATTTCCATTTCCTAAGTTAGAATCTAACAGGGCTGTAAAACACGCTTTCACAGCTGTTATGGCCTTATCATTTGATGAAAAACGCTTTCCAGACATGAATTGTTTTAGGTAATAAAGCAGATGGAAGTCACTAGGGGCCAAATCTGGTGAATATGGTGAATGTGTTAAAATTCGAACTTTAAATTTATCGATTATTTTCTTCGGGAAACCGAGTCTCTTATCAGAAATTCTTTTCTTTAGCGGGTGTATAATTTTAAGAATAATTAGAACTTATTGTTTTGCTAGTTTCAAAGTCATTCACAGAAAAAGTTTCTTTCACATCCCAAAAAACTGATTTCTTATTTGTTGATTTCTAGATAAGAACTCATTTCGGAGCCGAACAACCAGGTTTACGACTTTAGCCACTATTGTTTTAATTCAGAATCAATGTAATAGAACCAAGTCTTATCCACAGTGATAAATCAATGCACAAAATCCACTTCATCCTTTTGAAAACACTCTAAATGTCTAAGAAAGTCAATTCAGCATTTGAATGTTTTTGTTTCATTGATAGCGAATGCAGCAGCCATTGTGAACACAGCTTTCTGAAACCCAATACTTGTGTCCAAATAATATTTACACCGCCCAGTAAAATGCCTAGGGCTTCCACTAAATATCTTTTTATCATTTTCTGACCTAGTTATTTCTGATCATTTATTTTAAGTCATTTTTTAAACGACGATTTATTAGACGAGTTTTCAATACAATATCCTGAACTTTTTCTACGATTTCTGATGTCGTTACTCTTTTTGGACAGCCTTGGCGTAGAACTTCTTTAAGGCTTGTACGATTATGTTTAAATTCAGCAACCCATCTTTCTACTTTACCAATTGAAAGCGATAAGTACACACGAGCGAGTGTACACTTTCAAAATCCGTTCATAAATTTCTTTCCCTTTTAAAATAAAAATTCAATCACTTCAAAGTACCTGATTTTTTCCATTGTAAAAAAAACTCTGAAGCATAGATACTACGACAGATTGAAATTAAACTTCACTTACGTTTATATGAAGAGTATACCAACACAACAAAGAATCAACAACACAAACAACATCTCATATTTTCTTTTGGCATCCTAATACAATTCACTATTTTTACTAGAAATTAAACACAATTTTATTTAAAAATATGTTTATTTTAACGTTTCGCTTTCTACTTCGGAAATTGTTCTAATTTTTTTTAATTTTTCGTTTTAAATTTATTTCATTATTTTGTAAGTTTTTTCGAATTTTATCATATCATTAGACCTTATGTACCTGCTGTAACTTCTTTGTCATGATAAAATATTTATCTTTTTTGTATGGAATATTTATGTATCCAGAGTAAAATGCGTTTTTCCATCAGCCGTTGCCATAATTTTCCAAGACTATCAACGTTTCCATCCGATCATTATTTTCGTCCTACCTAACCTCCGAGCAAATGCTACTGTCTGTTCACAAAGTTTCCGTTAAATATCCATTAATAAATTACCACCCTGCAATTTCCACACGCGCCATGTTCTGTTATGGCGCCACTGTCAGCGTGAAAAGTCGATAACACGGTTGCTATGCCATCAGGGGTGTGCGGAAGGACAACCCCCGGGGTTATACAACCCTTACGGTTTTAACGCGCAGGTCCACGCACCACGTCTCGTACACACGCAAAGCAAACAATTCTCAAGCTAAAGCTAATTTCTTCTATAAACATATACGGCTACGATGTTGCCAATTGATGTTGACAATATTCAAATATTGAACGAAGTAGAAATGTCATCATTTACATCAGGTATTATTGTTTCCACTAATTAAGCCTATTGGAAGAGGTATTAGTTTAGAGGTATTATTTTTTTTTATTTTAGTTTCATATTTGTGAGTGTGTGTTAACGTCTCATTATTAATTTTATCACATTTTATCATTCACATCGATGGTTTAGCCCGCCGGAAGTGAGCTCATGAGTAGTCTAGTGGGTCCAAAGAAAATTATTCCCAATAAAATATAAAATCACAAATATTATAGGTATGTTAACAGATATCACAAAAAGAAAAGTATGCATCAATTTTCAGATCGAGTAGGTTAGACAGAAAACAAAGGGGCCAGCGTAGTAATATAAAATTCTAAAATGAATCTGCTACTTATACTGGAATACGCTGGTGTATCTGATCGACCTATGGATAGGTAGTAAAGCAAGAGATGAGATGGGCTTGCCTCTCGGTGATACTCCTCTGTAAATTCCTACCGGAAGGACGTGACGCCTATTTACTTGTTTTAGGACGGCACCACTTTAAATTTTTACTTGTTTTGCATCATAATTATATAAAAGTAATAAGAGTGTGTTTTGTTTTAGTGTGATGATTTTAACTTTTTTGTATTTATATTATTATTCCAACTATTTTAAAATCTAAACGAAGAATATATAGTTAGACACTGATTATAAAAAAATTGGCAACAACGCCTCCTGGAAAGCAAATTCCTACCATGAATGCACAGCCATCCTAGATGTCAATAGGCCCTTTCATGGTTTTTTTAACAGTTGACAAGCGACTCTATGCGGCGTCGTTTTGTCGCAAATGAAAGAGTTTTTTCACCCCTCAATACGCCTTTCACCTGGGATGTTGACGTTATACGTTTAGCGTATGGGATGCGGAGAATAAAAACTGATTGGAAACGTTAGTTTTTTATTGTTTAGGGATACTTTTTTGTTCGCCGAACAAAATGATGTAAAGAGAAGATAACGAGATATTTTTAGACGGATACACAGCACAATCGATGGGTTTCTTTAATTGGAACAGTTGTATCAAGGTAGTAGTGTTCGATAGGTAGTGGTAACATTGAAATTTATTAACTTGAATAATGATACTAAATGATACATAGTTTTAATTTAAAATATTCCAAAGTTTCTAAGCGAATAATTTTTAAAATAATTATATTTTTACGACAATATATCCCAATAAACTTAGATAATATTTTATATTGGATTAAACCATAATTCATATTAATGAGAATTAAAATTTACATTTACGTTGCGATTTCCAATTAGGATATCGTTTTTAAAAAATTCTAAAATAAAAATTATGAATGATCTTAACCTCTAAATGCTTATATTTGGCAGTGGTTGGAATATTAATGTGACAGTTGTCGTACTTGAATTCGATGTAATAGGCATTAGCCATATTTTGAAGTGAAATGCTGGGAGATGTTATTGTACCCTCGGGTTTGACATTAAATTCCGATCGTCCTATGCTTGTTGTAATTATTTACAGATGATGTGTAATCAGAAGATAAATAAAACAAATCTAATTATCATGAGCAACCAACTCTACATAAAAGAGATCCATATAAAGAAAAAACAAAAAGAAAAAAAATGTTGGAAAAAAATATTTTGAAATATTTTTCACTTACTAGTACCATATTACTTATTTATTTTACTTGTTCCTGACGATCACCAGCCAAAATCTGTAACTACTCCGTCGGATTTTCTAATGAGCTGTCAAAAAATGTAAGTCACACAGTAAAAAATTTGCGTATCACCATTTTATTCACAATAATAATATTACTTCCACGAATAGATTATATTTTGATACAACATTCCGAAGTTGTCTTTAATATATGAAAGGTGATAACGCCCCCTACAAATTATTTTATACACTACTTAATTTTCTGATTGTAATCAAAGCATGACGGCCCAGAAAAAGTACCTATTCGAATATTCGAGCCTACAGCCAAAAACCGTACCGTCGAAATTATGGAGTACCACAAATGGAAGTGCTTTGTTTTATTAGAACAATGTGAATTCAATAAATCAGCCTAAAATATTCAAAAGAAAGCTGTAATCTGAATGAATTAAAGACAATGGCACACAGTTCCAGGTGTTTACTCGATTCGCCCCGGGCTGTAGAACCTTGTGATTAATAATAACGTTGATTGAATATTCCAAATAACGTTATTTGGAATATTCAATCAACGATAATAATAATCCTACTGTTTCTTATCTGCAGCGATCGCAACACATATACGCACTCTCGAGACCTGGGTACAGATAAGATACTTCACAAAATCTGTTGACGATTTAAACAGGTTTAAAGACTTATTTCAATTAAAGCTATATTCTAAAACTAAATTAAAATTTGCTAAACATTCAATGTTTGTGTAAAAATAAAAGTAGCAAATTTTAGAATATTTAATAATATTCTAAAATGTTTAATATTTGATGAATATATAAACAAAAAGTATTAAAATGATTCAAATGTAATTAAAAATGTAAAAACAAAATTATTCTTAGTAGACCACTTTAAATATCAGTAATATAGTTTAATTAAATCCAGAATTTAACTTTTGCGTTTGAGATTGATATTTTTCTTACTATCCACTAGGAAACTAAGTTTCTGTATTTTTCTTAATGATTTATATTTTATATGTACGATTAAGTCTAGATTTTGTTTATATTCTTTAAGTACAAAAAAGGGGGTAAAGTAGGCGGACAGTAGTTGCGCGAAGCTTCACACTCTGTTTTCTGTATTTTTTAAATTTAAATATTATTTTTCAAATTAAGGAAAGTAATTTTATATATTTTAAACAAATTATTTTATAATAAAACCATTCAATAAATTATTACGTTTGCTCCTAACGCCCCCTGCTAACGTATCAACAAATCTTACGTTGTTTACTTCTGACAGATCCGTCAAAGTTGGACTAAATTTAAAAAATAAATACTGAGTGTCTATAAACATATAAATAACAAATTATGGTCAGTTTTTACATTTTATATAACGGACTTACCCTCGTTACATAAATGGACTCTTCCAACTATCTGCTATGACCGTAAAAATATGAAAACTCAACTTAAAATGTTTTACCAATAACTCTTTTTGTTGCACTTTAATACCATAGTCAAACTGATAATTGTAAAAGTCAGACATTGTATTTACATGAAACTATTTTAAAATAAGAAGTGTCATAAAAATTTAAACAGATATTTTAATATTGTTGTTAATTGGACGACATTTCTGACTTTTAAATTTTGACTGTTCGACAATCGTTACGAACAGATTTCTCAAAATGTTATTACTTGCTCTTCCTACAGAAAGTTTTTTTTGCATGTCACATCCATCTAATACTTTAAGCTTTAGTTTGTTATATTATTGATCGACTATCGTACAATTCCAAAATCGTCTTTATTGGTTCTTCTTATAGGTATTCAATGCTCTTTCCCTCATATATTCTGCATAAAACTTTTCTCTTCCATAGTTATAGCTGTTTTATTTGTGATTTATTTACCCATAAAGCATAAATTAGCCTGTTAACGATTCTATAGAATCTATATTTTGCTCTTTTTGGTAACATCTTTGCTTTTAGCATTTTCATCATCCCTCCTGCACTTCTACTACTTTTATTTATTCTCTCATGATCTTCCCTGCTTTTTCCGATTTTGTTTTTGAAATTCATGCTCAGATAGATTAAATTTTGTTGTTTCAAAAATTTGTAGATTTTTTGTTTAATACTGTTAATAATTTCTAGATCTTCTATTCCTTTTTTGCAATTTTTCATAATCATTTACTTTGTTTTCGCTTTATTTTTTTCTAAGGCGTATTTCTTTGTAGTGTTAATGAGCCCTATTGTGATCTCCCTAACTTAAAAGATTTATTAACCAAACAAAAGACCATATAACGTTCTTAAATTTACTTTTCAGATATAACTAATATTCTTTCAAATCTATAATAAGTAAATTAGGGGAAGATTTGCCAAGGATTTATACAAATGAATCAAAGACTGATGGACGTACTGATTTAGCGTTATATTGTTTTAAACAATGATCATGCTAAAAGAAAAAAAAACCTTGAATTTTTTTTTATGTTTAAAGTTTGCTACTATAAATAAAGAACTAAATTTGTGTATAATAAATTTTTATATATTACAGACTATTGACGATTAACCAGTGTTAACAAGTTTATGTACAAGAGACAGTTTTCCTCAAAAACAAACTTGTTAAAATCCAACCATCGTATCTTTCCGGAACATCTTCATAAGATAAAATTTTATGAGCCTTTCCTCTGTACACGTAAAAATGGATTAATCGGAGATCTAAATCATGTGTTCTTAGAATGTCTTGATCATACTGATCAGACTCTGCTCTCGCTTTAACCAACCTGAACATTAGAACCATAGAACCACATTTGAACCATAACTTAATAAGTATAGATTTCTTCTTAATATCAATACGTTCCATAACTTAATATAGATTTCTTGTAGCTTCTTTGCCAAAAAGACTAATTATTTAGTGCTATCTTTCTCAAAGCTCCCTCTCCCACATCATACATACACTAATGACACAAGAGACATTGCCTATGTACTTTGGAAATACTTTAAAGTAAATAATATAAAGTGAGCTTTTAATCGAGGCCTTGAGATGATAACAGTAAGGATGAAGGTGATGGAAACACCCGAAAAAAAGACACAAAATGCTGGTGCTGTGGAGGACAATAATTTAGTTAATAATAGTATCAGCTAATAATTTACTGTATTCTTCTGTTGTGCTATTTTTCATTCTTAAACTTATTTGTCATATTTTAGCAGTGTGTATCTCAAAATTCGGTGACGTAATATGTCTTAATTATTCCTAAACTTTTTCATATGTTAAAATGTTAATTTATGCAAGTCAATTAGAGTTCAATCTTTCTATGTTCTCTGTATGGTTTCTTTCCTTCTTCTCCTCTTAAACAATTGTGGTGTAAGATTAAAAAAAATTAAGTTTTACCCTGTAGAATGTTTACCACGTTTTCATAAATGCAACTCGAGTTTTTGAAGTTGAGGAATAATCTCATTACCACTTTGTTTTATTTTCTCATTTGCATAATTATTTGATTATGTAAGCATATAAACATTGAACAATCATCTACTAAGTATTACACATTAAATTCTTACGTTATAGGTTCTAGATAATAGAAAAAGGGCTCCTTTGGCTTTGTAGATATGACCACAGTATATTTAGTTTTGTAGTTTTCGGATAGGCTTTAGCACTTATTGTCGATCCCTTTTGAGTTCTTGATTTAACAAGGTACTTAAAACTTTTTCTCGCTGTGCCATTTATGCTTTTTGCTGATTTTTTTGACATATCTCCATTAGTTTCTTTTCATCTTCATTAGTATCTATTTATTCTTACTTGTTTGCTTCGTTTTTCTTTCTGTTTTATTCTTTCTCTCAGGGTAAACTAGGAAATAAAGTGTTACTTCTACCAGGCCCTTCATGTCGGGATCATTCATGATGAAAGTTTAACAGCTAAGAATCCGTGATGTTGCTAAGAAACTGATCAATATTTACCATTTTCAATGGATTTGTTGCTCTATTGATCTCGCAATAGTACTAGCTACTGGCTGGAAATCTCCTAGTCACATGTAAACCATTCTAGTATGTAACAGTAGCTCAGGCTAGGATACCAGAATATCTAGCTTGCTATTTTAGCTTAAAAAATAGCCTCATGTAATTCGGGCATAAATGAAACAAGATAATTAAGAAAGGAAACAGTGAAAGAAAGTAGTGAGCTGATATACTAGATATAAAGGAGAATAAAATTTTATATTTTATATCTACAATAATTTTTGGTACAAATAGTATAATTTATTTAACCTAAATATTATAATAAAAACCTGAAAAAAATGATGGTTCTTTTACGGTAGACGCGCTCTTGAAAATGTTCTCAAGAAAAGAAATTTGTTAATAAGCGGAAGTCGTTCTGAATCGACTTTATTATTGGAATCAGTTTGGGGCGTATTATTAAAGTTTTTTATATAAGAAAGGCCATAAACGTTAATTAAATGCTATTAAACCGAAAAGATGAGAAGATCGAATTAATTTATTATTAAACGCAAAGTCTTGTTTTAAGAGTTTGCAAAGATTTTATGGGCCAATTTTGTTTAATAATTTTTTATTTGGTACGTTTTTATACAGTAGTTCAATCTAAACTTTTTAGTCATACTTGTTTGCGGTATTTTGTTGAAACTTGCTTAAATTAATTGTCTACCTACTTTATCTACTTCTTCCAAAATCCTTTTATCTATTTATTAGCCGTTTAGTGAGAGTAGTCCTCCTTAATTAAATTTGTTCATCAATTTGTATCGTGAGTCGTATAGACATGTCTGTCTAAGTGTTTTTCATCGGCATTTTTCCGAATGTTATGAATATCTTTTAGGCGGTGACCTTGCCCTAACAATTTTAAGTAAAACTCTCTCATTTTTGGCATCCGCTAGTACTACAACTAGACTTTTAATTAAATTCATCCATCTAAGCATTCTCATTTCCAGACAGTGCCTTACATTATATATCTGGTCTTATGGTAATTTCTAAAATTTGCCTATTATTTGGCCTGGATATTTTTATTATATTTATAATATACCAATAACATGAAGTTAGGACATATAATTATGATTGGCAGGAAAAATCAGACCGATTGATTGAAGAGAAGAATAAGTCTTGGGTTGGCAGCATATGAAAACCTAAGAGAAAATTCTAAAATTGAGCTGCCCACATGACTGAAGCGAAAATTATTTGATCAATGCGTCATCAATCCAGTGTTGACATACGGAGCAAAAGCACTTACTTTAACAAAAGCCTCGACTAAAAATTGAGAGAGAAGAATGGAACGATCCACGTTAAGAATAACACTGCGAGACAAAGTAAAAAGCGAAGAGGTCATGTGAAGAAGAGGTCAGGGTGACGCCATCGAAAAGATAGCCAGACTAAAATGGAGGTGGGCAGAACACATCGCTGGAATGACGTATGAGCGATGGACAAAGAGGATATTTGAATGGAGACCAAGGGAAAATAATAGATGAGTCGGTCGACCACCTACACGATGAACTGACGATTTAAGAAGACAAAATAAAAAGTAGATAGGTGGGATTGGAAATACGAGGAGGAGGCTTATGTTTAACATTAGACTTTTAAGGTAGATGATGATAATGATACCAATAACCTCCTTTCATTTCACCCATTCCATGGTTATTTATCTGTATCCGTCATTGTTCTGTAATATTGATCTTAGATATTTCAAACTATCTATTTTCATAATAATTTCACCACCCAAACTTATTATCTAATTTATAGTAGTATACGTAAGTCTATATTTAAATAAGCATATTTTATTTTTGTACCATTGGACTAAAGGATATTTTATATGTAGCCCATGTATGTTTAAGTCCAAAAGATCTAGACTTTTAAGAAAATCTATTATCAGTTTTGCAACTATGTTTTTTATCTAAAAAAAAGATTTGTTTTAGATATTTATGACATTGACAAATAATTACCCTTTAGTTGCAGACTGATGCATTGATCATGATCATGCAAAGAATGATGCATTCCATGGTATTTGATTCCAAATACCCTGGAATGCTCATCGCACAAATCGTTCTATTTTAAACTAACTTTGTAATAAACCAAGACTGCCTATACCCTGTCAACGGCGAATTCTTCAGATATTTTGGAATGTGACGAATGTAAAGAAGACGAAAATCCTGCTAAATGTGGTAGATTCTGCAATAGTTAAGTGAAACAATTAAGTCGTATACGTCTATGAAATGTACAATATATAGTGCATTCACTTGTAAACGACATTCTAAATCTAATATTGTATGTACAAATTGTAATGATTAAATCAATCAAAGTTTTTTTGTACAATTTATTAAAATTAGTAAAATTATTACACGTTTTTTTTATTTTTTGACAAAATTACAAATTAAAAAAGTGCCGAAAATAATATATGACAGCAAATGACTGTCGCTCACCTGATGTAATAATTTAATGCGCGCCCGGCTTAAAACTTTTGATTTGTTTCCAGGTCTAAGTTAATTTTGGTATCTTTTCTAATAAGGGTAGCCCAAATCGTTCTATTTTATACCAACTTCATAATAAAACAAGACTGTCTACAACCCGTCAACAGCGAATTCTTCAGTTATTTAGGAATGTGACAAATGTAAAGAAGACGGAAAAATGCTAAACGTGGTAAATTCTACAAGTGAAAATATTAAATCGTATACGTATATGAAATGTGCAAAATGTTGTGCATTCACTTGTAAACAACATTCTAAATATAATATTGTATGTACAAATTGTAATGATTAAATAAAATAAAGTTTTTTGTGCAATTAATTAAAATTAGTAAAATTAATACACCTTTTTTTGTCAAAATAAATCATTAAAAAAGTGTCGAAAATAATATGAAACTACATAGCAGAAAATTGCTGCCGCGCGTCTGATGATGTAATTATTTAATGCGCTCCCGGAGTAAAACATTTTACTTGTTTCCAGGTCTAAATTAATCTTCGTATAGTTTCTAATAGGGGTAACACGCTTTTACAATCACAAAGAATGCAAATTTAGGGATGCTAAAACTTTACATCAGGGAAACCGCAGAATCACGCACGCAGAACTTGTTGTTCTGATTGCAGATTGACTCATTAGTATTATCTTTTTATAGAGTAAGATATTTTTTTAATATAAACAAACAGAATAAATTATATGAACTAAAAATAATAAAATTAATATTCCTAAAAGATAAAGCTAAGTACAATAAAGCCAAGTGTATTTTTTACTCGTTTACTCGTTTAACACAGTGTTTTTAGTCATTTTTTTCTAAAAATCAATTTAAAAAAAGGTAAATGAAAGCATGGACATGTATGTAGTGTACATGATTAATAGAATTATTATATTTTTCATCTAATAATAAAACTTACAACTTACAACAGTTAAAATATATATATATATATATATATATATATATATATTGATTGGCTTTCTAACAACGTTGTTCCTCTTTTCGATTATAACTAACAACAAAAGGGCTTGTATGGCATTCTTCGAATAGTTATTCCAGGTATCATTACACTCGAAATTTTGAAACAGTGTTTTACAAGACGATTAGTGACAAGCAAAAATGGAAAAGAACCGAAAACACTGTCGATAACATCAGTTACATCCCAGATCAAATTACAGTCGACATTTAGTAATGTTGTAACTCGTAATTCATAATTGTTGACTCATTACAAGTCCTGAACCAGATCCCCACAATTGTTCATAAGCCATGAAACGCTGAAGAAACTTTTAACATCATTGAAACGCTCGATGCAAATTTTAATTGTTTAATTATTAAAAAAGTGAAGCAACTTAGGATGGTTTCGTTATACAAAAGGTGATTTCTCACTAAGTTGCATAGGAACAAGAGGTTGCCGCAGCCTTGGACTAATTTTTAATAACTGTCTATTGTTGCTAGCAAAACTGTCATCATCCTTTTAATTTTTATGCATAAACGTAACTTGATTTCTCTCTTGCTGTAATATACTTTAAATTATCCCGAAGTTCAAACCAATTTCAATTATTTTAAATGAGGCGTTTTAAGACGTAAAGAAATTTAAGCGAGCATGAAAATAAATATCATTCTAGAGATCTTAGCAAATGTGTTATCATTTAAATTACATATATAGTTTATTAAATACCTAGAAAGCGGTAATATTAGATAAATGAATATAATTAATAGGTTTTTTGGTACTTATACATGGTTTTACACATCCTTTAGTTTTTTTGCGATGTGTCTGATCGTAGGGGATAACTCCAGCAGATTCATAAAAACTGATTAGGAATTTAATAAGAATTCAGTATTAAAAATTATTTTAAAAAAAGTTATAAAATCAGAAGTTTTTAAGTTAGGTTCCGAGAAAAGTGGAAGCAGAAACACATTTAAACATGTGGTAGATAGTTTAGTTTGCAGGGTTTCTGCTTTGACTGAGTATTGAATTCTTCAATTTAATTTTTTTTATATAACAAGCGAGTATTCTACAGCTGACGTCGCTTCTTGCATCCTAATTTTCAGCGTTTTCTGTCGAAGCAATCTTTAGTTGTTATCTCTGGCGGTCATTGCATCGTCGACATCGTCTCTCCAGGATCGTCTTGGTCTACCTCGTTTTCTTCTAGTTGGCGGAGTCCATTCTTCTATTTTTTTAGCCATCTATTTTCTGGCATTCTCTGAAGGTGTCCATACCCGTTAAGTCTTTTGGCTTCGATTGTGTCTATTATGTCTAGATCGATTTCCATTTCTCTCCGAATATCTTCGTTTCTCACCCAATCAAATCTAGTGAGCTGGCAACATGTCCTTAATTTTTGATTAGTTTCTTTGGTTTATTTCCCAGAGTTCGGCACCGTATAGCCCAATACTTTCTATTATTGTTTTATAAATTCTTCTTTTATTTTCTTTTGTTATTTTGTTATTCCATAATAGTCCGTGTAGCTGTCTGGTGGCTGATCTTGCTTGGCCAATCCTAGATTGTATGTCTTCGCTACTTTCTGCTTTTGATGTTATTTGGACTCCTAAGTATTTAAAATTGTCTGTTGGTTTTATAGTTCCCATTTCGATTTGTAGGCTTTCTTGTTTTTCTCCTACAATTAAGTACTCAGTTTATTGTATATTAATTGTGAGGCCCCATTTGGTGTACTCATCTTCCAGTTGTCTAAGCATGTAGCCTACATCACTCTCGTCTTCAGCTAGAATAGCTTGGTCGTCAGCAAAATGTATCGTGTACAATCTATCATCTCCGATTGGGATGCCCATATTGCAGCACTTTCTTTTTCCACAGTGAGAGGGCCTCATTTAGATATATTTTAAAGCGTGTAGGTTCTATGCAGCAGCCTTGCTTTAGGCCCTTACTAATAGTAATTTCTCTAGTTAATCTATTGCCAGTTTTAATGTTTGCCGTCATATTTTTTAGAGTTGCTGTACTGCTTGTATATTTTTTTGCTTATTCCTTGTTTTTACATTGCTACCCAAAGCATTGAAAGTGGTACACTATCGTATGCCTTTGTCAGATCTATAAAGACTATATGAGTTGAAAGGTTGTGGGCTAATCTTTTCTCGATAACTTGCTTTAGAGAGAATATACTGTCCATACAGGATCTGCCTGCACGAAAGCCATTCTGTTCTTCTACATCTGTCATCTCTTTTTCAATTTTATTTTTAATTATTTTTCCATACAGTTTTGAGAGTGAATTTATGACACTTAGCCCCCTGTAGTTTGAACAATTCTTTTTATCTCCTTTTTTGTAGATGTTGTTAATATGTGCTTTTGTCCACTCCGGTGGTAAGTCGTGTCCATTATAGAATAAAGTGAAGACATACGCCAGTAATTCCCGTAATACTTATGGGCTATGTTTTAATAATTCATTTGGTATACCTTGTGGTCCGCATGACTTCCGATTTTTTAGAGTTCGTATTGCATTCTCGACTTCCTGTACTGTTATTTATTCATCGTCTTCACTGAATTCCAGTTCATATGTTGTTGTACTGATATTCGTGAATTGAGGTCTTGTTTCAGTCAAAAGTTGTGCTTTTGAAAGATCTTTCTTCTATTAAATCTATTTTACTCGTTTCTTTTCTGTTTGTTCTCAGATTTTTTACCGTTTTCCGATTTAATTTTTTAATACTATTATTACAAACAAATTTAGAAGCGTGAGCTAGTTTTTATTTAACAAATTTAAAAGAAATATTTAGTCCTATTTGTTATTAAAGCAGTTCTAATGCTTGTTTATATCACAAATCATTGTCACGGTTGATGTACATTTTTAGCAATTTTTTTCGGAAAAAGTGAGCTACTTATTTCGATCCACAAACATTTAAAGAAGTTATTATTCTATATTTATATACTAACAAGTTCTAGGTTACACTCATTCAATGAAAAATGATGTTCTTTTGGATGTTGCAAAATATACAGAGCAATATAAATCAAGAAGGACTCAAGGAAGGATTTCAAGTTCGTCACGCAATAAAATCAGTCGAAAGCAAGAAAGCAACTGTACCAGACAACAACAAAGCTAAACTCTTATAAATGATAAAATAAGATCATATGAGTGCTCTAGTTAAACTTTTTCATGATGTGTAGATATACTATTGATGAAATACCAGACGAATCGGTTAAGTATATTTTTACAGCAATTCCGAAGAACCAGAGGACAAAAAGATGCGATAAATACAAGTTAATTAGTCTGATGAGCCACACATTAAATATTTTTCTTCGCTTTATTCATAAAAGAATAAAAAGTTATTGCGAAAAAGATCTAGATCAAACCCTATTTGGATTTAGCAATACGCTGGGTACACGGTAGAGGCACTTTTTGGCTTAAATGTACTTCTTCAAAAATACCGTGGACAACGTTAAGATATTTATATTGCTTTCATTAATTACGAAAAGGCTTTTAATAGGGTACAGCAAAGAAATCTTCTAAACATAATAAGAATCATACGCATTGATAGTAGAGACCTATATATCGTAGAAAACTTGATAATGGAAGTCGAAAGGAATCGTATGATCCGAGAGAGGTTCACCTTCAAAAAGGCGTCAGACATGGACGCATTTTATCCTTGCTATTATTTAATATGTATTCGGATATTATTTTCAAACAGGCTTTGCAAGATAAAGACTTTGGATAGGAAATCAGTGATGAACTGATCAATAAATCTTAGACACTTTGACGATACTATTATTCTATATGATAGTCTTCAGTGTCTTCAAGAGTTATTGGATTACGTAAACGTGACAGAAAGAGAAATGGGTCTAAAAATGAATGATTCTAAAACAAAATTCATGATATTTACTCGCCAACGTCACGACAATGATTCCGAACAGATAGATCAACAAAACATTGAGAAAGTTACCAACTTTAAATATCTGGGATGTTGCGTTACAGACCAACTAGACCCAAATAAAGAAATCGAATACAGAATTAAAGCAGCTTGCATAGCTGTTCTAAAAACGACATAATCATAGAGGCGTTTAAGATGTGGTCATATAGAAGAATGCTCCAAATACATCGTTGCAGGCCAACGAAGCTGTGTTAAATAGAGAAAATGTTGTTCGTAAGTTACCGAAAACTATAAAAAAAAAGATAAATTTCATGCTTAGAGCATGGTTTTAGAATGTATCGGTATAGAATCCTTCAGCTTATCATGAAACGTAAAGTCGAAAAAAAAATTGACTAATTTGCTACAATAAATTTATTTTGTAAGGAAAATGGCAATTAGCGCTTTATAAAGGGCTAATTATAATCACGTGTCGACAGGGGACCAAAAAGTTCTGGAAGATAAGAATTGTAATATTATCTGTAATTTAATAAACTGTCAGTTATCTTTAACGGGATCAGAGAGAAAACATATGTAAAGAGATTCCCTACTTTTGAATACATCTTGTTTGTTTTGCCTTAACAGAAACGAAGCTTCATTTTGATTTCACTATTCAAAACTGAAGACTTAGTATTTCTTTTTCTCTTTGTAGACAATTAAGTATAAATATTATTGATCCGATCTTTTATTTTATAGTTGCTTACTCTCTAGACATCATTTACAAAATGTTGAATCTGATATATGTCCAAACTTGTAATCATAACTAATAACTTTTTCTCTTTATCTAGTTAAGGATCGATAGAAAAGGTGTTTATTATAAATTAAAATAATGATTCAATTTTAAACAAATAACTAAAGCCGAACAACGAACGCCAACAGGGCCAATAAATTAAGTGTTCAGAGTTTTTACAGTTCAAATAAACATCCTGGTTAAAATTAAGTTATAAATCTTTAATGAAAATATACCAAGATAAACATCAATAATATCAACACTACTTTTTTCTTAATTAACGATGTCCAATAATTCATTTCCTACTTTTTGAATGGTACCACAGGCAGGAATGGTACCTAGTACCCAGTTGGTGTTCGAGACCACCGTTTGTGACAATATATTATAATTGTATGAAGAAGCTGCAACCGTATGGGCTTGCTCATAAGAACATGAGCGTCTTGTAGAAGGTACAAGAGGATGTATTATCCGAAGCCAGATTAGCTTTTTCTTAAAAAATGGTTTTCATGGTTAAAAAAATGGTTTCAATGGAAATCAGTTTTAGCAATCTTTCATTTTTATAAATAATATTTGTATGCTGAAATAAATTTCTTTTGATTTATACGAAAACTCAAACAAAATGGAAAACTAAAGTGGGAAACTGTTTCCATCAAATAATCAATACATTTAACACCATTGCCAAAGAATAATTTAATATCAACATAAGGGAGAAATATTAATGATAGGAAATGTTCTTACAAAATAAAAACCAATATTATTAATTTGCACAAGTGGCTTTGAACAATGTTAATCGAATTAGTTAAATAGTAAAAGTAATTTATAAAGAAAATGTGTTATCCTGAATTTTTTTCCTTATCAGGCATGGATTTAAATATCTAGATTGAAGAGAAATTTTAGAACAACCTACAAATTGAGAAATATATTATCTGCTATATATAATTTATTAATTCTTCTTATCGTATCACTTTCTAGAGGTAAATTCTAAATTTTCTGAATGGTGAATACACATGAATATTACATTGACACAAAAATTGCGTTAATTGTTCTGCAGCTTATACATTTTTATCTATTTGTTTATTCTAATTACAGAATACAAGATAAAGTGTAAAAAACAGAAGAAATGCTTAAAAAACTATAAGGAGGGAATAATAATGTTCATATTTAAACATACAAAAAAAAACTGCAAGAACTACAGGGAATAACACTAATGATATCGACATATAAGATCCTAACACTTCTTATTAAACAACAAATTTTTTTTCACATGAGAAAACTAGAGATGATAAAGATACTGTGCATTAAAAAACTCAAAAGCCCCTCCACCGCCGAACTCCGATAAAAAAGACGTTCGAGAATTTCAGAGTTTTCTGAGAATTCGAGCACCGCTCAGCCAGCTATTTTCGAGATACCAGTGTTCATTCTTATTAGATAAGCTAGCAGTAAAATGCTTTTATAATGTTTTTGAACCTAGAGAACAACGTAATAATATATATATAATTTCACAAAAGATTAAGAAATGTCATAATGTTCATCAAGAGAAATAAGTTGATAGAGAAAATAAAAAAAATTAATGGAAATATTTTGGCAAGACTTATCGACTAACAAAAGTCATAGTAGAAGAATCTAGAGCACAAATCATATTGGAAGAGGAACCACAAACATCATAGAAGTGAAAAGAGCGATGAGACAAAGCGACCCCTTGTCAACCACTATCTTCAAAGTAATGGAAGAAGAACAGCCAAGGTTAGTGACGTTAAAAATCTTTCTATTGTGGCGTCTTCTAACTAAGGTTGTTGATCACTTCTTTAAACACTTCCCTATCTTTTGGAACGTGAAATATGTGTTCAATACTGAGGTTAGTCCAATATCTGAGATTCTCCAGCTAAGATTTCTGCTTTCTTCCCAAGCCTTTTCTTCTCCGTACTCTTATGTTTCTAATTTTAATTGTGGTCTTAATTTTAAGAATAGGCCTACATTTCAAATACCTACGATTTGTTACGGATTGGCTTTTAGAGTTCCAGCTTCTACCCCACATAGCAGTGGCGACCATACATAACATTCGATGAACCTCAATCTGATAGTCGTACTCAATTTATTATATAAAAACATTGACTTTTACACATTCTTTATCTCCTTATATTAATCTAACTGTAAGTTTATCATTGATCCGAGGTATTTATAGTTGTCGACTCCTCTTCGACAAGTATTTGTAAATCGTCAATATTATTTTGCCATGATATCGGTATTGTCTGCAAATCCTATGTTATTAATGATACTCCCTGATATACTTATACCTTCAGTTCCTTTTCCTTTACCTCTACGGCCCTCTATTTTGCTTTTAAGGATCAGTTGTAATATTTTATATCGACTTCCCCTTACTATATGTCACAAATAAGACATTTTTCAATGTTTAACAGTCTTTAGCAGTTCCCTATATTTGTTGACGCTCCTTAGTACTTCTTCATTAGTTTTCCTTGCTGCCCAAGATATCTTCAGCATTCGTCTATGAGCCCACATTTCCAGTGCTTCAATTTTGTTCATGATCGGTACTTTTAGCGTCCACACTTCTGCACTATATAAAAGTACGGACCAAACATAGCACTTAACCATTCTTTGGTTTAGTTCTAAACTGAGATGGGTATTGCAAAGAAATGACTTCATTTTCATAAAAGTAGTTTTAGTCATTGCTATTCTACGTTTTATTTCTATGTCTAGATCTAGTTGGTCCGTAATCACAGTTCCCAAATATGTCATTCTGTAAACTTTCTCAACTTGGACTCCGTTCAATTGAAGCATTGCATAGGAATGTGGGTCATGACTAAACACTTTCCTTTTTTTCCATAGTGCCTCCTGAAATATATGTTGGGCGTACACATTAAATAATTGTGACGATAGCACAGGTCCCTGTTTGACACTTTGACACCTCTTCAAATTTCTACCTAGTTTTGATGACTTTATCCATAACTAAATTAAATAGCATAGAGATCAATAAGCCCCGGTCCTATTTCGTTTTTACCTCTCTGAAAGTTATCTGTTCTACACTAGTGGTAGTAAAGCCAAATAGCTTATTGTATTTTTTCCATTTATTGATTGGCGATACATTAAAGAAAACCTTGTAAAAACCTTGAAACCATACTTGCCACGAAATTATACAAAATATGGACGGCTGCTTCAAGTTTTATGTCACACCGTTTGTGGCCTAGGTTTTAACCATCAAACCGTACTGTTAGGAAGTATAATATAATTATTGGATGATTATTTTCATTTTTCTGATACTTCTGCTCTATTAACATATATCCGCCGAATATATAATTTGCCAAGTTCTTGATCCGGTATACCTTTCCAATGGGATTCATGTTGTTTTCGAATCTTGGCTCTTATCCGGTCAGACAGTGATTGATTGACATTGATTTTTTTTCAGCAAGGATATTGGTGCCTTCGTTGCTGTGTATTTTCGATGGCCAGACACCGATACTAGCGTGATACTGTTCCACATTATCCTAGAGATTAGCTTAGGAGTCATGTAACCCACATAGCCCGTTCACTATCTGTGCATATATTGACCACCTTAAATTCAAAAGCCCTTATGTTTATTCACCTTTCATAATGCAAAATTGCATAAATCTTTACCCGGAATGTAGAATTATTTTCTAAAATGCCAACATTTTCACTTCTAGTATAAATTAATGCACCCAATATTTCTAAAGCTATAGACCCCAGATGTAACCTTAAAGGCATTGTACGTTGTATGTTTTCTCTCCCTCATCTTTCTCGTGTAAGGGTGTTTACCTTGAAAAGTTACTTTTAGTTTTTATTTAGGTATGAAGTAAGAAGTAATCATCCAAACCGTATCCCTAATTCCATTTATGAAGCTGCTATGTACCGGTCTAACTATTACATTACCAAAAATAACTTACTACATAATTTTTGTGTAACGCATGAAGAAAACCATACCCAAATGGAAAATAGATGGAATGAATAACAATAGATTATTTAAACTAAATTAAAAATCGAAAGAACAAAGAAATATAAGATATTCCTTAAAAAAAGTGGAGCTAAGTATGATCTCGAAATAAGCAACAAATGTATACATCTTGGAATGAAGAAGGAGATGCCATAAAGGTTAAGTTTAGCCAAAAACCAGAATATCCTATCTATCTACATACCTATTTGTCTATTAAGTTTGAGAAGACTAATGTTAAGCACTGGCCTCCTCATCTCTCATCCACTTCTCTGTGTGTTGGATCGTGATTATAGTTATATAATGATTCCAAAAGCCTTCATACAAAATAATACTTTCCCGCCCATGAACATAAATAAAGTTATAAATGTTTGATGGGATTATTTTTCATTTACTTGTCCTCTTTGTTAAATTGTTCCACTCAAGTTCGATTATTTTATTTTTCTTAAACGTGTAGTACCTATTTATTATATATGCAAATTAGACGAAGTACCTGTATGTGTAAGAACGGATGCTGGTTAGGCGAAAAGGAATGATATGTGTCGGTTAATTTTTCTTTAAGTAGTTGTGGGGTATTTATAGCGTGTTTCTCTTTAATGTGGCGTGTTGTACAACTAGTAGGTAGAAAAGTTGGATAGTTAGTTTTTAAGTACCAAGTAGAGGAGAGAGAAGTAGTTTAACCTCAAAATTAATACAATTTATTATACATTCAAATGAACCGGTAATGATTCTACTTACAAAATGAGATGCAAAGATCATAAAAATACATATGTATAATGGAAATGCTAATATTGTAATATGGACCATAGATTAGTTTATCGAAATCGAAAAATAATTAGGGTAGGTATGTAAGTATGCAATTTTGTTTCCTATCATTTTACAACCTTCTATGGGACTATCTCGTACCATTCTACTCATCAATTGGCCGACTTGATTCACTAAAGAATTCCAATCTAAAGTCGCAAATCCAATTTGGATTTTACACTACGACATTTGACAATTTCCTGACTGGAGTGTGGCTGAAACCAAGTTCCCGAACATGCCTAAGTACTAACCCGCTGAACTATCTAGCCCACAGTGGTAACTTTACTACTAATATTTTAATAGCCTTTGGTAAGATAGAACCATTATAATTATAAGTATATTTCTAATTTTGAAATTTTACTGGATAATCGACAATGACAAGATCGAAGATTTTCGTCTAGTTAATTTTGTAGAATATTATTGGGGATTTTCAAGCAATCTTTTATATATTGTTGTTATACATCAATCTAATTACTTCAAATTTCTCGTGAAAAAGTAATGCAGTATACCCAAATCATATTAAAGCTCAATATATTAAAGATCAAAATCAGTGGTAATAAATGAGATCTCGTTACACCTTCCAGACGAAAACATTTCTCTAGCACGCGTCAAAAATTACATCATTTTATCTAGATATAAAAAACCATTTATTTCGAAACAAACAACACTTCATAACCTAATAGCTAGTGAAGCTCATTATCATTTTTTAACTTTTCTCTAATTGCCAACCTACTTTTCGACACCGGCTGCTCCTTCTGTAAAATGAAAAATCGTCGACGCCATAAAAACTCATCTATCTCCTACCATTGCAGAAAACCATTTATTCTTTGTCACTAACGAAAATAACAAATGGGATGGGTTAGCAACGGTAATAGTCCAGAACTCATTAGCCTATGAAGGAACGCATTGACTAGATGCACTCCGGCCTACTCGAGTTAATTTTAAAGAGCGATAGATGGCACGATAAGCGCTGCAACTGTCAGAGTCGGATTAAAGTAATATTCACAAAATATGAAAAATTATATAACGATGGTAATGGCTTGGCAGAAGACCTAGTGTAAAAATATCAAATATATGGGAGATACAGTCATAATAAGGGTGATGGAAGACAAGATGGATATCACCAAGGCATTAGATAAACATGTTATTTCGTTGACTAGGGTTTATAATCCGATTTGTATGATTTAAGACAAACCGAAATTAGAAGATACCAAAATGCTATAACATATAGTGCAATAACCATCTATTAGGTTCACGGAACGAGATGTCTTTTTTTATGAAGATTTGGCAGGAATCAAAATTTAAAAAAAAATGTATTATTAGTAACCCTAAGATAAAAGTTTGTTTAAGCAACTGAATTTTTTTTCTTATTCTAGACAGATCCATAATTTTTCTTTAAGATATGAAAAAATATGTTAAAATTTTAGAGCACTTATTTTGGCACCTAAATTAAAAATAATGAATTAGTGCACTTGTCTTCGTATTATTCTAAAGTCCTTCTTATCATTTCTCAGTTTTATTAGGTGGTGATATAAAATAATAAAATGTAAAGTAATTGAAGCGGATGATATCTTTACTTTAAGGGGGCAGGATATTTTTTGCGTTTTTTTTTTGAAATTTTTTTTATTCGATAGTATACCTTTTCAAGAGTATTTAGTTAAAATTTCAGAGTGATCGGAGCAAAATTTGTGGAGTTATAAGCATTTAGGAGTGAGTAGAGTGAGTGAGTGAGGTGAGTGAGAGAAGTGAGTTAGGTGAGTAAATGAGGTGAGTGGGTGAGGTAGGTGATTGAGTTGAGTGACTGTGTAAAGAGAATAAGGTAAGTGAGTGAGGGGAGTGAGCTAGGTGAGTGACTAAGATGAGTGAGTGGGATTAGTGATTGAGGTTAGTAAGTGAGGTGAGTGAGCACTCACATAGAAATTGGAGTAAGTACAGTGTCAAGTTCTCATAAGTATGCACTCGTGGTAGATAACAATTAAATTACTAGTCTTATTCTTCATGTACCATGTCCTTTCAGAACGTTGGTTACCATCATAGCTATCTTAATTTTATTCACTGCCACTCTAAATAGCATGCTTGTATCAACACCATACCAATCTCGCAAGTTTTTCAACCATAAGGTTCTTCTTCGTCCTGGACTGCGTTTGCCTGCTATTTTTCCTAGCATGATATTTTGTAGCAAACTATATTTGGGACATCTTATTACATATCCGAAATACTCCAGATTTCTCTGTTTGATGCTTTTTATGATCTCAGTAGTCTTGCTGAGACGTTCTAGTATTGTGGAGTTTCGAATCTTCTTCACCCAGGAAACTTTTAAAATTCTTCTATGGCACCACATTTCGAAAGTCTCAAGGCGATTTAGATCGATTTTATTTACAGTCCAGGACTCGACGCCATAAAGTAAGACCGAGTACACGTAGCAGCCAAGAAGGCGGATCCTCAATGCCCATTTTAGGTCTCTGTTACATAACAACTTGGATATCCATCTAAAAACAGCTCTATCCTGCTCTATGCTGGATTCAATTTCGCGTGACTTGCTGTCCAAGGTAAACGATTATATCAACTTGCTCAAGTTTGGCATTATTAACATATATATATATATATATATATATATATATATATATATATATATATATATATACGATTTGAAATGATATATCTTTTCTTATATGATTTCTTATAAAGAAATGACTTTATTTTCATAAAAGTAGTTTTAGTCATTGCTATTCTAGTTTTATTTATATGTCTGGATCTAGTTGGTTCGTTATAACAGTTCCCAAATATATCATTTTGTGAACTTTCTCAACTTGGACTCAGTTTAATTGAAGCTTTGTATCGAGATGTGCGTCACGACTAAACGCTAAAAATTTGGTTTTGTTTGCGTTTATTTTAATGTCCAAGTAAAGATTATGTTTGTTTTTAACATTACCTATCATAGATTTGCACATTATGCAGAACATTTAATAAAGAATAATTTTTGTGATGTACGAACCTTTGCCTCTATTTAAAATTCCTTAAGACACCTGGCTTATCAGACCAGTATCTTGTCTCTAAAGTACGGCCGTCCATATATGTATATATATATATATATATATATATATATATATTATATATATAAAGTTATTTAATGAATACTATTGCAATAAACAAGTCATTTAGAGAGATACAAAATTTAGATAAATATTATTATATAAAGACATAAATAGACAAGACTAAATTAATAGACACAGATAATAAATTGCATTTAGAAGATACAAAACGTCTTAACTTGAAATAGTAGTGGTAGAGATTTATTTATTATAGACTTTGTCATGTAAACTAACCCAATACCCCAATTTTTCTACTTTTAAACTTTTAAACGTTTATATTACGAACCATTAATCTCTTTACCAATAGTACCAAACATAAGCCTTACTATGAGCGAGTACGGTATTACCTGAGATGTCTTAATATAGAATGCCCAATTAACTTTCCAATTAATATTAAAAGCCCCTCTCCTTGGGTAATTAATACCCCAAATATAAATACTGGTCTAACCCAATACGACAAACATATTGTTGTACGACTAACTGTCACGCAGAGATTAAGAATAATCTAGATCTAATTCTCCGTCAGCATTACGAACATTGCTATAAAATCTTTACAGGTGCTATTTAAGTGTGATAAAGGAGTAGGTGCTGCATTCGTTACTCCAAGCGATACATATCAATTTCGTCTTCCAAACTTCTTTTCGATTTTCTCCGCTGAGCTCTATGCAATGTTTTTAATGCTATCATGCATATAAATTCTAATAACATTCCTAACTCTGTTATCTTAAGTGACTCACTAAGCGCCCTTTAAACCCTTAAACAGATCTATCCTAAAGGTTCTGATAAAACTAGAATTCATGAAGGCTCAAGAAAATTCTAGGAGTATCAGATTTATTTGGATTCCATCCCACATTGCCATTACTGGCAACGAAAGTGCGGACCAGTGCGCGAGTGAAATTGCTAAATGTGCCGATATAGAAAAAGCCGAGTATCGAAATACTGCAAGTGATATAAAAGCTTTCATAAAAAATCGAGTTTTGTGCAAGTGGAAAAACGATAGGCAATCTTCTCAAACATCACTGAAGCAAATTAAAAATGACGTTACAGCTTGCAAACCCTCAACCAGGAACAGAAGAGAACAACTGGTGATAACGAGATTACGAATTGGACACACGAGACTTACTCACTCATATTTATTGTCCAAAAGGGATCCACCTATTTGTGAAACATGTAATGTATAAGTAACCGTTAACCATTTATTAATTGAATGCCATAGATTTGCCAATTTTCGTGATACATTTAGCATACCTAACAGTTTAAGTAATTTATTAGGCACTAATTTTTCAGCTAGTAATATTTTCATCATCATCATCAATCAGCCAATCGCGTCCACTGCTGGACATAGGCCTCCCTCAATTATTTCCAGTGTTCTCTACACTGGGCCGCTTGTAGCCAGTTTCCCGCTACACGTTTAATGTCATCGGTCCATCTAGTCGGTGGTCGTCCTCGGCTTCTTTTATAATTTCTGGGCCTCCATTCCATAATACGTCTTGTCCACCGTCCATCTTGTGTTCTGGCTAAGTGCCCTGCCCAGTTCCACTTAAGCGTCGTGGTTCTTTCGATGACGTCTTGAACTCCTGATCTTCGTCTGATTTGTTGGTTTGTTATGTGGTCTCGAAGGCTCACGTTCAGCATTGCACGTTCCATGGCTCGTTGTGTAACTCTAAGTTTATTCGCAGATTTTTGCGTGAGTGTTAGAGTCTCTGCTCCATAAGTTTGTACAGGTAAAACACATTGGTTATAAACCTTTCGCTTGAGACACATGGGAATTGAACTTTTTAGAATATGGCTTAATTTGCTAAATGCTGCCCATGTTAGACCTATTCGCCTCTGTATTTGATGTGTTTGATTGTCTCTGCTTATTTTGATTTCGTGTCCCAGATATTTGTAAGTGTCTGTTTGTTGTATGGTATTATTGTCAATAGTTATATTTCCACTCATTACGAGATTTGTTATAATTTTAGTTTTCTCAAAGTTTATCTTTAATCCTGCTCTTTCAGACAGACTTTTAAGCGAATGCATCATAGTAACTGTATCATGTAAGTTATCTGCGATTAATACAACATCATCTGCAAACCTTAGGTGATTTAATCTTTCTCCATCTATATTGATGCCCATATCTTGCCATTGAGTACCCTTAAATATTGACTCTAGAGCTGCCGTGAACAATTTTGGTGAAATATTGTCTCCTTGTCTAACTCCTCGACCTAAGCTGAATTTTTCTGTCTCTTCGTGCAGTCGTATACTTGATGTAGCGTTCTGATAGATGTTTTTGATTAGTGTCGTGTACCTGTAATCTATTCGGCTTTGATTTAGGGCTTCCAGTATTGTTTCAAACTCTACAGAATCAAAAGCCTTCTCGTAATCGACAAATGCAAGAACCAGTGGTATGTTGTACTCGATGCACTTTTCTATTAAGATCTTTATGGTATGCAAATGGTCATTTGTGCCATATCCTGCCCTGAAGCCTGCCTGTTCTTTGGGCTGATAGAAATCAAGTTTAGGTGTTAGCCTCTTTGTTAAGATTTTCATAAAGAGTTTGTACATATGTATCAAGAGGCTGATGGGTCTATAATTTTCTAATTTAGTAATATTGCCTTTTTTGTGTAACAAGACTATTACTGCATTGTTCCAGTCTTTTGAAATCGTACCCGCATGTAAGCATTTAGTAAACAGTTCGCTTACTGATTTTAATAAAATTTCTCCACCTGCTTTTATTGCCTTGATAACGAGTCCATCATCACCAGGCGATCGATGGTTCTTCATTTCCTTTAAAGCTGCTCTTACTTCTGACACAGTAATGGGTAAAAGTATTTCCGATCCCTGATTTATGAGAGTCTTTACTCGTGTCGGTAAATTGTCTTGTGGTCTTTGGCTGGTATAGAGGTCTTTATAAAATTCTCTAGTTATTTTCAGAATGTTTTGTTTATCTGTTGTTGCCTTTCCGTCTTTATCTTTCAGCTTGTATATTTCTTTTTTACTTTGCGTAAGTTTTCTTTTCATTATCTTTAAACCTTTGTTCTCTTCTACTGTTTGAGTAATTACATTAGTATTATATCTTCTTACATCTTTTCTAATTTCCGCTGAAATTCTTTTATTTAGTTTTTTATATTCTTCTCTGTTTCCCTTTTCGTTCTCGCTTAGGTTTCGTCGTATTTCCATGAGAGCCCTTGTATCTTTGCTAATCTTTTCACTTTTGGTGTCATTTTTCTTGCAAAATTTGAGTTGTGCGTTTCTAACTGAGTCTGTTATTAATTTATTGTGATCGTCGATACTTAGAGGTTTGGGATTATTACTCTGTAAAGTTTCGGCTATATTTCTTATGTATGCTTCTGGATAATTTGGTGAATTCCAAACTATGCGTTTACAACTGTTTATCATCTTCGTAATATCATCTGAGTAATATTGTAAATTTCTTAAAATCTATAGGACTATTTTATAAACTCTAATTTTGTAATTCTGTAGCCGCCGCTAATAACCATTAATGTGGATGAGGCTGTAATTTCTAAATAAAAAAAATTATTGTTTAAATTTTCCTAGACGATACGCATAAGATATTTCAAATTCGATTTGAAATTTTAGTCCGTTTCTGGTTAAAGTTAATTTTAAAAAGCGATAGATGACGCGATAAGGTCCCGTGCTACTGCTCCGCGTGAACCTTGCCACACCATTGTAGCTTAAAAATATATATGAGCATTGTGACTAAAATATGAAGATTACCATCTTCGATGTTGATAAGTTGGTCCACTACAATGCTTAAACGAAATATAACAATGCGTTATGTATGAAAGCATTTCAATTTAGTTTAATGAAAAAGTCGTCTGTGTCTCGACGTTATTGAATAAATTATACTGTTGTTTGACGAAGTGTTCTGTCGTTCGGTTGCGATGATTCAATTATTTTTTTCCATTGTGGCTTGTCAAAATGTTGATTTTGTTGATAGATGCTTCTAAAAAATGTATGGAGTGTAGATTGGAAACAATTTCAAAATTATCTGATTAAGACGAGTTTTACTAAGAACATTGAGTAAATAACATTACTGCCTTACTTAACACAACATGATCTCATGATTAACATTGTAGATATTTTAGATGAATCGTAAACAATATTAGTGTTATAAGTTTTCCTTTCCTGACTAACGATATCTTCTTTTAAAGGTCTCCCCTCCTTGATATTTAGGTAAAATATTGATCATTTATATTATGCTACCTTATGTTATTTTATCGAAACTAGAATACAAGGAGGGCGTGGAGATATGGCAGCAGTAAACAATATCTCTAAAATGGTTTAGGCGGTCTGCGGACGATGAATTTAAACGATTACACTGGTAAGAACGATGTGTGAAAATAAATGGACAATACCTGAATCATCTGTGATATCTGATAATATAATTCTAAGAACTAATCCAAGAGATATATAAAATACATATTTTGCTAAAAGCAGCCTTAGTAAAACAAAAGCTTACATATAACAAAATTTTTTCAAATTTTTGTTTTATAAATTTTTTAAATAGCTGGTTATTCTTCTTATCTTACATGTTCTCCAATATATAAGTCAAAATATCTTCATCTGGATGCTTTAAGCTAAAAAAATTTTTGCACTTAGCGAACAGATAGGGAATGATAGGTTTTCTGTGGTTTACCGATTCCACTTCATAATTATACCCGTCTATAGGGAGGTAACAGCCATATCTGCCCTCCACACATAATACTAGAATTATAAATTCAATAATAAGTATATTTATAAATCACAATCGCTTAATTTAATTATTCTAAAATGGAAAAAAAACCGTTCGTCAAGTTCTTTCACCTCTGAACATCTACCAAAGACACCTTCCTTCCCAGGTTACACAAGCAAATCAACCACAAACTAGTACCACCACTTACAACAAACAAATACTTTCTGAAGAGGCAAAAAAAGTCACCTAAACAACCTAAAACACATAACCACTACATCCTACAGGATAATGCTAGAGATATATCCTCACTCTCAGTGAGCAATCAGTCGTGCGTCGTCTGTGTTTGATAATATATGATGCAATCGCAGAAAAAAGATTAGAAAAAGGTAATATGAAACCACGATCTATAAACCCGGTTAGTTACAATACGCTTACACCAATATAATGGCATCATCATCTAGCCTCAAAAGTCCACTGCTAAACATAGGACTCTTCCTCGTGTTTCCAACCCTGTCTATCTTGAGCCATTCTCATCCAGTTTTTATTTTTTTTCTTCTTAAATTGTCAACCCCTCGTGTAAGTAATTGAGCGATGCTTCTCTTGTCTTTCCTTGGTCTCCGTTCCAATAACCTCATTGTCAATCGCCCATCCGTCACTCTAGGTATGTGTATTTTCTATCAACATTTTAGTTTGGCTATCCTTTTGATGTCGTAAGTCACCTTGGTTCTTCTCCTGATCTCTTTGTTTTTTATTTTGTCTGGCAGGAGTTATTCCTAACATGGATAGCTCCATTTTTCTCTGTGTGACTTTTAGTTTGGAAGCCGAGACTTTTGCTAAAGTAGGTGTTTCTGCTCCGTATGTTAACACTCTTAACACCTAAGGATTGGAACTTGGAATGTACGAAATATGTACGAGAGCGGCAAAACTCATAACGTAAAAGAAATGAAAAGATTAAAAATTGATATATTGTGAATTAGTGAAACACACTGGCAATGCGATATACTTGATATAAAGTTTATTATGCTGGAAACAACACAACACATCACAGAAACAGCACCGCAATAATAGTTTCCCCACATATTAATACAGCAGTAAAATATTTCACTCTCCATTCAGATGTAATATTGCTTTTACAAATTCAAGCAATACCGATGAATATTAACATATTACATGTACACGCGCCAAACGGCAGATAAAGATGAGGCAACCAGCGAAGAATTCTACGAACAACTGGGAAGCCTAATGAAAATGACAAAAAAAAACATGTGACAAGTGACAATAGTGATGGGAGATTTCAATGCAAAGGTTGGCAGAGGCAAGGTGAATGAGATCGTGGGAAACTTCGGCCTAGGGGAGAAAAACGATACAGGTGATAGACTTATATGCTTCTGCCAGGAATATAACCTGCTGTTAAGTAATACACTCTTCAAGCTCCCCAAATGTCGATGTTACACATGGAAATGCCCCGCTAATTCACCTGAAAACATCATAAGGAATCAGATAGATTATATAGCAGTACCAACAATATATAAAAACATGATAAAATCATCAAAAACGTACCCTGGTGCCGATGTTCCTACGGACCATAATCTGTTGGTATGCAGAATGGTCATGAGAGTAAAACGGTTTGAGAAGAGATCTAATTTAAACACAATTGGTATTAAGAAACTCACTAACCCAGAAACCGAAATAAAAGTATGAAAACAACTGGGAAAGAAAAAAAACGACATTAACGAGAACACGTCGGACATAATAGAGAGATGGGATAAATCGAGGGAACCAATCCAAACAACATGCGCGACTCTATTAAAGCGTGACAGACAGAAGAAAAAAGAAAAAAGATTAGATTATGGATATGATGGATGAAAGACGTAAATTCAAGAATAAAAATGCAGTAAAAAACCAGCAGATCTACAAAATCATAAGAACGAAAATTCGAGAAGCCAAAGAAAAATAGTTTTCCAACAAATGCAGGGAAATAGAACAATACGAACGGAAATACGGCAGTTACAATATGCACAAAAAAATAAAATCAATGACAAATAAGAGGAAATTCAATAAGTCACCCAACAGCATAAAAGATAGCGATGGAAATCTTATCTCGGAGCCATCAACGATCTTAGAAACATGGAAATCATACATAAAAAGATTATTTGCATCTGACAGGACTGATGATCAACTATATGGAGAAGGACAAACAGGACCTTCAATCCTTAAATCAGAGATAGAAGATACCATTGAAGCACTAAAAAACAATAAGTCTCCAGACAATGTACCCTGCGAAATATTAATCCTATGTAAATCAGACAAACAGTTCCTTGATAATCTAGTTGTACTTTTTAACAACATATATAATAGCGGTAAAATCCAGGAGAACTGGCTGCAGTCAACATTTATTATAATCCCGAAGAAACCAAATGCCCAGATCTGTGACGACTAGCTTCTATGGAAGAATATTCTTATAAAGAATGTTCCAGCACAGTATTAAAAAGTTTAAGTGACATTGGGTCTCCCTGTCTAACCCCTCGCTCTATTTTTATGGGATTACTATTAGCATGTAATTTGACATGGTTGTTGCCTGTAGGTATATATTTTATATTAATTTTATATACCTATAGTCTAGCGTGCATTGTTTGAGCGCCTGTAGTATTTTACTTAGCTCAACTGTGTCAAAGGCTTTCTCAAAATCAACAAATATTAGCACTAGAGATTTATTGTATTTCACTACTTTCTCAATTACGGTGTATAATGCTTTGTAGATGGTCATTAGTTCGGAATTCTGCGTGTTATATCCTGACTATATGTAATGCATACTTTAGTATATCATTATAAAACACTGGCCGTTAACGCTTACACTTCTTGATAATTTCTCAAAAAGTTTTACTACACCCATTCTTCTACCTGTTAAAAAGATTCTTTGACTTCAAATTTAATATTGGACGTTTTTTTCATATTTTTTTTAATATACCGGAGCTTAAAAATGTCTTTGTTAACGAAATTAATAATTAAAATTGTTTTTATTCTGTTACTCTTCACCTTGAATGTCATTGTTCGTCGAATATCCGTTACCTGACATTACGAAATTTGAAGATATAGCAATAAATCAAATATTATCCTTGAAACTTTGAAATCTCTTAATTCGAAATACTACATGCTCATTACATTTTTATTGAACCGAAATCTAGATCAGGAAATGTAACAATATTAACTAATGGTTTATTAAACGTCGTTATTCGAATTAATAATTAAGCAATCAAAGTGTTACAGTCAGTAGCCATACGAAGTAAACTAAGAAATAAGAGTGACATATCTTATCAGCGCTATTGTCAATTATTTGCTCTTACAATAGATTATTAATTGTCTTTTTTCAAGATAGCTATTTGGAAAGTCGGGTGTGGCCCACCAGCAAATAAATAAGGTCGAAAATAGACACTTGTAAACTCGATACCTACGTAATGAGATGTATTATTGACAAGTGATACATCAAGCCTGAAAATTCTTGGTTCATATTTCTATATGAATATATTATTCTGAGAAGTATGTTTTTGATTTAGTACTTGCTCAGGGCCAAATAACAATAAAAATATTAGGAACAAACACTTCAAACTAATTTCACTTTATTAGTTTCGTCACAAATTGGTTTTTTGTATTGCATACCATTTCCTTTATTTGTAAATAGTAATAAATAATAATACAATATAAATTATTATCTGAAATAACTTACGTTTGTATAATTAATACTAACATGTAACTTACATATTATAATTTTTTCTTGAAACTTTCATTACTTTACAAGGGTGGTCCGATAAGTAGGTACTTAGCCTACAAAAAATTGAAAATTTTGGAAAAGTGGCAATTTATTTCTTAACATAATCTCTTTTTCGCTCGATATACAAAACCCAGCGATGCTCCAACTGTTTTAAATCTTAAAATCTATGTTTTCTCGAGGTCTGCAAAGTAGGCTTCCGTGGCGGTGATTCGACTTAAATTTCTGCCCGGCAAGTGCCTTTTTCAAGTTTAGAAATAAAAAAACTCGCACGGAGCCAAATCTAGAGACCACGATGGATGGGGCAACAATTAGTAGCCCAATTCAATAATTTCGCCATGGCGACGGCGGAGAGGTATGAGCCGGTGTGTTGTCATGGTGGAACAGTACTTTTTTCTTTGACACAATTCAGCGTAGTAGAGCCTTGTGATCGTTTTGCCCTTCTTTAGGTTGTCGATGGAGATCACCTCTTGTGAATTCCAGAAAATAGTGGCCATCACCTTTTCGGTCGATAGGATAGTCGTTGCCTTCTTCGGAGCAGGTTCGCCGGGTGCTATGCATTGTTCGTTGCGACTGTTCGTTGGTTTGACGCTTAATTGATCTCACGATTATGCTTGTTGTCTGGAGTAAGCAAACGTTGCATCCATTGCGCCGACAGCTTATTCATGCCAAAATTGTCATGCAGTATATGACATACGAGGTCTTTTGAAATGCCTAATGTCTTAACTATCTCATGCACATTCAGTTGGCGTTTTGTCAGTACGAGATCGTGGATTTTTGTCATGTTATCCTACGTAGTAGCAATTTTTTTGGGTTGAGAGGCGTGGCTTATCAAAAACCGACGTGCGTTGAAACTGGTTACACCAATTTTTGACAGGTGCCTTCAAAGGAGAAGAGTCGCCATACACAGTCATCCAAGCGCTATTTGATTTCGCTGCACGATTTCCTTTCCAAAAACAAATAATTTGGCTGAAATTTTGACATTAGTCGTCTACAAGAATGTATTAAATGGTAGTTAATTTCTCTTGAGATAGTAGCAACATCGAACGGTGAAGCTAAGTACTTACCGGACCGCCTACGTATCATTACAAATATACAAAGTGTCGTACTTTTTTATTATAATAATCTGAAATATATACTCTTAGATCTAGTTCACATGAGAGTAAAAAAACTTAGCTGGAACCTTAAAGTTAACATTTTAAAATAATCTGGATATGTTTGTTCATATCAACATCTTAAAATCACATCTATTACGTGTATTACGCTTTTTATCCTATCTCATAAAAAAATAAGAAATTCCATCGACTATGGATTATATAAAACTGGCCTGGATTATATAATATTGGCATTTCCTAGCTTCTTAAGGGACAAGAAGGGACCAGATACAAAAAAGGCAGAGCTAATCCACTGGAAGGAGCAGAAGCAAGAACTGGAAGAGGTTTAGCAAGCAAAGCAGCAGACAAAAGATTTAAAAGTGCCTTAATTCAAAAGAGAGTTTAAAGCCGGATCTAAAATCACTTCAAAAGCTACAAACATGACGTTTCAAAAACAAAAAAATCTTTCAGATTAAAGTGCGAAAAGAAACCAACTGATCTCTATACTCGACTTCGTATTATAAAAAATTTTAACTTAATAATATATTATATACTATAAATATTTGTCTTGGGCAGTCTTATTTACTCGCAGAATTATTATGGAGAAGTAATAATTGGTAGTCATTTGTGGTATGTTTTTGTATAATCATTGAATTATTGATTTTAACATTATTTGCCTTAATGATATTACATAATACCATATAACTTGTGTATTCGTCTCGGTTTCTGTATAATTCAAAACCGTCAATAAAATAAAGGCGCAGCAATGAAAAGTTCATACTAATAATACCCATCAAAATAACACAACTGATTCATACAAGTACATAAAATTATACAAAATTTCTGAAACAACGACAACTTCAACAAATGAATTAGTTTAGTGAAAGAATGAAATCGTTAGACTTATGTGGAAGCAAGGTAATTGCACAAAGCACATTCTCAGAATGCTCTTCGAATGTTTTTCAATTGGAATTGTATCACAAGTACCAGCTATAAAACGTGTTTCCTATTCTTAATGCACTTACCCACACCGTAACTATATACCGAGTACAACTACTTGATAATTTCAATGGGACGCCTACTATATTTGAGTCTGGCTTGTAAAAGAGTATTTACATTATCATTACACATAATCGCGATTATTTGATTATGAAAATTACAGGCGGTTTTCGGAGTTGTCGCAAATGTCTCAAGGTCAGCATTATTCATACCTAATGATTTTTATTGTCCAAAATCGTTTATCCTCTTAATAATTTTTTTCTAGATCAGTTAGACATTACAAATGACAAAATGCTTTCATGGACCTAATTTAATATACATTATACCATACCTATGGTAAAAAAAGTGTAGTTATCAATGAAGGTCAGGAATGTTTTAAATAAAAGACCTTAGAGAATCAATTTGAGTATATTCTCCAATTTTACAAGTAAGCGGATCCCGAGGTTATAAAAAACCCCTAGATCACTTACCTTAAAAATAAAACAAACCTCTATTAAACTTTTTCATGTCCCCAGAAAGTTATAGAAAAAAAAGTAATACAGGGGGCAAGCTAAACAGAGGAGAAAAATGATTGAAATTCCGTTTTAATATTCTGTATATCCTGGTATCATTGATCGGAACACAGGGACACTACATTAGATAAAACGTAGATGTGATCTAGCAATGATCGCTATGGGAAAATAACCAAAATATGGAAAGACTCCCATATTCCAAATTTCTTGAGAATGTTGGGCATTAAGACAATAGGAAAGAGAAAGATAGACGCAACTTAAGTGTCCTGCTGGAAGAAATAATTCGATTTTAAAAGAGTTAAATATTAGTATTATAAGTAATATTAGAAAGAAACTCGCTTGCATAATCAAAACACAACAATTAAAATATTTTATTATGACGTGTTATGGGATCAGACTTGGATAATATAAAGAAACTCGTCAAAGAAAGAAAATTTGATCAAGGGAAGGTTGAATACAGGCATACTTGGCCAAGTAAGTCACCTGTAAAATTGGCTGAAACAAAGCGCTAAGTAATAAAAACTTACAGGTAAAAATAACTCCTTGTTCCAACAAATTCCTGGTTTTAGAGGATGCAGACCATAAATGAATTATTTTAGTCCGTAATTACAAATATGTGAACTTGACGATTTTCGCTTTAAAAAAAAATACATAACAAAATGTCTCTGAGTCTCAAGCTTGTAGTAGATGAAGTAATTATCAACACCAAGAATTCACACACTTATAGCAATATTAAGTTTTAGCAGTAGCGTGGCCCAGATTTGTGGAAGCCAAGACCAAAAAATTGCACCTTTTTTATTCATATTGGCCACCTCTAACCGCTAAACGTTACCTTTAGAATTCTGATTGCTATACATAATCTTAGACTTGAATTTAAAGATGGAAGATATGTTTGTAATATCAAGGCATCCATGGCGTCCACTATAGTCACCAGGAGTTTTAATATTATTGAAGTATAAATATGGCAACAGAAATATTGGGAAAACCAAAATGAGAGGATGTATAAACGAAACAATATGACAAAATACGAAAATGGGCAAATATATGATGTGAAGAACATCTTTAAGAAACATAAAACATCGTGACATATAATGTAGAACATTAGACTAGACATTTCAAAAACCAAACGACTTATCGAAACAACTAAAATGCAGATAATGAAGCTGTAAAGCATTAAATAGCTGGAAAGGCATTCCTAAACAAAAAAGTTGGAAAAGCATGCATTTTCGGTCGAATAACAGTATATAAAAAAGAATGGAATGGTTAAAATAATAGAGCAGAACAAAAAAAAAATAGTGAGGATAGCTTGAGATAAATCACCAGTAGACAGTGGAGGATGGGGCGTCTTCGAAAGAGATCTAGCGATGGGCTAATCATAAAGAGGGGAGATATATTAATGTAAAACAGGCAATTTGTATAAAATTAAGAAGAAAGTATAAAATTCAGTTAATATAAAGTATAACAGGAGTTTGTAGCAATTCTTAAAAACTATAAAAAATAAGGAACTACCATTTCACAACAATTTTTAAGAATATATTTTATTGAGAAATAAAATTAAACAAAACAATAATACAGAATAAATTATTCTGTATTATTGTAATTTATTTATTGAAACAATAAACAGAATAAATTCCCTTTAAAAACATTGCCACAAAACCGGAATACCAGTATACTTTACGATAATAGACGAAAGTGAATAATCTTTTATTAAAATTATTTCTAAAAAATTATATTTATAAGATATACGAACCATACATAAGCTCCATTCAGTTCGGATTCTGGAATGCCCTCTAGGAACAAGAGACGACCTCTTTCCAATCCATATCTAATTGTAATCATGCTTAAATGTCAGACAGCCCTATATGTATATAACGCGTATCCTATATAATCAAAATAACCTCACGACTATTATTGCAAAAAGATGTGTTTGTGGTATTTAATACACTTTCCAATGTGGATGTAATGTATGTATTAGTATAAAGATATATATGTTTTTAATCTATTGAGCAACAAACTAACAACACAAATAAACTATAAACTAAACTAGAAGTAATACCCTGTTACTATATTTCATTTTAGTTTTTTTGCAAACTGAATTAACTGGAGCAAAATCGTATTTTTCTCAGAATTAATCAAGTGTGACCGACCACCAGTCTAGATTACAACTTCCTAACATTCGGAAAATGATATTGCATAACTGAAACAAACTCAATCAGGCATAGTAATCAAATCAAGAACCCATTGAACCCCACCTGAGCATAAGGCCACCATAATGACCTACTTCGAGCCATTATAGGCACGATTTTCTGTAATTTTTCACACCAAATTAACTGTCGATGTGCACAGAGTAGGCATTTCAGTTACAGCGTAAGAGCCCGGTAATAACAGTCGCTCTAAGGTGTCGATTGCCGTCTTCAAACGCATTTAAAGCTAAATTATCTTAGCAGATATACTGCCGACAGATTTACGCGATTTTGAAGACGCCTCAGGGTTCTTTTACCGGCCCCCTTCATCAATAACTCCGCTGTGAAAGGTGCTACTTAAGATTTTAATATTTAACCTGATAATGAGCCAGTAGATAGGGTATTTGCATAACATACGACACCTGTCGTGAAATATGGTAAGCTAGGGGCTGGAAATACCCCACTTTTAATCATATTTTGGGCGGGTAGCTGTCTGTTTCGGTGACGTATGTGATTTTTCTGAATAATCGATGAAGGTATGAAGATATAAATGTACTATGTCCACCCAGAATATGCATTTCATATATTTCATTTAATTCTATTCAGATATGCATTTACGTATGTACGTAACATTGCTGTTTTTTGCTAATTTAAAATACTTTTAAAATACAACGAGGAGTGACCTAATGATAGTGGTTAAACATAAGAATTGATTTCTGTTAGTGGTCCCCAATATGAAACTCTTGTTTTAGCTCACTATGTGATTATGGTTAGCCATGGCTATTTTTAAGCAAATAGTACATTTCAGTTTGCAATTTAATGGGAATTTATTCTATCAACGGGATCTTATTATTTGCAGAATTTTATTCATTTTATAGTCACATATTTTACGTGCAATTGTTTATTTTATTATGCGACACCGTATTTGGTTATTTTAATTATATAACAAAATCATAAAATACAATAAAATTACGGAAGAATGAAAGACAAATAAACAAATTCTACTATTTAATAGAGGCAATAAACAACCACTAGAAAACTACAAAGGTGTCAACTCAACACTCTGAAATGGTAATAATAATAATAATGTTGTATGGTAGTTTTGAGAGGAAGATTCTTTCGGACAGGTTCCGTCGACAATTGAATATTTAACACTGTTTCAAGTAGCTAGTGTCGATGCACAGTAGTCCAGGGAGTTTTACGTGCCTTCCGAAATACTGCGAATGGCTCATATCATTTTGAGAAATGAAAATGTCGTTGTTGGTGCCAAAATTCGAATTCGTGCACTCTGGTTTAGAAGACTAGTATCTTACCGATGAGCTACGGCCGTTCACCGACGGCCTGAAATGACTTATAACAGACTTACTTAAAGTAGACAAGCAACAAGGTTTTTATACAGAATGATCTGTACAGATGCAGAATTCGACATAAGGCAAACGTGGAATCTGGTCAAAATTGGGTTAATAGCTAGACCAAACAACGACAGATAACATATCTTAGACTATGCGGTTAGCCTAGTCATCTTAACCCTTGGGAAATTTATTGGCACAGTCAGAGATCAAATACAACAGACTCTGAATGTAGTCACCGAATAAATCTCAAATGCACGGCTGAGGAAATTTACCAGGATTAGTTCCTCTAAATTTGAATAGTAAAAATATAAATCTGGTAAGTAAAGTAAACTAGCCTGGAATAATACTAGACTTTATATACTTGGGATACATTAGATTCGAGGCTTATTTGTAATCAGCAGATAGAACGAATAACCAAGAGGGCGGTGACTACTTTAATAGTAGACAGACGTATTCATCTGAAAATATGAGGTTTACAACCATAAAAATGTTTTATTGAATTTATCACATGGTAAAAAAAAAACAACACAACCTTATAGATCAGTGATATGATCGCTAAAGGTGCGATAAAAATATTCCATCCTCAAATTAAGCAAAGCGCAAAGACTTTCTTGTCTTGGAATTGGGGGACAGGGGACATATATTGTTATAAATGGGAATAGGATATCGACTGCGACAAAACCAGACTAACGTAATGGTAGATTAGGGCATAGCAACATTATAAATAAAATTAGTGATACTACATTGATGATGACTTCGGAGTATATGGCATAAAAATATATGCCTTAAGTACGTTTCCAAGTAGACATTCGCCAACGAGAAGGATAAGACAAAGAAAACACACAAGCCAGGCTGCAGAGTCACACCTGGTACACAGACGTGTTTAAAAACTGGGAATGCCAGCATTTCTATTCCACTAGAAGAATATACCTCTGATTTCTAGGCAGTTATTTATGCAGTCCTACATTGCGTAAGAAAAGGCTGACTCACTGAGCATACAATAATCAATGGAATGGATACCGGCACACAATGCGTTATTTATATTTTACAAGACTGCAAAGCACTCTAAAGTATGCAGCAAGTAATTTTGGAGACCACCAAGTGACTGCAAAACATATGGTACCTATCCAATATACCTTTATAGCTGGCACAGAATCAAGAAGTCTGGAATGGATATCACGAATAAATAAAGACATACAATAAGTCAATTTTTGCAGTACGAGCGGTGTATATCAGCCAGAAAATAACGCTGGTTATGAACGTTGCCCAGTGGGTGGTCCAAAATTTAGAGGCTAGTCTCAGAATAAATACTAGTCCAAGGGCTAAATATGACAATTTCAATTAAAAAAAAAACCTAAACAACTGTAATTAGTAAAGAACCAACTGCCTGTACATTGGAAATCGATGGCATCAGCATTCAGTAAGTAATGGAGTAAAGGGGTACTTCTTCTTCTTCAAGTGCCGTCTTCGTTCCGAAGTTTGGCTATCATCAAAGCTATGCGTATTTTTGATGCTGCAGATCTAAACAGTTGGTAATTGGTGCAATTGTACCATTCTCTCAAGTTTTTCAACCATGAATGCCTTCTTCTTCCTATAGATCTCTTTCCCATTATCTTTCCCTGTATAATCAATTGCAGCAACTGGTATTTATCTCCCCTCATAACATGTCCCAAATATTGTAGTTTGCGCTTTTTAACAGTAAGTATCAGCTCTTTCTCTTTCCGCACTCTCCGCAAAACCTCCACATTTGTTACTTTCTCTGTCCAGGGTATTCTTAATATTCTACGATAAATCCACAACTCAAATGCTTCTATCTTTTTGGTATCGATCTTTTTCAATGTCCATGTTTCCATCCCGTAGAGGAGAACTGACATAACGTAACATCTCAAAAGGCGAATTTTAAGTTTTAGACTTAGATCTCTTCCGCAGAACACCTTTTTCAGTTTAGTAAATGTGGCTCTAGCTTTCTCTATTCTGGTTCTGATTTCTTCAGAGCAATCATTATTTTCGTTGATAACAGTACAGTCTTCTGCTATTAATACATAAAGATCCATATAGTAGTAGTATAGAAAGTAGAATATAACCATAGATTGGGGAGACACCTTAATAACAACATAACAATTAAAAATCGGCACATACAAACTGTAGAAAAAGTAATGGCGAGAAGTTGGAGTCAAAAACACCAATCAATAATAATGAACAAGCATAATTGTTTATCGAGAGAAAGAAAAAGAAGGTTCAGATTCATATAAAAGAATATTACAGGTTTTAAAAATTCTGACCTTCTTTCAACTGACCTGTATTTTTGGTACATATTTCCTGGCCTCTACTGACTCTGTATGCATTTATTGTATTTATTTTGATTTCTCTAATAAGGTATCGACACCGATTCAATTTTATTAGAACTAGAGAGCTTGTATTTGGTTGTCGCTATAGAGGTTACCTATTATTTGAATATATTTGCTATATAAGACATGATGATTTAATCTAAAACTAAAATTGAAATCAGAATATACCCTATTCCTTTATGGAATGACTTTTCCAGCATCAGTGCTTTTTCCGAAAATAAGTATTCCGAAAATAAGTAAATAAGTATAATTAAAGCACACGTGAAGGTTAAATTTTGTCTAAAGTTAAAGCAAAAATGTTTCATGTGTTAAGTCACTAAATATATACGTAAAACCGTTTTAATATATTAGGAATAAAATTTAAATAAACAATTAGATTACTGAAAGAACAAAATGGAAGGAATATTACAGTTTGTTTAAAATAAGTATTTGGATAAATTGTTTTCATAACTCCCCTGTGGAAGTATAACAATCTTTCCCCTAGGAATGGAAGAGTATTACACAAGCAGAACGATTTACTTAATAGGAGTATTATGATGGTAATTTCCATTTTTAAAACTCATTAATCCTTTTCTTTATCTAGCTAGACAAGCTAAGATTTCTTTAAATAAAAGATTTTTAAAAATTTTTTGTATTATAAAACTGTTCCTAGCTTAACTTTTAGTTACATTTTCTTATTATCAGGCAGAAGCTTCGGTATTGGTTAATTTCCTTAATATGCATTTTAAATCTACTTTTAGTTAATGACATTGACTGGAATTTATATATGCGTAAATAATAAAAAATATTTTTAAAACCAAACATCGGTAATATAAAATATAAATTTTTAAGTTGATCTGTATTGAATGTAAATGATCTTATCGTTCAATTAAACACTTGAAATATGTATTAGATAGTTATCAATAGCAGGTACTACAGATTTAATTTTCCAGTGACAATTTCATAGATTAGTAACAATTACTAATAATATTTTTGTGACATCATCCAAATTTTCGGCATGTTTCTATGTTGTTAATCGAATTTCGACATAGAAAGCTACATAATCTAGCTACCTATTATCACTGACGACTACTAAGAACATATTACAATATATGTGTTTTAAAGTAGTCGCAACTATAGCTCTATACAGTCTGCATATAGTCTACAAAATAGTTCCTTGTGCTAACTTGTAAAAGGTTTGAAATTAAGTCAACATTACTTACCAGTCTTCTTTTGGGTTTGATGAGTGGCCTGTTTTGTCCATTCATCTTGTAATAAAGTCCACATGCATTGCATAGATAATGACCAGTGCCGTCCCTTCTCCACAGTGGAGTACTTGTCGCCCCGCAGTTGACGCACTCTCTACCCTCTAGGGGAACAAAAACAGAAACATATGTTAGATAATTTTTAATGCCTATAAAAGTAATAGACCCGTCAAAAAGCTAATAATATATTTGGTCATCAATATTACGTAATTTAATTTAATGTAGTTTGCAAATTTATTACGGATATATTATTTCGGAACAATTTAGAGGAGACGCAAATATTTTTGAACTGAAGTGAACTTAGACTAGCTCTTATGGTGCTCTTTAATTAAATAACTGACTTTTTACATGGGTACTCAAATTTAAAAAAGGTAATTTACAGTTTAACTAAGTGCTAACTGAGAATTTATAGTTTAGATAAGGATACTAGGTACCTCATTGTGATGAAATAAAAATAGTCAATGGGATAACGAGATACTTTATATATTAAATAAAGAGGAAGAATAGTAAACAATCAGAAAATTTGGCTAGATAAACCACGTACACACGTTACTGACGGACAAAACCCAAAATAAAGATTCTAGGAACTATTAGAGGAAATTGACTTAGTAACAGGATCCAGAACGAAGATATGTTGAGACAATAGCAAATACAGAATGTGGTGAGATAAATACGATTAGACATCGCATCGCCAACTGTAGGACCACATCTATAAATTGGATGCAGAAAGAATAGTAACTAGTTTGAGATAGATTATAATGCTTGGTCAGTCGTAAATATTGAAAATAAGCTTCGGAAAAGATGATATAGCAAAATAAAAGGAACATGTCTAAGTCTAAAAAGAAAAATAAAAGATGATAATGAAAAAAAAAAGAATACAAATATACTGAATTGTTTTTTTAAATAATAATTACAACAAAATAAAAGTTATGTCATTCACATTAAGAGGTAGAATTAAAAAATTAGCAGGCATTTATAAAATGTCTGAAAATATTGTAGAGTCCTAATGGCAAATATAAAGCAGTTTTAATTTGATCAATATGTTTTTTATATTTTCGTATAATGAAACAATTTTAATAATTTACAAATTAATCTATATATTTATTATCTGATATTTTGACCTTATATATTATTTTCTTTCAATTATAAAACGTGTTTATGAGACGGGCCTAAATCGATTTTATGATTTTGTGGACATCCCCTCGCCAACTTTACATTACAGTACATTAGGCATGCTAGTAAAGCAGTGATTAGTAAGCTTGCACACAGAAAAAGCGATTTGTCATTTTATTGGACGTCGGATAGGAATGAAATCAAGGAAAATTGGCTTTATACATGATACTCAGGACTGGACTCTAAATTTGTTTAGCATTGGCAATATGCACTATGTAATAGGGTTTGTACTTTTGCAGTTATAGATACTAGAACATATTTTTTGCTGTTTTTATGAAATGGACTGTATGGGTATCTTTCTTTATAATATATTATTTATTTATATTTTTTAATTAATTGATTTTAAATGATTACTAATTACATCGGAAGTAAACGATAATGGTATTATTATCTACAACATCTAGAGATTTATCTTAAAAAAAGGTATAGTTTGTGATAAACTGGCCAATTATATTTTCTGTATTTTCTATTTATTATTTTCTTCCTCTATCATTTTCATTTATAGTTTCTCATTTATTTTGTGACCTTTTATTCTGTTTCTATTTGGATATTTGTAGAATTATAGGTTAGACAGGGGCTTGTTGTCGCAGTAGCTTTTTCTTTTAAATTTTATATTTGGCAACAATGTTAGTTTATCTACACTTTAGCCTAAAAATTTGAAACAATTTTAAAAATACGAGGGGGCTTGTCACCGCAATAGTTCGTATTTTATGTTTTACATTAGCTTAACTAATTTATATTTTGTATACTTTATTGTGGAAATATAAGAGTATACAAAAGAAAAACTGAGCGAAGTATAACTCCACCGCACATTATGCTTAGAGCTGTAAAGCTGGTAAAATCAGAAAATATATCAACTAGAACTGCGACTTTCATATGATCTGATGACTGTTTTGTAAATTCTGCCTTTAATTTCGTTCTCGATATTTTTATTTCTACAAACTGTTTCATTCAGGCAACCTGCTGCTGTGCTTTTTATATTTACTTGATCTTTCACTTCTGCTTCGAGCTTTCTGTAGCTAGATAATGTGATGTCTAGATATTTAAACTCCATCATTTGTTCTATTATCTGACCTTCCAGCTTCAATTTACATATTAGTAAATTTGCTGTTGTAAATCATCTTCACTTTGAGAGAGTAGTACTTCGTCGTCTGCATATAAGATTTTCAAGTTGTTTTTCTCCCATTTGGTATTTTTTTAATTCTTACTTTTTTATTATTTCAGTTGCCGCACAGTGTATCACGCTAAAGAAAACCATTGTCTTTAAACTCTTAATATTGAATAATAAATTTTGATGCTATCAAATCAAAAATCAAAATCAAAATCAAAGTAAAATAAAAGCTCCGGCCTGCCTTACATATACCTACAATTCTGAGTAAGATTATTTGTCTGATTCTTACTATTCAATTTGTTATTGTTCAAGTTGTTATAATCTAGGTTATTTATCCCGGTTTCTGGTTTTATTTTTTAACTCTTACTTTATTTATGATTCGATTATGTTTAGTTTGTCAGATTATCGAAATTGTCGATTAAATTATCGATTATTGAAATATTTATTTTGAGGATTTTTTTGACTTCGCTATTATAGGCTAGTGTAACATCCATTGTAACACTGCAATTGAGAATGTTAATAACTATAAATATTTAGGAACATGGATAACATCAGATGTAGACCAAACCAAAGAAATTAAAACACGTATTGAAATAGCACGTAGATCATTTATTAAACTTAAAAAGTTTCTTTGTTGTCGGGATATAAGGTTAGAACTACGCCTGAGAATGCTTCGATGTTACGTGTTCTCTACTCTTCTTTATGGTCTGGAAGCTTGGACACTCAAACAAGTTCATCTGAATAAGCTGGCCGCCTTTGAATTTTGGTGTTACAGAAGAATCCTACGAATATCATGGATTCAAAGAATGTCAAACATGGAAGTAACTAGAAGGATAGGAAATGAGGCGGAAATAATATTAACTATTAAAAGACGAAAACTTGAGTACTTGGGACATGTGATGAGAGGGCAAAAATACGCATTATTACAACTTATTATGCAGGGCAAAATCCGAGGAAAGCGAAATGTGGGAAGACGAAAAATATCCTGGCTTAAGAACTTAAGGAAATGGTCTGAATGCAGTAGTGCAGAACTTTTTAGAGCGGCAGTCAACAGAGTCCGCATAGCCATGATGATTTCCAACCTTCGATAGAAGATGGAACTTAAAGAAGAAGAAGTAACATCCATTAACATTTGGTGTAAATCTACTTTCTTATTATGATTACCACCATCGTTTCCTTCTGTGTCTTATTTTATTCTTCGGGTTGTAAAAACCATAAGCAAATGTTGTTGTTTACGTTTTTTACTTTTGACCAACTTTGCCTGGTCCTATAATAATTTACATTAAAAATATTGTTTATAAATAAATTTAATGTTACTATTTCCTCATTTAGCTTAATCCGCCACTAGGTTTGAATAACATTAATATTTTAAACGAAATTATCATAATGGTAACTTGATTATTGACGGTCAATTATATGTAATGATTTTGGATATTACAGTGAACATTTGTAAAATTGAATATAATAATTCGAATATCGCTGAATGCATTATTGTGTCTCGGTCGCAATATTCATTAAAAGCGTTGATACCTATCGATTTTGAAGAAAATTTTACTTGAAACGTATGTCCATTTTATATATATATATATATATATATATATATATATATATATATATACATACATATATATATACATATATATATATATATATATATATATTATATATATATATATATGCTTTCTGCACTTTCTCGCTTATAAAGTTAACTTCAGGGGCTCTTAGGGGGAAGCCCGGGGGTAAAAGCGGCACACCTTTTTGCATCTTTTTTGGGTTTTTAAAACTGACATCGAGTAAAATAAACCAGCATATATATGCTTTATAGACCTGACAAAGGCTTTCGATTGCATCCAAGTCGAAGACGTCTTACACCTACTATATAAAAGAAACATAATTAATATTATACAAACCATCGAAAACATCTACTTCCATAATCGAATACAGGGAAAGATAAATGGAAAACTAACGCAGTGTATACCAGTACAAAGCGGAGTCAGACAGTGTGACTCCGCTTTGTACTGGTAGCCCACATCTCTTTAATCTCTTTAATATAATAATGGACAAAATAATACAAGCAGTACGTAAAGGTCATGATTGCAGAATGGGAAGTAAAGTAATTTAAATATTATGTTAGGCAGACGACGCCACATTAATCCCCGAGACATAAGACAGGCTCCAAATATTAACACACATCTTTAATACAACAGCCAAGAATACTATGAAAATATCAGCAGAAAAAACAAATGTGTGACAACATCTAAATATCTGTTACGATGTAAATCGAAATTTATAAGAAAATAATAAAGCAGGCGGCAAGATTTAAATATCTGCGAATAGATATAACTAGTTACGGAGATGTTGAAGAAGAAGTAAGACAACACAGCTTAAAAGCAAGTAAAGCGGCCGGATCTCTTAATGACACAATCTAGAAGAACAAACACATAAGATAAGATACAAAAACAAGAATACAAAGCAGCAATTACACCTATATTAACATACACGGCGAAGACAAGACCTAACACATCTATAACGAGACGACTATTGGAATCAACAGAGATAAAAATACTTCGAAGAATATCAGGGAAAGGTCTGTTGGATAGGGAGAGAAGCGAAAACATAAGAAGAGCCTGCAATATATAAGACATAAATGGATGGGTGACAAAACAGAAACAGCAGTGGAACGAACACATGAGTAGAATGGCAGAAGATTGAGTGGTAGACCTGGCAGACCAAGAAAAAGATGGTGCAATAATTTAAACAATTTCGGAGGCTAATATTGAAAAAGCAACAGGCTCTGAAGCCTACATACAAGAAGAAAGGAGAAGAAGAAGACGTTCTTATCAAATTTCAGCCCGTTTGTAAGATTTTTAGAGGTCAAATCGTAAGCTTAATATGTATAAGTATTCGTTTCCCATTGTAATTCCTATTCCTACTTCTAAATTTTTCTTCATTGTGTGGGATACCATTTTTTATTGTATTACATTTCCTTATGATTCTAGTTTCCGTTTTAATAAACACTTCTTTTACTTTGTTCAAATTTTTGTGTTGCTTGCCAACTTGGTACTGAGTTGAATGTCTTTTTAAGTCTATAAATATGTATGTACTTGCTGTTTTCTTTTCAAGTAGTTGCAATATGTAAACATAGTCTGTATAGGATATATATGTCGGTAATTCTGCCTGGTCTTCATCGAGTTTGCTTTATTTGTTTTGAATTTTTTCATTCAGAATCAATTTGTAAAAGGTTCTGATTGATGATATTACACTACTTATTTCTTAATAATTTTAATTATTATTATCTTTTTTCGTATTTGTTTACGTTATATCTATATACTTGTGTCCATTTTTTTCATAGTTGCTCTTTCTTTATGGCTTTCTGGAACATCCGCCAGATCACGCTGTGTAGTTTTGTGGTCTATATTTTGAGTTAATGTGAGATACTTTCGATGCCAGATGTTTTCTTGTTCTTAATCTCTGTTATAACTTTCGTGTTTCCTTTTCTCTTAGGTATATTTACTTCTTGGTTCTTAGATTGTTTTTTGGTCTCTGTGAATCCCTGTCTGATAAAATTGTGACAATTGTTCCTGAAGAAGTTTCTTATAATAAGCCTATCTTATTCTTTATATTCTTTATCTTGAGTATTTCTTATTTAATTTTTTTTCAGTGGAGTTTTAGGTGAGTTTAATTTCTGAGATACCGAAGTTTTTGTTCCTACTAATTACGTTTCTAGATTTAAGTAAGTTTACCCATATCTTGCATACTTTTGTTTTAATACTTCTTTTTTCACATTTTTGTCTTTTCTCCAGTGTTTTTTTTTCTCTATCTCTCTGTAATTTTTTCTTGTCTAAGCATTATTTATAGAACTAATAATTTCTTTCCTGCGCATTATTATTCCTTACTCTAGCTTTTGAACTGACTTCTAGAGTAAAATTTTTCTTCCTTATTAGTAGGTTTTTACTCGGTTAGTTATAATTAGAACGATAGTAGCTTAAGATTTTCCACATACTATATTTAGGATTGATTTACTAACATTATTCAAAATTATTGAAAATATTAGAGGCACGGGCAGAACATATTGGCATACATAATAGTTACGAATAATTTAGTTGAATTGGTAAAGATTACAAAATATCGAACTATTTCAAAGAAAACTAAAAGTTTCTATAATCTGCAGAATCTCTAAAATAGATAAAATGTATGATATTAAAAAATTATTTAAATTAATTTAGTTTAATTAAATAATTATCTGATAAGTAAAAACAAAAAGATAATGGATTCATTTTAACGAATAAGAAATTTCATGACCGATTGTTCCTAAAAAATTAAAAACTTCTTAAAAGCATAAAAACGTAAAACCGATTTCCAAGATTTCTCTTGTTTTCAGCATTGCTCGGTCATGTAGAAAATGTTAAAATTAACAACGCTTGTCCTTACTCGATGTAAATGCTAATTTCCATTGCTTTCATTCTTGTCCCTACCAACAACGCAAAGAGCAAGAAGCAAAACTCGCTGGCTTCCTGCCTTTATTCTCTAAATCACTTTGTCACAATAACTCTAACTACTAGAAACAACTGACAATCGTGTGTGGTCCGTCGTATTAACGCTCGTTAATACGTTCTAATTGTATTAATGGGCTTTAATTATGCTGAATCGTTGCGAAATAACGTGAAAAGTGACGTTAATCTAACGTCTCTCAAATAGATTTACATTAAGCTCGATTGTCGGACGTTTTATATAAGTTCAAGTTGTGAAAAGAAGTTTATTGCTCGGACTGAATCGAACTAGACGATTTTTTTATTCCAATCTAGATAATGCTACTTTTACAACATGCGATAATAGATTATATTCACCTCTGACTTAATTTTAACGTGTGTATAGCCTAAAATGTGTAAAACCAAAAACCATTCAAATAACCCCTAATTAAAATAAGTTATACTTTATCATACTATAATACATAAACATAAAATAATCTAGCCTATCCTTACCAAGTAAATACTTGGAAATATCTAAGGAAAGAAATTCGAGAATAAACAAAACTGTTAGTTGTCAAAGTACCGGAAAAAATAAAAAAAAAAGAACTGAGAGAACAGAAATTATACTAAAGAGGAATCTTTAAAATTAAATGTCTACAAAAATTAAGCGAAAGTAAAGTAAAGTAAAACAAGTGGGTCACGAGCTTAGTTCTTATTTATTCTCATTAGTGATTTTCATAGAATATTATTTAATGATACTTCCTTAATATATTAAAAACAATATATAACATAAGTAATATCATTTACTTTGAGCAAAAAAAATTTAAAAAAAAACAAAAATACCGAAAAAATAATGATATTTCAATGAACAAAAATATGATAATATAACAAAGATTACACGTAAGCAATATTAGACAAAATTAAAACAAGATATTTGAACTGCACCATAAAAACCAGTAAATTTATAGAAACAAAAACAATTATTTGTATACAATATTAAAAATAGAAACAACTAGCAAACTAAAACTATTACTCCATAGCTTTTTAAACAATATTCAGTATCCGCAGAGGTGAATACAAGTACAAAATAAATTACATAAAGAGTGAAAACATGCAAACTAAATTCACCAAAGGGTGCTACGTGTGTCCGCGGTATTCTGAAGAAAGGTTAAGTTTTGGTTTATGTCTATTAATTAATTATTCATTATTAATTTTACTCATATTTAAAGTTTTATCTATTCCTAATAACTGTCCCAGTCACTCTTCACTTGTTATTCAACTGATAAGATAAATCATTCAAGTGTAAAGATATAAAGTACTTCTATAAACATACATTACAAACTCTTATGACTGTCAATTCCATAATAAATATGATAATATCGAAAAAGAGGTTTTGTCTTAACAATATCAATATTATTTTAACATTATGCTATCGGTTCTGGGAACCTAATACTTTCTTTGGTTGGTAATGTGTTCAATATATTCAAGTGAAAATTATTCAATAGGTATTGAATATACTTAGATATATTCTTTGTAATATGACGTTTGTCGAAAATAGTGCTAAACCCAAATATAACAAGTATTAAGCTGTATCACTTATATTTCTTCACATTTCCACTTCAAGTTTATTAAATTTTGTGATTTTTTTTTAAATTTAATGCTTTTAGAAAGTTCAAATGGAATTGAAATTGAGTTGAATTCTAATTAAAAATATAAACGAGTTGGTAGTAAAAACTACCCAATTCCAAAGAAAAGACATACATAAAGTAACCTGGGTGTCAAATTACGGAATCACACAAAACCAGATAGACCATGTGTTTATTGATGGAAGACATTCTAGCAATATCAGCGCACAAAGTCTGAGGGGAGCAAAAAGTGACTCTGACCACTTCCTGGTTAAAACAAAAATGAGAACAAGGCTAAAGACGAGACAGCCAAAGCAACGCCAACAAGAAAACAAATGGGACATTTCAAAGCTCGATTTACCTGATAATGAACGCCAATATCAGGCACTAATCCAAAACAAATTGCAGATTCTCGAAGAATAAGAAACATCAACACCAGAATTTACCATAGACGAGAAATGGCAAAAATATATCGAACGCCATAGAAAGTGCCGCAGCGGAAACTATAGGAAAAGAAAGGAATAGCAAGCAGAAAAACCAGTGGTTTGACCAGGAGTGCGAAGAAAGCTTGCATCAAAAAGCAACCAAGAGGCTAGAGTTACTAACACGCCCTACAAATGAGAACACGTAAGACTACAACAGAGTAAGGATTCAAACGAGAAGACTTTTAAGAAGAAAAAAGAAACAGTACCTAGAAGCGCAAATATAGCAACTGGAGGAGGAACATAGAACCGGTCAGTCTAGATATTTCTATAAGGGTCTAAAAACAATGAAGGGCAATACGACCAACAGCCCAAGATTTATAAAAGACGATGCGGGACAATTGCTCACAGAAGACAAGGAGATAAGCCGCCGATGGAGAAAGTATTTTGAGTAACTCTTAAATAAAGAAAAACCCACAACGACAGGACAACAGATACAGTACCAGTTAGCTGAACCTGAAATACCAGGGCCCACACTAGCTGAAGTAAAGTCCGCAATTGTATAGTCCTGCAAATGTAAAGTCCCTAAAAAACCATAAAGCCCCAGGCCCAGACGGCAAACAGGCGGAATTACTAAAAAAAGGGGAGAAATGCTCCAGTTTGAAATATATCATCTTATACAAGAAGTCTGGGAAAGAGAAGAAATACCGAAAAACTGGCATGAAAGCCATATAGTACCTATCCACAAGAAGAAAGACAAACAAATGTATTGGAACTATAGAGGAATATCGTTAATCAATACAACGTACAAAAATTAAATCCATAATACTGTCTAGAAGACTAACTCCATACTTAGAGGAAATAATAGGCGACTACCAGAGCAGATTCAGACCGGGAAGGTCAACCATAGACCAGATATTCGTTCTACACCAGGTATTGAAAAAAAAATCTGAGAATTTAACCGCGATGTACACCATGTCTTCGTGTACTTTAAACAAGCTTACGATTCTGTTAGCATATAAGCATTGTGGGGGACCATGGTAGAAGCAAAAGTATCTGGAAAGCTGGTACGATTAGCACAGGTGGGCACGGAGAAATTCCTATTGACACCGGGCTTAGACAAATAGATCCTCTCGCCCTCTTGCTATTTAATTTTGCACTGGAACATGCGGTAAGGAAAGCGCAACCACAACTGACAAACGTATTTGATACCCAAGGATCAAAAATTCTATTGGCGTTTGCGGATAAAGTGGATACAATTGCACAATCCACCAGAGATGCAAAAGAAGTTTTCACGCTATTTGAAAACGCAGTCAAGGAAATTGGTCTGAATGTCAACGAGGACAAGACCAAGTACTTGGTGGTTACAAAGAGAACAAGGCCAAAGGTTAGATAAAACATAACAATCGATGAATACAACTTTAAAGTCGTCAAAGAATTTAAGTACCTGGGAGCGATCATAACATCTGAAAATAAATATGAAAAGCACGTGGAAGTCAGGATAATTGCAGGAAACAGGGCATATTACTTATTATTGACCGTACTTAAATCAAAAATACTCCCAATACCAGGAAAAATAAGAATAGATAAGGCCATAATTTGTCCCACAATAACGTATAACAGCGAGACATGGACTCTGAACCAGCGGGAAACTACAAAATTCCTGGTACTGGAACGAAAGATACTGCAGACTATCTATGAGCCTTGCAGGGAAGAGACGACAGGGGAATGGAGAAGAAGACACAATGATAAATTCCAGACAGTATATGGTCATTCTCTGTGTTGAAAATCTTAAAAAATGGTCAAAAAGGAGAACTCATTTAAGTTTACAGTTCCCTTATTATGAAGGAAGCCTAAAAATTACACTGTTAATTGCTTCTTTTGCAATAAGTATGGATATTACCAGCAATAACTCGAATAGCTACTCTAGATTTGTCGGTACCAGAAGCTTCAAATGATTTGAATTATCTTTAAACAGAAGTTTTCTCTGATGTACAGTCAGAGCTAGATGAGCAAGATGATAAAGAGTTCCAATGGACTACAGAAAATATAATGCCTAAACGTTTTACACAGATCAAGCTTAACAACTGGTTAGAGATTAACAGAAAACTGAATTGCTTGGTTCGAGATGACGAAAAAAGAACTTGTTGGCAGTTGGATCTAGACTGTACGTGTATAGGAAGAAAAAACAACAGTTTTCAACATTTTTTTTTAACAAGAAGGTGATTTAGTTTATTTATTACTCAGACATTCCAGGTCTGATGAACGAGTTCGGTGTTAACTATTAATGTCAAAAAACTTTTCAACCAAAATTTTTTTGTTGGTCTGTGTTATCTGAAAAAACTTTATCTATAATCAGGCATTGAAGTATATATATGGAACTACAGGAAACATTTCTGGAGTATTAGATTGACCAAGATTAAAAATATCATTTTGAAACGTGTACTACGGAATTTTATTTCTGGTTTGTATAAAATTTAAGAACATAGCATATCTGCGGAAAGCTTGAGAATATATGAATAAATAAAGATTTTGTCCAAGAATATGACCCTAAAACGTTTAAATAACTACATGAGCGTGTACCATTCAGTTTTAAAATCATGAAAAAGTTAGATTCTGCTAGGATCATAAATAGTTTAAAAATGATTCTTACATACAATAAATCAGAGCAATCAGTTACTATTTACTAATGCGGAACGTCCAAAAAATTGCGTCGTATATTTTATCGCTTAGATAAAAATACGACGTACATAGACACAATAATATAATATATTTGATATATCTATAGAGTTTGCTAAAAATAAATATAAAAAATTTGTCACTTCAACATATAGTAACAAAAATCATTGGAGTATAATTATTCCAAGGAATTTCCAATTTAATTTTCGCAAATCGACAAAAAATTGTTGGCACGTTATTGTGACTTTCTTTTCAAATAAAATCTATTTACGATCGTTGAGAGGGAAGAGATCTTAAAAAAAATTAGGTACACAAAATAAAATTCAACTGTGCAATTTTATCTTCATCCCTATTTCGATTTAATTTTCTGAATGAACTCAATAAATTTTCTAACAGTCTACATATTTATTCAAGGATTATACGGATTAGGTAGCATGAATATAATATGATAAAAATTGCTTTTTTAACGCTCCACTAGTTCCGTAAATTAGGTAAACCAGGTGCCCTTTGGGCCGAACCACAAATATCCGTAACATTGTGTCCTTTTAATCGGTTTAAATTCTTTACAAACAACACAAAAATTCAAGAAGAAATAGCTTCAGTGGGATTGTACAGTACACACTTGTACACGGGCGTACTTGTAAAAATCTTACGATTTATCATTCTTAGGACGTGTCTCTAGTATTTATAAAAAAAATGAAACCAAACATTTTGTTGATATTGCTTCTATCATTTACGTATTTCTATCCTTTAAGTCCACAATCATCACAATCGTCCTTAGTTCTAGAATTCTTTTTGAGTCCTGGGCCAGAATTTCATAATCAATATTTATTCCTTCCTATTCTAAGTTTTCCTTGTAGACCCTGTAGGGTATAGCTATTGTGGTTTTTGGCTCCTCTAGTTCTATAAAGGCTATAACACAAACATGTAGATAATGATGACATATTCATTTTCATGCAGAAGATACCTTGGACAGCAAGAAAAGCTAATAGTACTTAGGAGGGTCAACGAAGATAGAGTATTGCTAAAGTCCATTAACTACCGAAAAATGTCTTATCTGGGACATATAGTAAGGAAAAATTCATATAGAATAATCCAACTGATCCTTAATGTCAAAATAGAAGGCCATAGAGCTGTAGGAAGTAAACAGGTTTCTTGGCTAATAAACATTCGTGAATGGACTGTGGAATATGGATAAATAGTCATATTTATTTAACATCAAATATGAATTCAGCATTTAAACTAATTGGCTATTGTCCACAACATGCTTTGTGGAAAAACATTACAGTTAATAGTTTATGCTTTCATAATGGATGTATCTTTCTATTTCACGTGTAGTCAATTCATATTTGAATGGACTTCTTATTTATGAACAAGCAGATAATTCAGTGTTCAGGTGGTACAAGAAAACTTAGTTTTGCCATTGCCATGGTCGGCAATCCAAAAGTAGTACTTTTAGACGAAATAAGTAGAAGTACGGACCCCAAGAGTCAGAAGTTCTGGTGGGATACAGTGTTGACTAATTTTCAGGGTTTAAGAAACTATTTTAACCACATAATCCCTGGAAGAAGCAGATGCATTAAGTTCTAGGGTAGAAATTATGGTTAAGGGAGAATTAAGGTATCTTGGTTAAACTCAAGTCCTTAAAAATTTATATGGTGCTGGATACAAGTTAGAAATGAAGTTGGGTGGTGGAGATATGACACCAACATCAAACTTCAGTGATAAAAATGATGAACTTCCAAAGTTATATATTATATATAAAGTTATTATATATAATAAATATTTTGAGAACGATTTCCGAAGTGGAAATTAAAACGTCGATAAACTTATTTTAACCTTAATTGTGACTTCGCAATCTTCAATTGCCGATGCAGCTCTTCAAGAAAGTTCCGCACATAGGTTTGTGTTTAGTGTTCCCAACAAAGTGTTCCTTGTCTAGCTAATTGTTTTAAACAATTGGAAAAAGCTAAGACCGAGTTGGATATAGAAAAATACTGTTTTGGTCAGACGACACTAGCGCCAAGGTTCTTGAAATTCTCCTAAGAAAGCGATAATTATGAATCATTGAAATTAATGGATAGTAAACGTAAACATTTGATGTTGATCGTAACATAATTAGTTTAAGTGTAAAAGATATCTTTTACACTTAAATTAATAGATAATAAATAAAAGATAATAGATAGTAAGACCGTGGTTTTTAACTTTTATAAAAATGTGTCCTTAATAATGATAATTTACAAGAGATAGAATATAAGTTTTAAAGCACTAGAAAAACAAAAACAGCTTGCGCTAGATTGCCATAAGACGAATGTTGAAGAAGGATCATCTAGTTTTTGCACCATACAAATAAAAGTTTTTACGAACCATCTAACATCTAACGATAAGATTTGTGGAAAGTTTTTTTAATAATTTGAAAAGCTGTTCTGATATTTATTACTCATGCTTTTCAAGCTCATTGTAAAGATTGTTGGTTATCCACCAGCCAGGCTATTAAAAGTTGGGTACGAACTGTATTGCTTTTCATATATCAAGATGCATTTAATTTAGGTTGCAAGTAAATACTATTATTTTATTTTCTCTACATTTATTTTTATTATCTGATTTATTATGTCTATACAAAGCGTTTCCAACAATTTGAGCAATAATGGCTTTAATTTCTTTTTACATATTTTCAGGGATTCTTTCAAAAATGTGTTTAGAATATATACCAGGTGTGCCAAAAGAATCGAAATGGTCGAATATTTCGCGATAATGGAGATCTTTTTGATCAGACGGGCCCAGAGAAAAATGGTCCCTAGATGGCAATACAGAGACATCGTCTCAGGGTTAGCAACCACATTAGGAGTATTACGTTGCGATGTAGGGTATCTGCTAAAAATTTTAACATCACACCAACTTTTTAACAAAGTTGTAATAAATAACAAATTTCGTACAATTTTAAAGGTTTTTACCCACATATTTAGTGGCTTGACTCATGTATTGAATCTATGACTAAAACATTCTGTTGTGATGTAGCTCGAAATGGTTCTTTTAATTATATACCATTTCTAAATGATTTTTAAATAAAACTTTTGTGATTTATGGTATACAGTGAACTACAGAAAATTTATTTTCCTTGTGGAGTATCTTTTTACGTATAGGTAATTCTGCATCATCTTGTTATTTTTGTTTCTATAATTAGACCAATGGTGTTATCTAACTTATTTTGTCTTTATAAAAGCAATGTCTAATTTTTTTAGTGTAAACTTCCATTCCTATTTTGTCTACGCCAATGCCGATTTAAGAAACTCGGCCTCTATTCTTAAATTGCCCATCTATTGTCAATTGAAGTGGTTTACTTGACATATTTTTGTGCGATTTGTCAAACATAAAAGGATCTGGTCCGGAAAATGGTCCGGAATTAACGAAATCGGAGATATTGTTAAAGTTTGCGGTTGAAATATGGTTATAAAGTAGCCCAATGTTCTGTGAAATTGATCGGTTTTGGTATTTAGTTATGGTTGGGGTGGTAACGCCACAAAAACGATTAAATCGATTTTACGTTTCAGGGGTTTATCTCTTCACGTATGCGGAAGTTTATGTTTAAGTTTATTTTGTTACGGCTGTTTGCGGTCTTTTCAATAATAGGGTTGTTAGTTAAGGAATTTCTTCAATAAAGGACAATTATGAAAATACACTTATAGTAACAAAACGTTATTTAAAACTAATAATTATCTTATTAGATAAATTGGGAATTAAATTCTAATATATTTTAGCTCACTACATTTAATATTTAATTTGTTTTTTTTTATAGGAATATTGATCCCATGGGAGAGATTAAGAGAATATTCAATTGTCTATCCAACCGCATTATTAATTTTAAAGATTAATGGTGTTTTATCTTCAAAAAATATTTGTTAAATTAGAAGATATAACGTTCAAGTATAAATATCTGACTCTCTATCGATATCAAAAAGAAAATCTGGCAAGGAAGTTTACGTTACTTTCTTTCTAACTTTTTATATACAGAATTTGGTTTTTATCTAGAGTACTAACAAGTGGTACCTTCTTCATTAAATATTGGCAACAATTTCAGCAAAGCATCGTCTTTGTGATACCCAACCCATCCAATATCTTCTACTTTTTAAACCTCGAATGTTTACGGCTTCCCAATCCTTCTTTGCCTTCTAGTTTCCCTTTAATAATTAATTTCAAAAACTTTGCTCTACTATTTTTTACATGGGCAAGGAATGAAGTTTCTTGTTTTATGTTTGAAATTTTCTTTAAGGCTTTGAAAAATCTCTCTTAAATATCATCACTAAATAAATCGTAAGAAAAGCCGATATGTCATTGAAAATAACAAAGATTATGATACTGAAGCAATATATGCTAAACTTCGGAAATATGTCACCGAAAAACTATATGGCTTGATCATAAAAAATATTAATATGCTTATAAATGGGTATCCTCCAACCAATGGACAGTGGCATATATTTCTTTAATACTTAAACAAGGTTCTATGGAAAGAACGATGGCGGTATTTTAGAAACTAGTACACTCAGTCATCTATATGGATGGTTATGAAGACACATCATAGAAGAGGAAGAAAAAAGTGGAGTCAAGGCTGGCAGGTCACGTATAGAAAGTCTGCTTTAATTAAAGCAGACGATAGAAACAAAAGACGGCAAAGAATCACGAAGTACATACGCATAACTTTCGTTGGCGTGCAAAATGTCCAAGATATAGTGCCGTTAACAAAACTTTGGAAAGTACTTCGAGACACCAATATCAATTACATGCGTAAAAAACGGACAAAATTTTTATGTATATTAGGCATAAGGATTTGTTTTAATTGATACATGTATGACGGAGTAACAACTAGTGTTAGGACATATGTGGCCTAATTTATGTGAAAGTTGGATTGCACCAAGGCCCGTTGCTTAGTCCTTATTACTATTCACATTAGTTTTTGGATCAAATAACGGTGTTTAACATTCAAATAAATGTGACTTAAAAAAAAACTGGAATAATGGAGATAAGCTCTTGAGAAAAAAAAAAGGTTTAAAATTTCATGGTACAAATACAGAGCAACAAATATTGTACTAGAGAGCAAGAAGAAAGAGACTTGCGACAATAACAATGTTCATTCCGGAAGGAACAGGAAACCAAGTAATTAACACCAGACTAGGACACACCAAAAGAGCTATAGAATACCTTAACGAAATTCTCTGAAACAAGAATTACCGAAAAAAATTAATATTTATGAAAGTCTGGTAAAAATATCTTATTATGTATATAGCTATGAAACGTGGTGACTAATGGCAAAAAACAGAAAAAAGATAGAGGCCCTGGAAATGGAAATAATGAGGCGAACAGCTGCATTTCGAGGAGGCAGAGATTCAGAATAAAAAATTACGGGAATAGAAGGCACAATAATGAACTATATACCTATAAAGCTTTTCAAAACAATCATTTGAATGGACATCGACAATAAGGGTGAAAAAAACAGATTGAAAAAACTATAAATATAGGGAGTAAGAAAGTCAAAGAACTCAAATTAACTTAAAGAAAAACATTAAAAAATTTAATAAAATCATGAAAATTAGGCATCAAATAACACCAACAAAAATGATATGCAGGAAGATAATGCGCCCCCATACATTACGATTTTTGGCAGAAACTACTTAAGTTAAATGAACACCGAGGTGTCAGGATTTAACTTTTCTTTAGATAGGTATTAAAACAAGTGTCTCCTTCTTGTGGGGCCTATCCGTTACGGATGTTGGCAACTAGCAGCATGGTAATTCTAACTTTATTGACCGCAGCTCGAAATAGTCCTGAAGTGGTCAAGGAAAACCATTTTGGTAAATTCTGGAGCCAAGATATTCTTCTTGTTCCTGGTCCCCTTTTTCCGTTGACCTTTCCCTGTAGTATAAGTTGCAGCAGGTTATATCTATATGTCCAAGATATTCTAGCTTGCGTTGTTTCACTGTGGATATAATTTCACATGTCTTATCATCCGACGTAGAACCTCAATGTTTGTTACTCGGTCCACCCAGGATCCTCAATATCCGTCTATAACACCCATCGAGCAAAAAGACAAAAGAGGGAATGTAAAGGTAGTGGGGGCAAACATATTGTTAGACAGGAAGTGCGATCTTTAGAGGCCACATTAAACAAGGAAACAGAGTCTCTCTCCTTGTTTGACATTAAATTTAGTTGGGTTATGTTATTGTTTGTCCCAAATGTCACATGAAATCTTATTTATATTGAAGTTTTTTAACAATTGTGTCGCATTTTAGACTCTTATCATTAATAATTAATTAAAACTTTCTCGTCTAAGACACATTCTGAAAAATATTATATAGCTACTGTTGATAAGTCTCGGAAAATTTAAATTTGGCGCATTCGCATTTCCGGATATGTCCACCATCAGAGGCCACTTTTTTGGTCTCCTTTTCATAAGGATTAGATTTCCTCTTTTGTCTTATTGCTCGATGATAACACCACATCTCAAAAGCCTTGAGTTTTCCCTTGGATGTCTCGGTTAGTGTACATGATTCAACCACATAGAGCAGCACTGTAAACACGTAGCATATCAATAAATGGATTTTTGTTTTTAAGGGTAGGTCGTGGCTCTTAAATATCTTGTTTATTTTGACAAACGCTGACCTGGCTTTTTCAATTCTCTGTTTTATCTCAACTGAGTGGTCCCATTGGTCGTTTATGGTGGTTCCTAAATAATAGTAACGGGGCACTTGGAGTATTTGTTGCTGATCTACCAGTAATTAAGCAAGTGTAAATTAAAAAAAAGTGGCACAAATAACTTCATAACATTAGTAAGAAAAACTCATCTATCTCATTGTGCGATAAGTGAAAGTCACTTTGAACATTTGTTTTAATTTATTGAATTTAATAAAGAAGATTACTAAATGTAATATTAAAACTGTTTAGTATTATAAAAATCACATCTTTATATGTTTTTCTTGATTTTTCGATTGGCGAAGTCTCAATTTTTCAGTGAAAACATTCAGAAAATTAATAAGTGTGAAGATTAGTATTAAAAACAATGAAACAATTATTTCTTTCTCAACATTCTCGAAATGTCTAATACTATATTTTTAATTTATAGTCTTCCTGGACTATAATAAAATGATCTTCACCTTCATGTGGTATAACCCATCATTCTTGTCCCATCGTATGTAGTAGAAGAAATAAATTAAATAGTTTAAAAACATTTTTGAACGGTCTATTCAAATTTACCATACAAATAAACAGTGATAAAAACTTTATATTGTATTCGATTCAAATTCAAATCAGTTCATGGAAGCTTTCAAGCACAATATCATCAATCATCTCAAAAAATAAGATTTGAAAATTACGTTTTGAAATTTGATATAGATTGGGACATTAACATACGCGTTTAAAGTGAGAATGTTTTAATAGGTAGAACAAGTTTTTTAATGCATCTCAAATTACCTATTAATAAACTGTTAGATATGGAAAGTGAATTCGTTCACAAAAAAGTTAAGGCTGGCATAAATTAGTTAGTATTTCAGTTTTTTACCCCAAGTCAATGAACTTAATTTATTGTTTAGATATATCCATGTGTTTTTATTGTATCATATATTGACAGATTTTTAGATAAACGCAGTAGCAAAATTATGAGGTATCTTTCCATTCCAACATAAGTATGGGATATTACAAATTAACAGGATATGGTCAGTTTGCTTTTTGTCGGAGATCCATGAGTCCTTTTTATTTTAGATTGGTTGTTGATGCTTGGTTAGAGTCTCAAATTCTGTGGGGGAAACACGATCGAAGAGAACTTAAGGACGGGTCAACCTTGGTTACCGCCATCCGTTCCAAAGCTTTTTGTTGAACCAGAATAAAGCAGTGACAAACAAAGCAGCCTCAGACACTCGGAAACTATGGAACTAGATTTCGTTATAGGCCATACTTCTGAGGATGAAGAGAAACTACCAAAAGTACTTAAACCCTTGATGAACCTAAAAAGTACAGCGATTGTACATGAGCTTTGCATTGAGGAAAAGCTTTTAAGTACGTGTAGAAGCAAGACCTCGACTTAAATTATGATCGACAGCTGGGCACTACATCATCATCATCATTCTGGCTTTACAACCACTGGGAGGGTCCCTATGGGTCCTCCTCAAGAATTTCTCTCCAGTTGTCAATATCCATCGCCTTTCTGCGCCAAGCACGTATTCCCATATTTCTCATGTCTTCATCGATGTTATTAAGGAACCTTATTCTGGGTCTTCCCCTTCTTCTCTGACCAATGGATCTATCAAGGAACGTTTTTCTAGCTGGGTCATTTTATTACATCCGCATTACATTCCCTATCCACCTCAGACATCCTATGTTAATTTGTTTTACAATATTGGGTTCCTAGTATATTCTATAAAGTTCAAAGTTGTATCGTCTTCTCCACACTCCATTGTCATTCACTGCTCGATGGATTGGCCTTAGTACTTTTCTTTCGAAACATCCTAACATGTTTTCATTATTTTTTGTTAGAGTCCAGGTCTCTAAAACATATGTTAGGACTGAGCTTAATATTGTTTTGTAGAGTTTTAGTTTTGTATTTCTCGATATAATTGTGGATTTAAGGAGAAGATTAAGCCCAAAATAGCATCTGTCGGCCATGCAAATTCTGCAATTTATCTCTGCGGTAGTATTATTTTCAGTGTTAAAGAGCGCTTCCAGGTATACAAATGCGTTCACTGCTTCGATGACGTCGTTTTATATGTGGTTGTACAATTTGTGGTTCCGGGCTTATTTTCATATACTTCGTTTTGGTGATGTTTATTATTAAACCAATTTTTGTAGTGATTCTTTTAATGATACATACGCCTCTCATGCAGCGTTTTCCGTTATTTCAATAATATTGATATCTTCACCACAGGCCAGTGGTTGTGATTTGTAACATACGTATTAATTTTTGCAAAACTAGATTGAACAGTATACAGGAGAGAGGGTCTCGCTGGCGCAGCCCGTTATTTGTTTTAAAAGGTTCACACAGTTCCCCTGAATTTGAACTCTACATTCACCCTGCTGGGTACTATACCCTATACAAAATCCTCAAAATTATGTGTACTGTATACCTGAAAGATCATTCAGGCTGTATACTTCAGTTGTGATCTTTAACAGTTTAATATCTTCTAGTAATACTGCAATTATATACTTAATTGTGAGAGATTTAGTGGGTTAATGGTTCAAATACTAGCCAGGTCTAACATCGAAGTATAAACTCTAAATGGATCTGCTACTTAGACTAGAATACGCTGGTATATCGGATCGACCTATGGATGAGCAGGCAAGAGATACGGTTCGGTGTTACTCACTTCATAGATCCCCACCAAATGAGCGTGTACCTACTCTTAAAAAACCGAAATACAGATATAACAGGTTAAGTAATAAACACTTACTTAAGCAGATATAAAGTGTTGAAAGTAAAGTTATCATCACGTTCTTCAAGCATTTTTGGGTCCACTGCTATTTCTTTCTATCTTTTTTCTGTTTTGCAGTATTTCTCTATCTGTCTCCCTCTTTCTATCTGTGCCTATATCTCTTATTTATGCTATATTATATTAAGTTACCTTATATTTATTTAGGGCAGCAGCAGCAATTTTTGTTTACAGATATCCCTTAATTTTTCGAATGACGCTGAACAAGTCTGATCATTTTTCTCACGGTTTTCTATAATAATTTTCTTCTTTAGGGTGTAGGTTATTATTTGTATTTTTATATGTAAGAGATATGTGTGATATTGCTGTTTTGTTTTACTGTTTAATTAGTGCACAAGACTCAGAAAGCTATTTTTATTCGGAAACAACAAAATAGTCATCCGCCATTTTAAATTTTAAGACTTCGTGGTAAATACGTATGCGTGCAGAATCTAATTTAAAAAAATCGCATTGAAGAAACCAAAAGTGACTACGTAATGAAGTTCTTTTGTTGTTTCACGGCCTTCTTTCGCGTGGGAACTGGCACCCCCTAATGTCTAATTAGTGATGTGCTGGACGATTGACTATTGTTTTTCACATATACCCGCATACTTTGATGTTGGATTTTTGCATGCTTACGACGCTAATTGAAGTGCTGTAGAGGTGTAAATGCGTCAAGGCTCTGGGAGAGTGTTGACTATCAAGTGTCTGTGTACGATGGGATCTGCTCTTAATGTGTGTGTATATATATATATATATATATATATATATATATATATATATATTTATATATAATATATATATATATATATATATATATTATATATATATATATATATATATATATATTAGTTTCTTGACGGCTGATTTCGATCTTAATTTGTGGTTTTATCAATGAGTTAAATCTGTGTAGTTAACAAATGCTGGGTATTGAAAAGGATTTGTGCAAAAAACAAACCACCATATTTCACTTTGCTAATAAAATATAATGTCTCATTATCTTTTATGCCAACATTAGCCTTCACCAATTTTACCAACTTCCATTATTTGTTACTTGTATAAAATATTGAAAACTAACTCAAAAATATAAATATATTTGCTATGTACACTGAAACTTTTAACAACATATTTACATAAGACACGCGCTACTAAAGTGTCATTTCTTTACAGTCTTTACAAACGAGGATGTTTGTATTCTACAGGTAAAGGTTTACTTAAGATTATAGTGACTGAAACAGTTATATCTTGAAATTTAGCATTAATACTTTATTAGTATTGTATAATATATAATAATTTAAGGATTTATTTGGATAATTTATTCTAGTGTACTTATTTACTGTAAATGATTATAATTTAATATCAAAATTTGTAAGCTATTCAACTTGGTACATTTATATAAAATTCATATGAGTATATATAAACATTTGGCACATTTTCCGATTGTAAGATTTTATCTCTTCTCGAGATATTTATTACCCAGTAGTGCCAACATATTTTCTTAATCAAAAACAAAACTTTTCAAAACATACTCACAATTTTGTATCGGTGCGACACGCGGAACGAAAAATATCGTGAAAACTGGTGAAGATCTCATGGCTTCACATCAAAAACACGTGAATATGTGTGAAATGCACACCAAAAAATAAAATGTCGCTCTGACGTGTTGGTAAAAAAAGCATGTCAAAAATGTTCCATTGCATCGCGAAAAACGTTAAAAAAATATTGAATAACATAATAGTTTAAATAAATTAAGAGTTGCTAGAATAAACACAATTCAATAAAAAAGTTAAAATAGAAATCATACCTTTATTATAATTTATTCCCATGTATATATTTTTTAGTTCAAAATATTGACAGAAATTAGGATTTTAAATTGGAGCGTATGACCTATTAGACTAAGCGGTCGATGCTCATAAAAAAGTTTCTTTTTACAGTAAATAATGAATATAGTGCTTAAAACTTGATTTGAAAGTATTCAGAATAAAGAAAAGGAACTAGAAAAACAGAGTCATTTGTTGGATCGTTTAATCCAGAGTTAATCAACACACACATAATAATAATATTACCAACTGGGATTAAGGACTATTTCGGTACTGCAGCAGAATGGTAAGTAACACCTAGAAAATTTACCTGTTGTTTGTACTGGCACGGATCAATACTATGGTAGAGAAAAACGGCAGTATAGACATGTATAGATAGTCTTGCCATTCTAATAGCAACTGAAAAGTATATGAACATCATCATTGAAGAATATAACTGACTGGTCTTCTCCTATTATAATTACATATTTGATCTAGACTTAACGCTAAGAACACTGGGAGGAGACTCAATATTGTGTCACATTTTATGTGAATAGTCACATAAACATTATTGCCAATACACTGAAGAACCCATCTTTCAGATGAACTCAGAGATAATGACACTAGAACTAATTTTCTTTGAAAAATTAATATGATGATACAATTTGGAAAATAAGATAATAAATCAACTAATGGTTATTCTTCAAGCACTACCTTGTTCATCAGGGAGTAGCAATTTAAAGCAATTATAACATCGTACAAGGATAACCTTCAATCAAAACTAAGACTTGGTGGAGCAGGAAAACTAAGTAAACTGGAAACTGGAATTCTAAGTAAAGGAGTAAGAACGCTATAGAATAACTCCAAAGCAATGGGGAACTCGAAGCCATACAGAAAAATTTCTTACGGTATATATAACAAGCAGATAAGAAGACCAAAAAGGGAATCCTGGAGAAGGTTTTGTCAGGGTATATCATATATACCTGCTAGCACTACAATCCACAAGATTAACACAAAACATTAACCGAAAGGATATAAAGTCAGCCATAAACCACATGACGGTATTTCAATGTCCAGAGGGGAATATAATATTTTTTGCCCTACTACAAAAAGAAATGGACATTTTATTGCCCAGTTTAACAAAGAAAAGAGTTAGCATAGTGCTAGGTTATGTAACAAAGACTTGAAAAACTATAAGGGTAGTGTATATATACAAAATAGAACGACAAGACAAAGCCCTACCTGAATCTTACAGGACGATCAGTTTTACATCACGACTGTTAAAGGCAACGGCAAAAAAATCTTGATAGACATTAAGGAGAGGCCACTGGGAGAGCATCCTCTCAATGGCAACCAGCATGTTTCCCAGAATAAAAATCAACAGACAAAGCGCTAGATCAGGTAGTTCAGGAAATGAATCACTTCAATAATAATAGAAATATGGCGTATACCGCCTTTCTAGATGTAGAAGGCGCATTTAATATTGCATTACTAAATTCTCTTAATGATGCAGCAGCGAGAGACATAGACAAAAAACGATATTAAACTGGTTGGAATGGACGAAATATAACCACTACTACGAACAAGGGCGTTTTAAACATTCGAAAGCTTTTATACATGAATGTCGGCTAACAGGATACTGGCGCCTTAAAGGGCATATGAATAAAATTAGACTGAATAAAAGTGCGAATTGCAGATTTTGTCAGGCTGATAACAAGACAGCGGATTATTTTCTGTGCAACTGCCCAGAATTGGATAGGATAAGACTAAATTCTTTAAAGCATTATCAACTCGAGCCCTACAACTTTGTATAAGCGTCACCAAAAGCCGTAATAGACTTTGTTAAAAAGGCTGGGCTAAAGGGACAACTTTAACCTAGATATGTGCCACAATAGATCTTTTAGTACAATACAATACAAACGTTGGAGGTGGGCAAAAAAGACGGATATTATTATTACATGATATAGTAATATAAGTATCAAACAAATCGTGGCTAATAAATCATGTTATTATAAACAATGCGACGTACTACGATCTTGGTATTTCCATCATAAAAATGGAAATGAAAGAATCTCATGACACATCCCCAGAAAGCATAGAGTTTCCGGATCAAGTAAGGACACAACAGATAAAAACAAAGTAAAGAAGCAATTTCGCTTTGCATTTGATTTATCTTGCAATTAAAGCAAATTCGGTAGGTATTATTTAAAAGACAAACTGTATTTTAAACAATATTTTTCTATGTTAATACACCAGGTACAGAGGAAATGTATATGTAACTTTTCCTATGAAATCTATACACATAATAAACTTGTAATTTATAAATTTATCGGTATAATAAAATTGTGTAATTGCAGTTTATTCTAGCCATATCGTTCAAAACTAAAATAAAAGTTAAACCAAAACCAACCAAACATAAGTATGATATTCAGTACAAAAAAATTCAGTCTACATCACTTTATTTCGAAACACATTATATGAAGTATCGTTTAATTCATAATAATAGACAAAATAATTGATGTTTCTGATAATAAATCTTGATAGATAATCAATTTATTTACAAGAGAAGATTGATAGCGGATACTTTTCTTTCTGAAAAACCTTGCCACACGCATAACTCAGTTGTTTGTATTAATGGGCGTAATTATTAATTATGCGCAATTAAGTTGTTATAAGCTATCAGTTGAAAACGGCGCTAAATTATGGAATTTAAATGGTTAAATGTTTTATCTGTAAAAGTTAATCGGTTTAATGTAATTGATATTTGGAATAAAATTTTTCGCCATTATGAAAGCGATATTTTACACCAAAGATTGTAAATGGAAATGAAATTGAGAATTAAGAAAAATTAAAAGTATACAAGTAGTGAGATGTTGCTTATACAAGTAAGAAGATATTGCATATTAATATCACCATTTAAAATAAAAATATGTCCCATAAGGTTTTTTTGTCATTGACTAGAGGATTATAATCATCATCATCAGCCCGTTTTAAGTTCACTGCAAGACATAGGCCTCTCCTGTCTGTATCCATATTGCACGGTCTTGTGCACAGATCATCTTGCCATCGTATAGATGGTTTCCCTCCGTTTCGTTGATTTGTTCTTGGTCTCCATTCGGTTAACTTGGGTAACTACCTTCCATCCTTCATCCTTGTCAGGTGGCCGGCACATCTCCATTTCAATCTGCAAGCTCTCTTCACAACATCTGTAACTCTGGTTCTTTTTTATAGGTCTCTGTTTGTGATCTTGTCTTTTATTGTTACTACTATCATTAATTTCTCTATCCTTCTTTGTGCTACTCTTAGTTTTAATGCATTGTTTTTTGTTAGGGACAGTGTTTCTGCACTGTAGGTCATTACTGGCATAATACACTGATCAAAGACTTTCCGCTTCATATTAATCGGTATGTTGCCATCTTTAAATACGTTTTTAAGAGCTCCATATACTGCCCAATGATGTGGTTTTCTTCTTGATACCTCACCTGTTTGGTTGTCATTGTTTATTCTAATTTCGTGAGCACGGTAATGTATTTATCAACAAGTTCTACTTCGTCTTTCTGAAATTTTAAATTGTTACTGGGCACGAGATTATTCATGTATTTTGTTTTGGGTAAATTTTTGTCAAACCGATCCCTCTGCAGGCTCTTTCCAGTTCTTCTAACATAATATTGATTTCGCCAAGGCCATCTCCTATCAAAACTGTGTCATCAACATAACTCAGATTGTATAGTCTTTCTCCGTCGACACTTATTCCTTTATGAACCCAATCCAGGGTTTTAAAAGCACGTTCTAGGACACTTGTTATAAAAAGCTTAGGTGATAGTATGTCACCGTGTCTGACACTTCTTCGAATTTTTATGTCGTTACTGTTTTCGTGTAAGTTTATTACGTTTGTCACACTTCTGTAAATATTGCATAGAATCTAGAATAACGACTATCGATGCGACTTTTTATGGATTTTTCAATTAGTTGTTTTATCGTTTGCAGGTGGTAGTTGGTGATAAAATTTTGATCGAAATCCCTCTAGCTCTCCCATGTCTAGTTTTTTATTCAATCTCGTATAATTCTTGTGAAGAGTTTGTATATATGGCTTAACAGGATAATGGGTCGATATTTTTCGAGGCCAGTTCTATCTTCTTTTGTGTAGCAGAATCGTTATTGCCTTATTCCACTTAGACGGTATCGACTTTCCTCATAAGCATAAATTATAAAGTTCTTGTATTTTGGGATCAGAATCTCGCCCTGTTCTTGAGGGTTTAATTACTGGTGCATCATCTCCTGGTGAATTATTGTCTTTCATCTTATCCATTGCATATCTAATTTCACTTTGTGTAAGTGTTACATCTGGCATTCGTTTAAAACCTTGATTTAATATAACTATTTTCAGTTGCTTTTTATATTTATTTCTATGTCATTTCTACTACTGTAGAGTTCTTGATAGAAATCTTCCACAGCTTTTACCAACTTAGTTGTATTGATTACTATTTCACATTGGTTATTTCTTAATTTAATTATTTGACTTTTTCCAATGTTTAATTTTCTTTGAAGCACCTTCAAACTTGTATTTCCCTGTAGCGTTTGTTGAATTTTTTTGTTATTATATTTTCTCAAATTTTTTTGATTGTATTGCCCACATCTTGATTTGTCTTGCTTATTTCTTCTTTGCTTGTGTTTATAGTCACATCTTGGACGATTTATCTATTGTTGCTAAATATATTTTGTTTTTGGTTTTGCTATTCGGGCTTTGCCAAATCAATCTTCTTCGTTGTTTTTGTGGAAGAAGCTGTTCATTTGAAATAAGTTATTCTGAAAAAGAAAACCAACCAGAGGAATATATTAGAGGAAAATGTATATCAAAAATAAGAATAATATCCCGTTAAAAAATAATCGTCAATAATCTTATCCAGGGAGCTAGTTCTCCTTTTATTGTACCAGAACCATTTTCCTGTATAAGAACTCAACTCTGAGTAATCACGGGTATCCTTACTGGATACCAAATGGATGTTCTCACTGGAAACTGAAAAATGGGCAAAGTGGACAATGCACTATACAGAATCTTCGAAAATGGAAAACGACTGAACATATTGTCTGTAACTGCAAGGTAATTGTTCGAACCAGAAACAGGTCATTTTACAAGCTTAGCAAGTAAAAAATTTATCTCCAAAACGAATACTAGGCTTTCTAAACCTTTTGGATGGAGTACTCAGAAATGGATAATTGGTTTTAAATTTAAATTCGCAGGTGAATAGAGACGACCAATCAATGAACAATGGCAAGTGGAATAAATATAGAGCCTCCCGTTTAAGTAATGCATATTCGTTAATACCTGCCAAAAAACGTTAAGACGCTAGGCCACCAAAATACATACATAAACGCCAATTTATTTGTATTAAATAAAAACTATGATTAAAGGAGGATATTCAGAAAAAAATCAGAAGAATCCAGCACATAAACAATTAAGGGAGAAATATATAATGTAACTACAATATTCGTTAAACATCCAATACTAACATATCTTGTTGGAATGAAATCAAAATAGATAAATATTTTAATAATTATAATATTTATCACCACATAAAAGATGGACTAATTAAAAAAGAATAAATAATAGGTACGAATAATACAAGAAGAAGAATAACTTATAGGTCATATATATATATATATATATATATATATATATATATATATATATATATATATATTATATACATAAGTTTGATAAAAGAGATATATTCCTTTCCTAATTTTTTATTTGCTTAGATGACCACATGCATTTGGAATCTATCAAGTTCTTACTTTATAGTTAGGCACTGAATATCACAGAAATTAACATAAAAATAAAAAAACTAACTTAAAATAAGCACCAAAACCAAGGTTAAAGCAATATTAAAATAAAAAATATAAACAAAATAAAAAATACGAAAAATATTCGATGGTGAGTGTATCTGCAACATCAGTTATTAAAAAAATTGGGCATTGTCAGTAAAAATGTTAACATAAATTTATTACAGTCTCAATTACTGCTAAATTATCTAATCATATAATTTTGAAATCATCTGTAATAAGATAACAATATATACATTATTAATTAATTATACCAAAAAGTATTTAACTGATACTTATCTCATTTTAGTAACATATTATTGAAATAAATATTTGCGGGACTCTAAAATACCCTAGGAACCTGACGAATTATAGTTTAAAAAACTAGCTTTCGCAAGTAAAGACAATAAATGGCTTAGAAGAAATAAAGAAACTGGAAATGAGAAAAAGAGGCGTGTTATTTATAGCATTTATATTCTCCAATTTGCGTAATTAACAAAGAGAAAGTACCTACGTGAATCCCTGAAAGATAGAGATTCCAGGTAAAGTTGTAGTAGTCTGCTGGCTTAGGTCTAGTATTAGGATTTACAGTTCGCGCAAGCGCCCTCAACATGATTTAACGACCACTTACTTAGCCTCGACCGACCTATGACGGCTCGTATAATTTTTAGAAATTGAAATTTGTCGCTGCCATGAATCGAACCCAGGTCATCCAGCTGGTTAAGCCAGTAACATAGCCATCCAGAACTAGAGTAGAACACTGACCCTTCATAAACGCATGACAAGGTAGTCTAATTGATTCTATTATAAGTTATATAGAAAACGTATAGACTAATGATTTAACTGAGAATCTAGATATGTCAAGACATGGTGTTAGACAGAAGCACATTAATATTCCCAAAATTGTTCATTGGGGCGCCAAGTCTTTAGAAGGATGTCGTCAATAGACTGTATTGGAGGAAAAAGATATTAAAGCCAAAGATCAATACTTTAGTTATCTATGAACTATGGTAAAAGTAATGCAGAAGAAGGAATCGAAAAACAATATAAAACTAACAAGAAGATGGAGAAAGAATAGGAATCTTTATATATGTACGTAATATTTAAACAAATAAACTGAAAGGACGTATAAACTAGAATGGGATAGATATAACAGAAAAACTGTTTAAAAAACTGCAAGAATACAGAAAAAACATTGATTTTTTGACATTGAAAAGTAAATTATATAACATAAATTTGGACAATGATTGTTGAAATTTCTTTGTTTTGGTATGAGTTTTACTTCAGCCCATTGGATAAATACAAAAAAAACTGTAGTAATATTTTATAACATTTCTATATCATTCAAAATTTATATTAACATTTATAGAAAAAATAAATGTTTTGAAAATTCTTCTGTTTAAAAAACTAAAAGATATTTTAGTCTTTCAAATAAGAAGCTTTTCAAAATTTTATTTTCTTTAGATAGGTAGTAATAGATTTTTTGGAATTATCATTTTAATTTCCGACAAAAAGATTTAAGAAAACTTATCAAATTTACTAACTTATTACATTTATTTCAGAAACTATTACTACCTAGCAGTACCCTCTAACCAATTGCACCGTCACCGAAATTTCCCGGTTTCGCTTACCGGCGCTAGTTCTAGATTTATTCCGTGGCTTATTGGGCGACTGAACGACTTGCGCCCCATTGACCCCTAAATGCTGCTTGTTCGAGGGCGAATACGCGCCCCCATGAATACCGTGGGCATACGCAGTCCCGTACGTGCCTTCAAAGTTACCATTAAACATAGTGCCCCCTTCGTAATCACTACCTTCACGCTGCTTGTTGTTCGAGCCCCCCATTCCGCTCGGTTTGATATCCAATGCGCATGACTGGGGGTTCTCGTGCATAAAGGCTCCCATGGCAGCTGACACAGCGCTCTGGTATTCGGGACCTCCGGCAGACGGCGCTACTGAGTCCGGCGTGGAGTCCTTAGGTGGCGTTGGAGGAAATGAGAAGATATTGTGTGCTTGCGTAGGTACTGAACTAGGGGACTGCGATTTGTCCGGATCACTTCCTCCAAATGGTACCCAGGGACTCGAGTGAGCTAGAGGTTTGCTATCAGATAGCCAAGGGTGAAGGGGTGCGTGAAAGTGAGGCCTGCAAACTTGACTGGACGACATCCTGGACGCTGAAAGAAAAAAATTATCATTTAGTAACAAATAATATATATTTAGAAATTGAATAATTAATTAACATCTCTTTAAACATATGTTTAAAATAACAACGGATATTATGTGAATATAATCAAATTATTAAATTATAAATTTAATTCTAGGCAATACATTTAAGCTATATAGTTGTCATTAAAATTGTTTGGCTGTAGATCGTTATATTACATACTGTTATAAAGCTATTTTCTTGTGGCATTTTAAAGTAATTACTATTTTAATGTTAATAAACCATAACTGAATGTTACAGTAAGTTTATTGACGTTTCAATGTCCACTTCGAAAATCGTTCTCGATTTCAGAGAACGATTTCCGAAGTGGAAATTAAGAAACGTCATTAAACTGACTTTAACCTTTAATTTTGGATTATTCCCATTAAAGTAGTAGTTATATTACATTTATCGCATTTAAACCTATTTTTCTTAGTTTTTTAAAAAGTTGATATTTTACAATTTTTTAACTATTAGACTATTATTAAAAATAATAAAAGTTTAGGCCTACAGGAGATATATTATTGCAGTTATCTATTTCTCCTATCATTATTCCCATTAAGTCATAAATTTTAATTAAAAATTTACTAATTGTTAAATTAAACAGTGGAGAGAATTCAATTTATTTAAATACTTTAATTCTGAAGAGTCCAATTTTCGCAAAAGGCTTTTCTACCCGCATAATTTTCATCCCAGCATGCTCCAAACTTTCTACCCTATAGCAATTCGACATCTGCCTATACATCCTCCGATTCTCTACCCTCTTCCTATTTGCCAATGCCAACTTTTCACTCGACACACTATGTGTAATGCCAGTGCGCGCCCTTCAAATACACAGGGACATTTAACCCCTCACCTGTCCGCCGCCATATTGAATCCAGACCACAATGGCCGCTGATCCGCCGCCGGATTATCTACCGATCCCATCGGAGATAGACGCAGAGATTAGCGGGGATTCTAACGAACTTCCGCAGATGGTCACCAGAAAAGGGTTTTGGGATAGGGACTCTGCCTGCGTGTGAAAGTAGTAGGAAGAACGCAGGATCGGACCGGTCAACAGATCATTGGGCATATTTGTATTGATAGCCAGGTTTAGATTCGTTCGAGATTCATGTACATTTTACACAAGAAATTAGCCACTGCCGGTGTTTCATATCGGTCATTTTATTGAATCAATATAAGGTTGAATGTTCGAATAATTAAACTTTGAGGGTATACAAGGCAACTATCGAACACGGTGATTAATTTAATCTTGCCCAAGCGCTTTCGATCAATAGATCATCTTCAGGGGCATTTCGTCAATTGTGGACTATCCGACATACTAGAATGTCATAAATGTAAAAACTGGACTTAACAATACAAAATACACTACACTAAGACAAACAAACACTTTAAAATTTATATGGCGAAGCTACATATTGTGAAGAAGCCGGAGACATTCTGTCTCCGGCTTCTTCACAATATGTAGCTTCGCCATATAAATTTTAAAGTGTTTGTTTGTCTTAGTGTAGTGTATTTTGTATTGTTAAGTCCAGTTTTTACATTTATGACATTCTAGTATGTCGGATAGTCCACAATTGACGAAATGCCCCTGAAGATGATCTATTGATCGAAAGCGCTTGGGCAAGATTAAATTAATCACCGTGTTCGATAGTTGCCTTGTATACCCTCAAAATTTTATTGAATGTTTTTCAACCTAGAATTGTAATATAAGTATTTATTAAAAAATAATTGTAATATTATGTGCAATAAGTTGAAATTATCGTTTATAAATATACGGAACATACACAAGTTACTTTTTAAATAGTTAGCTTAAAAAAACTAAATTTTTAATTACGTAAAACTCATAAATAGGGTTCATAATTTATTATTTAGCTCTTTTCATAAGATTCTACTTCTTAGATATTATCATCGAAATTGCAAAGAATTTGTGTTAGTCATTTAACTCGCTATTTCCGTATCTTTAGTATTTTTATTTAGTCCCACCCTGTATGCGATGTCCCAACAAAAATTACTAAAAAATCTGAGATTCTTGCAAGGTTATTGATTGTTTTGGGCCTTTGTGGAACACAAATACGAATGCCACTTAAGCAGCAAAACAACTTTTATTAAATATTTTTTATTTTAATTTGTTCGTTAACCTTCCCGCGATTTATATTTTCTTTGGAATAGTTACGCCTTTATAAGGACTTCCAAGTATTTGCTCTCTAAATCGTAAATTTGTGCATTTATAAAATACCTTCTTACAAAGTTTTAAAAGCTCGTAAAAATTAAAAGTACCATCAATATTTCAACTAAGTTGCAATCGCATATAATCTAATCTTGTCACCATCTAGCAGTGAAACTAAATGCCGATTTCGTGAAGTCGAAATATCACAAAACACGAAAACGAGTAATATCCTTCTCGTTTTTTAACTATTAACATGCATACAGCTTTATTTACAAAATGGCCGTAGTCTTGTCTAACCATGTTGCCAGTTAAATTGTAATATTTATTTGCACTTTACAGCAATAGAGCTTTGTAATAATGATTCACATAAAATATATATGTAAATTACAGATATGTGTAATGTCATTTTTAATAAACATTTTATAACATATAGAATGACATTTGGAACTTAAAGTGGAGATAGGAGAGTGGAGAAGGCGTCGGAATGTGGTATTGGTGACTGTATGTTACTGAAAACATTGTCAGACATATAAAAGCTAACCGGATAACATGGGCAGGTCATCTGGTAAGATCAGAGAAAGACGGAGTGCTATAGACACTGCTTTTTGAGAGACCAGACGGCGCGGCATAAGATCAGTAGACCATCGCAGAAAAAGAATGAAGAATGACGTTGAAGCTGATTTATCTAGGATTGGGGTTCAACAATGGGAAATGGGAGCGCAAGATCATAGAAGATGAAGGGCTATAGATGTTGCGGCATAGACTCACCCCGACTTGTAAAACTAATCAAGAAGAAGTTTATAACATAATAATTTATTACTATCGAATTCACTTATATATATTCACTATAACATTTATTTCAATATTAAGTTTTATTTTTATGCGACTTTTTTGTTTTTACTACTGTATTTAATACTAATGTAATTTAGAAGCTGTAAATTGTTTTTTATTTAACAAATTTCTAAAAGAAAGGATCAGTTCTGAAGGAAACGTTTATCTTTTTATTTTAGTTTAACTAACATTTTAATAATTGTTTTAATAATCCAACGTGAGGCAGATCTTTAAGTCATACACCCACGCAAATCTTGGACTGTTTGGAGTCGACTTGCAGAAGAACACCTTTTTTAAGCTTTTCTGTACGTTTATTCAAATACATGAGTGATTTAATATATCTGAACTTAGTCTTAAACGTATTGAAACGTCTACTTGACGTTTCGATTTCTGCGAAGTGAAATCTACGTAATAATGCAAGAGATATGTACTGCCTATAAATACAAAAAAAAACAAAAATCATCATTGCCAGTAAAAACAAAATGGAATATTAAACAACCTACGTTAAAGGAACAGCTTTAGAGAAAGTACCCAGATATAATTACTTGGGATGTGAGCTAAATTAAAAATGGGGCCGCAGACTTGAAATAAAACGACGTATTGAGATAAATAGAAGTGATTTCAATAAGATGAAAGTAGTGAAAATGCAATGAGAAACTGGTAATAGATAATAGAAATAGTTTAATGGGATGCTAAGTATTCTCTGCTCTTGTATATGGAATTGAAGCCTGGACAATTACTGATGCAACTGAAAAAGACCTTGCCACCTTTGATACGTAGTGTTATCAAAGAATGTAAAAAATATCATGCACACAACTCCTAAAAAACACGGAAACATAAAAAAAGACAAAAAAAAGAAAAAGAAATACTTAACACCATGAAGGAAAGAAAAATGAGCTAGTTTGGTCAAATACTAAGAAATGAAAAATATGGGTCAATGCGGTTGGTTATTCAAGAAAAAATTAAAGGAAAAAGAGAAGCGAGAAGATTAAGCACTTTCTGGTTAAAACATTTAAAACAGTGTAGTGAAAAAACAGCAATAGAACTCTTTAAAGCTGCTGTAGACAGAGTAAAATAGACCATGATGATCGTGAATGGCTTAAAAGGTGAGGCTTACAAAAAAGAAATAGGATTCCATCAACCTGTAGATATGTAATCATTAATGATATACTTTCATAATATCATGGCGACTGCTTGTTAAAGAAGTATATTTCGCTTGAACCGCAAAAACGCTTATCGTTATATCAATTTTTAATAAATTCAAACACATCCAATAACAAAAAGAAAATATTCAAATACAATATTATCTACAAATATTGTACTGGCAACACTGTATCGAAGGTTTTGTATTTATTTTCCAAAGTACACAGATCACGCCATATTATGTTGCATGCCAATCTGAAAATGCGCTTTATGATGGTGTAGTTAGCATAAACAAGAGAGAGCTTTGGTGTTTTTTAGACGTGGTGTATGATTTGAAGCACATGTTGCATACGGGGTCCGTCGAAATAACACTGCCTTGTATTCAAATTAAATCGCAGACCGTTTTATGGGCGCCGGGGGCCAATTTTTTGCCGACTATTATGTAAATTGGGGGTCATTAGATGGGTCATAAATCACCGAGTTTTAGAATCAATGTCTACAAGCGAATTCAATTTGGACTCTCTTTTAGGAAGAATTTCGAACGAAATCAGCGGTTAGATTTGCTAAGAGGGAATATCGGATAGTCGTGACCTTTGTTATTTGTGGTTTTTATTGAACTTGTTAGTTAGTGGAACAAAATAATAGTCAAGTTGATACAATCGTAGAACTATTCAGTCTAAAAATATCACAACTAGTATTAATATCAGTACATTCAATTTATACTGGCATTATATTTTAAATTAGTGATACCGTAATAAGTAAATAATAGGAATTGATTAAATACACAAAATATTAATTTTGAATTGTAAGAAGTAACAAGCTATATTAAAAAAGCAAAAATTTGTACTATCGAAGTCAAAAATTAAAACAAAATGTTTTAAAATTCGCTAAACGGTACGATACGATATAAGAACAAATAAAGAGAAAATGAAGAGAAAATTAAAATGTTATATCTGATGGATATATATATTTGAACAACAGAGATAAACACACTAAAAAAAGTTAAATAAAATCATCAATCACTTGGTATAAGAACAACTCAGAAAATCTTTAAAAAATGCTAGAAAAATGAAAAGATTCAGAAATTGAATCAGTCAAAGAAACCAGGCGAGATTTATAAATACAGAATTATAAAATTAACTTAACTGATCGTTATCGTTGGCATGATTCTTATATTGCATCCATATTATGCAAAACACTAACGTATGATATATATCATACGATATATATTATCATGGATGCCAACCAAACATAGAAACTAATCAGTAAAGTAATTAAACTAGATAAGTATTTAAACCAAAATCTAAATGGTATTTCGATAGCACAACGCTTAAAATATTGATCAAAATCTCTGGTCAACTAAAAAATACCTTCTCTTTTGTGAAGACACCTTAGAATACATATTAGCATAAGAGTGGGTATCATGTTAATGTAACCAAGTTTAAAATCTGAGAAATCTCTTTCCTTAGACAGCTATTAATGTAGCCTCTTAGAATATGGTTGAAGATGGTAGTAGTCCCATAAAGGAATTATAACTATCATAATATTAGTTTATTCAATACTATTTCATTATTAGAATAATGATCTTGGCGATTTTGGTAAGTATTCCTGCATAAAACGTCAGCTAGAATACAGCTAACCGGAAATAACCTCCTTAGAGCTAAATCGCTTTAAAACATAGATATCTGGGATTATTTAATATTACCAAAGAATATAGACGCTTATAAGCGTCTATATTCTTTGATATTACCTTTAAATGAAGTGGGAGTCGTATGGTCAATTGTGGAATAAATGATAATAAAATTTGGGATGCTAATGTCAATAAAAAGTAAATTAATTATTATTTAAAAGTCCAAAAATTAGAAATGAGAGGTACGGACCACAAGTTTTCGACCGAAAAAGCTTTTGGTATATATATATATATATATATATATATATATATTGTCATACTTTTTCTTTTCCAACCAAAGAAAAATAAATAAAAAAATCCATCGAAATAAAATTTCAAGATATCAATATAAACACATTGTATATAGTAATTTAAGATAAGATTTAGTGTAGATAAGAATAGAAATTTGTTTGACAAACGACCTTTTTCCGTTTCAAACAAAATTATCAAAAAACCTTTGTTTAGAATTAGAAGACATTTTACCTGTAAGTTAATCTTTTCATTGTTTGTATAGTCGAGTATTAAATGACCATATTTTAATCTTTTGAAATATGTATAAATGATGTATTGAAAAAAAACCAATTTTAAAGTAAGCTATTTAGTTTTCTCTGAAACCGAAATTAGGCTTTTCCAAAATCATGGTAAACACAATTTAAGCTTTTTGATTGGACGGTCGTTTTTAAATGGGAATTTGGTGAGTCGATCATGAGAGAGGAGAAGTTGGTCATATTTTGGTCATCGAAAGGAAACAGTCGTTTGTCTCAAGATAGGGTGTGGTTCGTGAGTTTGGATACCGGCGTAACGAAAAGAAGTGAATAGTTTGAAGAAGGAGATAACAAGTGGATTAAAAGAGGTCCTTGTATCTACCGTGGGCATTTTATAAAGTATATGTGAAAGTATTCTTACGGCAGCAAGTTGACAAAAGGAGGTCCTGGTGTCATAAATAAGTAGCGGAGTTTGGAGAAGTGAATCAGGTGTTTTTTGTGTAGTCTGAAGGAGGTTTGCAGAGACGTAAAGAAGGAGCCGAGGTGCCAAAGAGGGGAGATCACATATTTGAGGAGACTGGACTTTTCTGGGTATGTTCCAACATACAACTCAAGAAGAAAATACACTGTAAGTGTTTGTACAATTGAATTTTATATCTGCGAAGGATCGTTTCGACATCATGGTCATTATCATTAAAATTTAAGAACTGAGGTTTTGTTGGGCTAATCAAAAGTTTAAAGTTTTGTGGTTTCTTTTTTTTTTAAGTAAAGAAAATTTTAAGTAAAATTGGTTTTTCACGTAATATAAATGTATGTAGCTTTATAATCTTATTATCATAATAATTTGATTTATTTTCTTGTATGCTGATTGATAAGATAACGACAGAATTTAATAATTGTTTTATTCGTTCATATAAAATAAAGAAACGTAAATATTTGTAATATAATATATTTGTATTCTTATCCTTTTCTTCTCTATCCCGATAAAAGACAACTAGTAAATCTTTTGAATCCATCGAACAAAGGTAATATAAGGATTATTTTACTTTTGATAACAAATAAGTTATAATTCTTTTTTATTGGCTCAATGAACTAAGTTTGAACTCAAAATAAACAATCATAACAATATATATATATACATATATATATATATATATATATATATATATATATATATATATATATATATATATATATATATATATATATATAATGTCGGTTTATAACGTTCTTCGACGTCGTCCGATTTCCAATCTCCATCTCATTATATCGTTCCATAGATCGTCCTCCAGTTCTCTTTCCCTGATTTCTTTATCAACTCCTTCTCTCCAACTTCTTCTAGGCCTTCCTGGTCTCCGCCTACCTCTTGGTTGCCATTCAAGCATTTGTCTTGGTATTCTATTCTCCGGCATTCTCCTTACGTGTCCGTACTATCTGAGTTGTGTCGTGTCGTTTTGATGTCATAAACAATATTATGTGCAACCCCCATGATTTCTCGGACTCTCTCCTTTGTTATTCTGTCGCGTCTAGAGATTCCCGCCGAGCAGCGTCAGAAGTCCATTTCTGTTAGGGCTGTTCTGTCTTTTAGGGGTCACACTTCGCATCCATATGTTGTGATACTTTATATTATGGTGTTGTATATTCTTCTTTTATTTCTCTTAGAGATGTTTTTATCCCACAGTACGCTGTTCAGTAAGGCTATTCCTTTCCTTCCCTGTGTATTTCGTTCCTTAATGGCTGCATCTAATTTTCCGTCCTGAGTGATCTTTACTCCTAGGTATTTATAGTCGTCACATAGTTTGATTTCTTGATTTTCCTCTACGACAAGGTTATGTTGATCTCCTCCGATACTCATGTACTCAGTTTTTTCCATATTCACTTCCAAACCCCACTTCATAAACTCTTCTAATAGTTTTCGCATCATGTGTAACTTTTGAATAAATGAAATGCATAAAAATGTAGTTGTAAAATAAATTATATACATATATCTCTAATACAACTATAAAAATTTAACGTGAAATATCTTTTCACACTTAACTCGAAATTTAAAATTCAATGATCGCAAGCTCATTCACCCTTCGGTGAATCGAGCCTCTTACGAAAAAAGATAGGTAGGTAGGTCAAACTCCAATCTTATCTGGTGGGCAACCACCATCATAAATCAATAAAACAGGAGAGGTGGTGGCGTGACAATGACGGTAGCTTCTGAATGAGCTTACACAATAGAACTCGAATATGATGGACAGAAATAAAAAAAAACTTACCGCTAATATCAGTGAGTCAGTAACGCAAATCTGTACAAGACTGGTTACTCAACAAATGTCTACATCCAACACCAAACCTACGCTGCGCAAATCAATTCGTCTGTAAATAATTTATACCTTAGAGCCAGCTTGAAAATACAATATAAACAATCTTATAACAAGTGACAAAGTGACAAGTTTCGAACTATTGGTTCCCGTCAGATAATCCCAGAAACAGAGGATTCCTTCTCGCCATTTAGGATTGGATAATTCAAACCAAAAAACTAATTTAATCATATTTACAAAGAACCCAAGTACAAATTATCAAATGCTGATATGAATGTCAAGGCCACCAAATGATTGAACATTTTACTGAGGACTAAGTATAAAGTAAGGCATGATTCAGTAGAAGAGTTATTCCATGGAGAACTAGTCACCAAATTGAGACTTTTGCAGGCCAACCATAACCGAATTATAAATATTCTGATATAGCGCTACGTTGGCCCCATACTTGCTTATTGATCCACCAGTAGCGTAACTTAACAATAATAATTTGTGCATTAAATATAACAATAAAAATAAAAATAATGACAAACGAGATCAGATAAGAGACAATGGAAAAATAAAAGTGTCTAGGCGATACTTATTATCCCGTAAACTACTGGTGTCATTCAGAAAAGTATCCTAGTGAACACCAAATAGTGTTTTGGTAGCATAATTATAGGACTATTCAAAAAGCCATTGCTCACGACTTTCAAAGGTACAATTATATTTGTTGCAGCATACAACGTCACCTAAGACTCAATAACATAAAAAAAAAGATCGTTTAGAGTTTAATCCGTTTTTTTCTAATTCTCTTTTTGATACTTAAAACAACTTATATAAGAAATAGTAAGAGCATTAGGCATAATATTTTTTCACGTAGCCTTTATACATGTTTTTAGATAAATTTTAATAATTTGTCTGAAGAAAGTTGAGTGTTTGTGATGACAAGACCAACCACAAAATTAAATTTAAACTTTGCATGAAGTATTTTTGATCCTACATTAAATTTTATTTTTTAAATTTAACATTTAGTATAAAGTTTCTTTAAATTTAAATCAAGAGCCAAACTCCTTGGTATTTTGACTAGAAAACACGAACAGTTTAAAAGTTTTTGATAAATGACCCTACATCTGTTGCCATGTACAAATTTAAATCGCTGAAGTGAGAATTCGCTTCAAAAGCAATACTTTTAACGGCGGATTTACATTGTACACGGATTGTCGTTATTGCTGATTACGAATTTACATTTGTACCCGACCTGTTTAGCGCTTTGTTCCTACCAGAGTGGAGGATCAATAGGACCAAATCGATATTGTATAATAAAACCATTATATTAACATGACTGTAAACGTGGTTTTTGCTTTTTGGCTTTTTGAAAGGCAATTGCGTTTGAAAGGGTTTTCTCTTTGTAGTATTCTGCGAATTGGATAATTAATGATATTTTGTTAGTTCTAGGTTTGTGAGAATAAATGCGTGATGAAGTGGCAGATAATTTTTTTATGTTTAGCGTAAATATTTGGCGTAAGTATTTAAAAAATGAAACAATTAGAGTTTCCCAGAAAAAAATTGCACAAAAATGGTTTTAATTGGCGTCCGTGAACCAAATGTGCTGAATTTGTAGAAATTTCTTTAAAAAGTTGTTTATAACTAGAATTTCAGTATAGCCTATCAAAACAATTGGAGGAATATTCAGAAAAAAGCATTTAGAACCAAGAATTGACATTACATACTATTATTTTTTAAAATTTTATATTGCATAACATCTTCCCAAAATTTCATTCAAAAACATTTAACTAATATTTTTTAACTTGTCTTTCTAGAGCAGCGTCTTGCAGGTTTTGCAAGTTTTTTGGTCGAGGAGAGGATTCAGGACAGAAATTCTCTAGGGCACTATCATATTGCACCTGAAACCTATGTAGATGTCACAGAGAACGAGAGATATCAGTTGGGGGAGGGAATTCAATTTTTCTTTTCAATCAATTCTATTCAAAGTTTAATTAGATATACCAAAAAACAAAAATAAAATGAACACACAGATCCTATCTCTAAAATTTTAAAAAACGAAATATCTTCATTTTAATTTGCTGAGATTTTAAGGAAGCTGGTTTTTTTGATTCCAGTTCTTTTTTAAATTCTGTGATTAGTGGAAAGCTATACAGATTTTTATTTTTCACTAATTCTACCCAAAAAATTAATCTCTTCCTATACGCTTGTATTTTATAATTGGCGTTAAAGACAGTTATTGTCTTTCCCTGAAGTGAGAGACTAACTTCATTGACCTTGTTAAAAATATCTGTTAAATATGTCAATTTAATTAACCAATGCTCGATACACAATAGATCACCCAAGGAAAATTGTTCTCAATTAGGAAAGTTATAACTTTAACTCTTTTTTTTAAGAGCCTAGCTAAACATTTGCCGCGAGAAAGCCACCTTACCTTCGTATGAAGAAGTAAAGACGAATGTATACTGTCCACGTCATCGCTCTAAACAGCCTTGTATTCAGTGGTCGTGATTTGATAAAATTAATTATTTTCACAGTTTCGTCCAAGACTACTTTTAAGAAAGGCAGCATTGCGGAACGCCAGAATGCAGGGAAAGAGACCAGTTGGAAAGCCAAGAAAGCGCTGGGAAGACACAGTAAGCAGCGACGCACAAGCACTTTTAGGAGTCCGTGTATGGAGAAGAGCAGCCACAGACAGACAAGGGTGGAGGCAAAAAATAAAGGAGGCCAAGGCTCATTTTGGGCTGTAGTGCCGTAGAAGAAGAAGAAGAAGCATTGCGGAAGCAGAGGACGGTCTTAATCCAGTTTAGAAGTGGCGTCTGACCGTGAAGCGTCGCTGGTATAATATGAGGAGCTTATGTCAAACCAGTATTTTAATTTTGAAACTAATTTTTCTCTAATGTTTAGCCGTTTATTATCGCCATATAGCAGAGCACATGAAGATGCTTCACAGAGCACTCTGTGCTCCGCGGAGTACAGTTTAGGAAACGCTGTTTTAGAGGATACAAAATATTTTTTAGCAGTTTGAAAAATGTTTTTCAATGTGTGTGCATAAAAACTTTAGAAATTATGAATATTTTAGTACTCTTGGAGATAATTCTACAAAGGTCCGGTATACTACAACAACTAAACATAAACAGATTCCGCTTGGGCTACAAGCTAAACTGTTGCTTTGATAGATTAATTAACTCTATAATTATTTTAATCTATTCATCTGTCGGACTCATTACTACTTGTTTTTTGTTTTCTTGAGTACATTTAAACGGGAATAAAAGTACTTTCGTGATAAAGAAATGTGAAGATTATAAGTATAATATAATGCGAACCTAAAAACATAATGGAAAATCTAAACAGGTCCACAAGACGCTAGAAATTGTGCAATCTCTTAAGAGCTGATATGTTATAAGACCCATACACCCTCCCTAAAATTGAATTAATCTACGTTACATATTACGTTACGTGTTGCTATGCAGACAGGTTACCCATAAACTATCCATTTTTAGGCGATCACATACACTGTAACATTGTTTGTTTCAACAACTCTGGTTTACGCAATTTGGACAGGGGTATGAGGCCTATTTGAAACGCAAAAAGAATCCCAAGTACCAGAAAAAATATCTCCTGTTCGTCAAGGTGACCTTGTGTCAATCATCATCATCATCCAGCCTCAAGAGTCCACTGCTGAACATAGGCCTCTTCCCCATGTTTCCAACCCCGTCTATCTTGCGCCGCTCTTATCCAGTTTTTATTGAGTCTTCTTAAATCGTCAGTCCATCTTGTAGGTGGTCGACCGATGCTTCTCTTGTCTTCCCTTGGCCTCCATTCCAATAACCTCTTTGTCCATCGCCCATCTGTCATTTGGCTATGTGTCCTGCCCATCTCCATTTTAGTCTGGCTATCTTCTCGATGATGTCAGTCACTCCGGTTCTTCTCCTGTGTCAATATAGTTCGAGATAAAATTGTAAGGGTTAGTGGGATAACTAACTTAGCGTACGTTGATGAAGTGGTTCTCATTGTGAGAAATGAAAAAGTACCGGCAAGTATAGCAAAAAGACTGATTCGGGAAAGCTCTTAAATGGACTTACAATAAATTAACTTAATAATATTAAATTCAAGTAAGTAGGTACATAGAAATCTCGCGCAAAAAAGGAATAAATACCAGGCGCTCCTTTAAATTAGAGGTGGAGGATGGACGAGTTGTAGAATTCGAGAAGGTAAATGAATACAGTACTTACGTACCCTTATTGATTAGAAATGTAAAAGAGAAACTGAAATTATCCTGAGACTGGCAAAGAGCAACAGATGTGCTGGAGTCGTGAACAAAATAATTAGGGCCAAAGATATATCTCGTAATACGAAAATAAGAGTATACAATGCTATAATTAAACCCACATTGCTTTACCTTTACCCACATGGGCTATGAACAAAACCACATAGAAAAGATGGAAGCATGGAAAAGAAAAATATACAGAATGTTTTTTGGAAAAGTAGTAGAGGGGAAGAATGAAAAATACAAACTAATGTAGACGTGTACCAATTGTATGTTGACCCTACGATAACAAAAGTAGTGAAAAAAAGGAAGACTAGAATGGCTCTGACATCTAGAAAGAATGCAAGGTAATAGAGATGTCAAGAATATTGGTTGGAGAGTACCTGAGAATCTGGAAGATGTCAGAAAGATGGGAATCAGAGATTTAAAGCTAACCTCTAAAAATAGAAGACGATGAAAATAACGCCATATATACCGCATGCTTCCCCTAATCATATTTTTAAAATATGATAAAGGGAAGCTGTTTTTTAATACGGTATTTACCTTCGGTATGTTCAAGATCTTTGAAACAATTCCATTTGATATAATATTTTGTCGAGAATTATCTCGAATAGTTTTTCCATAATATGTATTTAAACATTTAGACAATTTAAATTTAATTAAAGTTGGACTGCATATATTTAAAACTAGATTATTGATTGGGGAAACTATTTCATAAAAACACGATCTACGCCATTTCCAGATCTTTACAGTTCGTAATTTCAAAATACATACAATTTTCGTCAGATCGAGCAAGAATCGTCGAACCGTTATAGAAAATACGTACTCCCATACCCACTTCAAAGTAACCACCATCTTTAACTCAACAGGAATGTACCAACCTACCATGTCTATACCGTACTTTCCTGTACCGATAGTATCGGTGTTCCGCATCTGCAACTTCTAATTAATTCAAATGATGAGGTACAAGATTTAAATCACCGAAATCACCAAAATTAATGGTTATCAGATTGCCAACTGCGTTCGAAATATATAATCATTTCCATTACTCAAACAAACAAAAACTCCACGTAAAAATACACAAAATAATTACATTGGAACATTTCATTGGCCGTATTAATTATCTAGGGTCTATTTATTTGAGCACCGGATCAGTGACGGCGCTGTAGGAGAAAATGAGATGGAGGTCACAAAAATACGAAAGATAGTAAAATCATATAGAATATTCGAAATAACGAAAGACTAAATTTCTATTGATATAAGTCTATCTATGACTAATATGAAGATCAGGCAGTATAAATAAAAATACGTCTACATTCCAGAAACAAATTTATGTAATTTGATTTAACTTTATAAGAAGAACATATGCCTTCTTGAGTGTAATATCGTCTCTATAGGACGATTAGATATAAATGTATATCGCAGACTGGAGTTTTTTATTTTTTCCCTTCATTTCCTTTCAATTTTTTATTCACCCTTCATTACTTTTTTTGCGTTCAAGTTCAAATTTAGACAAACGTGTTTTATTAGCTTCTTTTAACATCCCTAATTCGTTGTTCTATCTGATAAAGATCCTTAATGTTGATTTCTCTTTTAAACTTACATTATTTATTACAAATTTTCAGATATGTTGTATTGCTATTTTTGCCATTACTTTCTTTTGTTAGAAAACTAGAAGCTATCTCATTCTTTCTCTCTTACCTTTTTATTATAGTACTGAGAATAAGCACTCATATAAGAGAAGTTAAAATATGTGTTAAAGCCTTTCGTTTCCTCTCTCCTTACATTTTATTTGCCCTGACACATATTCGTATATCATCTTCTAACTTACGTACTTATTGTTAAATTAATTTTGTTTACTTCTGGGTGAACATGTTTATGAAATAAAAAGAAACTACATTTAAAGGGCAACATAAGAAGACAAACAAAGAAACAAAGAATGGAATCTAAGAGCTACAAATGGAAAAGAAATGGATAGAAGGTAATAAGTAGTAGTACCTATAACACAAATAAAAAGGGAAGAAAGGGAAACCACGATATTGGAAAACGGAAACTAAGATATAGTGGAGTCGAAGAAAAAAGAGAGCTCCGGCAGGGGTGGCATGTATGGTAAAGAAAAATATTATGAATAAAGTAAACAATTGGATACATGTTAATAAGTGTATACTTAAAGTAGATACAGGCACAAAGGAAACGATTAAAAACTTCATTATATGATATGGACCTGATGTAGATTTGGAAAAAATAAAAAAAAACGAGTTTTGGAACAAATTTCAAGAAGTAATAAATGATTGTAGTGCAAAAATTATATCCACAGGAGATATGAAAATATAAAGATCAAATATTACCTATACTATAGTGCAAAATGACAGAGAGAAGCTAGATAAAAAACATAAGGGTGAGAAGAAGGTATGAAATGAGCAGTGACCACTACCTATTGGCAACCATGTCTAACAGCAAAGAATAGCAATAAAAAGCAAAGAGGGCAATAACAAGAAATATAAGAACAACTAGTATGTGGAGCCACAAAAATAATAGAAAAGAAAAAAGACACTACTGTGGAACAAAGATGAAACAGGCGAAATAAAAGAAAAGAAGTGCTGTGAAAAGAATACAGGCAAGATAAAATTCAACAAAAATATAAAAGAAAAAAATATGAAAACAGTAAAGAAAATATAAGAACTAGAGAAATGAATAGGAAAGATGAAGAGTCGGAGCTGCGAAGTTAGTCCAAAAATATTGAAATATATAGAAAAAAAAGCAAAAAAAAGATTATTACACATTTTTCATCTAATCTGACAGAAAAAAATATTGCCTAGAGAATGGTCAAATGTAATAATTGTACCAGTACACAAAAAGGACAATACAAGATACTGTAAGAACTATAGAGGCATATCCCTATTATGTGTAGCAACAAAACTGTACGAAATAATAATAGAAAGAAAAATCGGAATAGAAATTAAACATAAACTAGAAGACGTACAAAGCGGATTCAGAACATAACACACAAGAACACCGCCATGCAACAGGTAATACTTTTAAGACAAATAAAGCAGTATATTTAAGTTTTATAGATATGGAACAAGCTTTTCATTTAATAGAAAGGCAAACTATATGAGAGCATCTGAAAAAGAGGCAAGTAAGCAAAGACCTAAAGGCAAACCAAAAGTATATTAAAAAAAACAATAAATACAATATGAATAAGAGTAATATATAACATAGAAAACATCGAGTACGATCTCAACAGACTAGAAAGTACAAGAAAACTATTCCAGATACTATATACCTAGAGGACTCCTCAACAACAAATGAATATCAAGAAAAATGAAGATGACAATATACAAAACAATATATGCAGAGCAGGAAGAAATAAGAGGCATACTTAAAATTAAGCCGTTGCTTGACACAATAATGGAGAAAAAAATAGCGTGGTTCGGTCATATAACACGTATGGACAATAATAGACAAGTGAAAAGAGTGTAAGAACCTAAACCAATAGAGAAAACAGAAGAAGCAGACCCATAAAGACCTATAAAAGAATTAAACAGCGACATTGCAGAGATATTACAAAGTAAGGGTAAATCTTGGAATGAAGCATCACACATGCAACAAAACAGAAAATAATGAAAAAAATTCATTAAACGCTAGAACCTCCACACCTTACGGTAGAAGAAGAACAATTCTATATGTACGTAAAAATATTCACACAACTTTCGAAAAAAAAATATATCCTTTCACATTGCTGGATCTAGACAAAGTATTTGACCGTGAAACAAGAAGAAACTACATTAAAGCCTAAACGAGAAAGAAAAATGTCTCTTTAACCAGAATTCAGAAAATTTAAGGTACACTGGGCACTGACAGACTAAGTCAATGACAAGACATACATTGTTAATTATAGATTTCAACAGCATGTTGTAAATTTGCAAATAAATAATTTATAAAATGCAAACACCCTAATTTTTGTATTATTTTGGACGATTATCTTGTGCATTGCGCTTGAGTATTGAGGTGCTCCAATTCTCTTGGAGGGCAGCAAGCACCAATTGTTACCTTTCGCACTATTTTAATAGCTTCCCGCATATTCTCCTCGCTAGCAATTTAACAATAAAATTTGCTAGTAACTCCCAACCAATTGAATCAATCGGAAATGTTAATAAATGCACTGAAGTTAACCCAAAATGACATAGGTCATTTAATTTTTGAAACTAATACTACAATATTTTTTTACTCACTTTAAACGAATACGTGCTAATAGACAAAGTCAGATAATAGTGATACAAAAATATGGATATATTAAACAAGATTTTTAGCTGAAGATATAAAATGAAGTGATGAATTCTACCAAACATTAAATTTAAAATTACAATAACACTACCCAAGAAATTTTAATTTTAAATATACATAATTAAATGAGATGAATGATTTTGGATTTTGATGAAACGTGACGAGCCACCACTGCGTGAAGCATTCCCATTGGTTATAGGTATTTACTTATTACCTCCGAACCCATTCGTTTGGCAACTATGCGTTTTGTTTTCATTTGTTTCGACATAAAATGCGAGGTTGCACGATGCGAATGAGATTTTATCGGAGATTTCCTTCCTGTTTTGAAAGCCTTTGTGACCGCGTATTTACTAAAAAATCTGTTATTATAAGAGCATTATTGCCAATAAAGAAACTTATCATAAACTGGGTCGTAATTTGCATTATTTGCTTAATAGCGCCGTTACAATGAATTATTTGTTGTGTAATTGCCAGCCTTTAAAGGTTGCTTTTGTATAAAAAGGTATAATATAAATATATAATTTGACACTGGCAAAACAGTTGTGTTCTGTGCCAGTGATTGTATTTGAAATGAGAATTATTTATTTATAATTATTTTTAGGCGATGCAAGTATGTGCATTTTTCAATACGGAGGTAGCTCTTTAAAAATTATCATTTTATTAATTACTTTTATAAAAACGCAATAAAAATACTAGCACTATGATCAACTCCGTTTCTATTTCTATTAATGTTACCTTATTATTAGCTTCGAAGTTCTAAGGCGTTGCGTAAGGAGATAACTCCAGGTGACTAAAAAAAATTGTAGAGAATCTGAACGACAGATCCTTCCTTTTATAGCCAACATCAGATACATCAAACGTGAACAAAATATAATGATTTCAGACATAGCGAAGGCTTCGAATGGATTAAGAAGGTACTACAAAAATACTAGTCAAACTAGTTAACATCATCTATAATAGTGAATATATAATTCAATATTGGCCAAAATATATATTTGTCCTTATTAAGGCCCCTGCTTTTCATCCAAGTATTCACTTTATTGTGGGCTGGGTTCCCACTATGCATGATTGACCAGTTTGTGTTGAGCTCCATCAGTACCACCAGGTAATCCCCATATGCTACTGCCTCTACACTAATACCCGGGTCGGTCTTCAAAGTCTCATTGTACAGAACATTCCAAAGCAATGGCCCCAGGACAGAGCCCAGCGAGGCTTCCGCTATAGTACTCAGAGATACCCCTTGTAATGTTGATGCAACTATCAATAAAATAATTCCTGACCAAGTTCTGCAAATAGGGAGATATCTCCAAGTCGCTCAGTAGTTTAAATATAATTTGCCAGCTAACACTATTAAAAGCTTTTCTTATATTGAGAAAATAAGCCACCTTCCATGTGCTTCTACATATGAATATCTCTCTCCTGGTCCTGCTTCACAAGTATCTCAAAGACCTAGCTTAAGGTATTTTACAGGCATATAGGTCTGTACGCCATAGCCTCCACTAATTCCTTTCCAGGTTTCGGGATAAGTATGGGGTTTGCTGTTTTCAGTTCTCTCGGGACCTTTTGCCTTCTTGGCAGGTTGTTCATAATATCCTGTACCCATTGCACTTGCTTCTTAATGATTTATATTATCATAGGTGCTATCCTATCGGATATAGACGGTGTTCCCGTTTTGAGAGTTTTGCCAGCTTTCATCACCTTTTCCCTGGTCATGATGTCTCCACCTGGAGTAGCGTAAAGTTAACTCCTCTCTGTGAAAAAATAGACTTTTTTAGTTTTTTCCTCCGAACCTCTTCGACCTTAAAGAAGTCTCCTGGCCCTTTAAAATTCATGACAACTATTCGGTAGGTGACTCCATGGATATCTTTTTCAAGATTTTTGCAAAGTTCTTTCTAATATCTCCTTTTTTGCCATTTATTTCGCGCTTCTGCTCTTTCTTTATATCCTATATTCTTTTTAGCTCTTTTTCCATCACTCAATCCTTTTCTCTGTCTGTCGTGACTTTTTTTCTTAGCTCGACGTAGCCCATTTTTATTTCTTTATTAATTTATTAATCCCCTCTCTCTAGTATATACTCAAAAAACCAGGCTCTGAAGGCTCATAAAATGCCATAAAAGTAAACGTAACACTGCAAATAATTTAAGATGTCGTGTATATGTATATCGTGTCGATGTAAATAAATTGTAGTCAAGTCAATAGTTAAAGTTAGTGCTCTGAACAGTTAGAAACATTCGAAATCTATACATTTCTACGAATGTTACGAATACCTAGAATACCCAAACCACGATATTTGAAGACCTGCGTAAAATTAGCAGATGTAAACGTGAGCTTATCGAAATCATAAAAACCGAAAAACTGTGTCTCTTGGTCAAGCAATGAGACACAATGTATACGACTTTCTTTAGCTCATAATATAAGGTAAGATCCTAGACGCGATCAGGAGGCAAGCAATGTTCCTAATTTAAAAACCTACGAAATTGTACGGGCTTGGACCCAAATGATTTGCTCAGAAAGGTCCAAAACAGAATTTGCTAATATTCTGGTCGATTTTCGATAGAAGAAGAAACGTAAGTCAGATGTCTCTAAAATATTGACGTCACATAATCGATTTATCTATAATCTACGAGGTATTACTTTGCTGCTTCGAACACAACCATCCTTACTGTAAGAAAGTAAGAACTACTAAAAATTTTTAGAAGAGTTATAGTGACAAAGGAATGGATAAAGTTTATATAAATTACTTTAGAAATTACCATATCAGAAAAATTTCCCTAATAACTAAACAAATGAAATCGTAGGCTTCCACGGCCAGAGTCAGAATTATAGTTTATTCGTCTTCCGGGTTTGGACCGTGTCATTTGTGAGTGACCCAAAAGTGGGTTCATCTCGACGTTTCGCTACAATTGTATGTAGCTTCTTCAGGAGAACAAAGAAAGAAAAAAGAAAGAAAGAAGAAAACAAAAGAACAGGAAGATGGGTAGTTAGCAACGGTAACTCAGTTACTCAACGCAACCAGAGGCGAATACTAACTACCAAGATGGGCATTTGGTCACAGTAACTCAACTACTCAACGCAGCCAGAGGTGAAAACCAAATGCCAGGACAGGGATTCAGTGAATCCGATTCACTCCCCGCCTCTCGACGCGTTAGTGTTCTGAGCTGTTGGACGTGAATCCCTGTCCTGGCATTTGGTTTTCACCTCTGGCTGCGTTGAGTAGTTGAGTTACTGTGACCAAATGCCCATCTTGGTAGTTAGTATTCGCCTCTGGTTGCGTTGAGTAACTGAGTTACCGTTGCTAACTACCCATCTTCCTGTTCTTTTGTTTTCTTCTTTCTTTCTTTTTTCTTTCTTTGTTCTCCTGAAGAAGCTACATACAATTGTAGCGAAACGTCGAGATGAACCCACTTTTGGGTCACTCACAAATGACACGGTCCAAACCCGGAAGACGAATAAACTATAATTATAACTAAACAAATTGAAAATTAGGAAAACATTAATTTTCTGTATTTATTTATAATTATTACGTAGCTGAATTATGATTCTACTAACATTCCATTAAAATTTGTATAAATCCAAAACATTTACCCATTTAACCTCTTAAATACTGCTCGCTTTTGAATTCTTACCTAATTGGATATAAAAAGCCTTTTACCAAGAATCTGTCAGGTCTACATCGTAAAATTTCCACGATTTTAACCCACTTAACAAGCCTTATAATTTTTTTTAGTAATTTAATGCTAGATTAAACGACCAAACATGTCTACTTTTAAGTATTTATCAGCTAGCGATAAAAGAGATTGACTTTACCATTGATATGATCAAATATTTTAAATTTTATGGTATTTTGAATTACAAAATGATGAAATAAACAATTGGTAAAAGTTTGATTAGAATACGAAATATGAATATTAAAACACAGAGTTAAAATAGGAAAAGGAAATAGCTAGTAGAAATACAAAGGAGAAAATCTCTGGAATAATTAACATAACAACATTTTTGAAACAAAAAAGTTTGTTTTGAATTTGAAAAGTGTTTCAGCTAGCGAACAAAATATAACAAAGACGATAATAAAATGAAGTTTAGTGTAAATTAAACAAACATAATTTAATGTAATACAAAACATGTAGCAAGGGGAATGGGGGGAGAAAAATTAAAATAATATTAGAGACAATCGCTAGTGAAGATAAATGCAGGTATCTCGCCAACACTTATCCAGAGCTCAAAGAAAGAAGTCCAGGATGATGAGAAAAAGTGGGGTGGGTTTTAATACTAGTAAAAGGTGCCCTAATACAACTGGCCGATGAACTAGATGTGCTCCTTGATTTGAAGAAAATTGACGCATGTAGGGGTTCTTTGGGTTTATACATACTAAGAAATAGTTTTTTAACACAATTCCTAAAATTTAATGAGGAACAGATGGAAGGGAAACTTCCTAAATCCATACGTATTCTACCGTAAGTATTTTCTAAAGACCACAGTGGTAAGACTTGAAAGTGATATTAGTCCTTGTTGGTTACCAAAATAATGGACCCAAGGTAAACCTCTGGTTAATCCAAACCAGCTGACGATTGAATGAGTAGAATTGATAATAAAAATAAACAGGCAGTACTGAAATTACCATTTTTAACTGCATTGTATTACAACGAAATTCTACGAGTCATTTCTATGCATGAGATTCTATAGAATTGGAATCCATGCCGACGGGTAAACACATAGATAATAATTGATATAAGGTTGAATGCTCGAATAAATGAACTTTGAAAATTAAGGCAATTATATCGAGCACAAGTTTAATCAAATCTTGCCCAAGTACTTTCGCTTAATATAGCATCTTCAGGGGCATTTCATATTCTACGCTTGCTGGATAGCCCATATTTGACGAAATGCCCCTGAAGATGCTATATTAAGCGAAAGTACTTGGGCAAGATTTGATTAAACTTGTGCTCGATATAATTGCCTTCATTTTCAAAGTACATAGATAATAAGAAGAAGATCCTAAAATAAAAGCAATGTCTTATGTGCACCAAGGAGAAAACCTTAAAATATCAGAAGAAAATGTCTGTCGTTTATCCAAAACAGGGATTTTAAGCTGAGTTTAATGAAAGGATATGTTTTTCTACAAGTATATTGTCAAAGACACTTTAGTTAAAGTAAGAAAAATAAAGAAAAGATTTTCTTAATTTATCATTCCTTGAATAAGATAATTCATTGCTTTAAAAATAGGAGTTAGTTTGTTAAAATAATTAATATAAAATAAATAGAATAGAATTAGAAATAATTGGTGATTATATGCAAGAACTGGATTGAAAATCCATATCCTTCAAACGTCTTCCTCCTTCTTGGTGAATACCAACTTGAGCATGTAACAGATCATTACGTATCACTAGTAAAAATGAATATCATCCCTGGCAATCAAAACAACCAACAAAGAACAAACCTCTTAAATTTGTAGAATATATACACAAGTTCTACATAAGAAGCCTAATAAAACGACCGGGACAGAATCAAGGAAGCCATGCTCCAATCAACCACTGAAACCATTCAGTCAAACAAGAAACCCTAAACATTCGATGTGGAACGGATTGTAGTAAGGCTATTGAAAATAGAAAACGAACTTGTATAAAGTCGACGATAAAGACGAGCAGGAAAATCCATTGAAAACCATAAAGACTTTTTGAAAATTAGAAAACAAACCTAAAAAATATTGAAATCAACCAAGAGGCTGTTTAACAAAAGTCACATCAATAAAATTAAAGATAATTTAAAAATACGCCATACTTGTGAATTATATCAAGCTTATAAATCACAACTGAGCAAATATAAATCTCCAACGTTACTTCCAATATTAGAGGACTAGAGGGTAAATTAAACATTAACAACCTGTGCTGCAACTTTTGAAGATTATTTTGCATTTATACTTAATGCTGGAATCCCTAATAAAAAACTGGATTTTTGTCCTAGTGTGTCTCCTTCCAACAGTCCTCCTACCCACTTTAGAAGAAATCATGGAAACTGTACGTGGCATGAAAAACAACAAAGCTTTTACTCAATTGTCACAAAAACTGGCCTAAAAATATAATTGAATACAATTAAGTTTATCACAAACATCAAAAATGATCTGTGCAAAGATCTGTACACAAAGCAGAAGCTTATCTTTAAACCTAAAATTCTGTCATCACAATACAGTGATTGGGCCATCAGCCCTATATGTATCCGAATGTTTAAATATAATATAAAAGGAACAAAATTGACATATTTGGCCTCGGTCTTGTAGGCAGCAATATGCTGTTTACAGTCATTTACATGCTGTTACCTACAAGACCGAGACCAAGTATCTCACTTCTGAAATGACATAACTAAAACAAATAACTTTGGTTATACATGTTCCCACCATTTTTATAATAATCTTGTTGAGAACGATTTCCGGAGTGGAAGTGGAAACGTCAAGTCTAGTTAGTTAAAAATGTGATTTTTATTACAACCAATAATTGTGGCCTAATCCCATATAAACATAGGTAATACTTAAAATTAAATTCTTTACTGTTTATGCTAACAATATGGATATTTTTCATCAAGCTATGTAGGATGGTTTAACTTCTTCCACGTAACCTATATTTTTATGAAAATATTGCTTTAAAACAAATCCTGTTAGTAGAATTACGGAATAAGAAACTACGTTGACTTTTAATTTATGTTGCTGATATTGCTCAACAACATCTAGGTACGTGATTTTTATTCAAGGATTTTGTTTCATTTTTTTAACATTAGGTATTTCACAAAATTTCATTAAAAAATAATTGAACCAAATTTCTACTACACCCACGTATATTACTTTAAATCCGCTGCTTTTATGACTCAATTACTTCAGCCGTTCAAACTCCTAGTAAAACAACATAACCTCCAAAACAAGTTGAAGCAACTGCCAACCAATAAACCAACACACTCACGGCTACCATTATGAGGGGACTAACGACATTTTATGTTTATTCCAATTATTTTAAGGTATATATGTATGTACTGGTCGTTTACCAAGTACCATCAAGACCATGAGTGTATTTATGGGATAAGACAAACGCAGTGGCGTCACTTTCTTTCTATTCATATTTTATTTGACGTGCAATTTTTGATCATTGGTCAAAAATTTGTTCCTAACCAAAACCGGGAAAACAATAATTTTATAAAAAAGAAATGCATACTGTCGTTATACTTATATTTAATTATATGGAGTGGTATAAATAAATAATCGCAACAGCATCTATTACGTTTAATTCATGGAATATTGAATAAATGGTTTTTTCCGCTTTTCTTCAACAACAAGTTATAAGAAGTTCTTAAACAAATATGAAATAGTAAATTCTTACTTATTTATACTGATGTGTGGACTATAGTGAAAATACCATACGATAGAAGCATAAGAAAAAAAAAACAACATAAAAAAACACAAAAAACAAGAACTTTTGTAAAGTTAATCATTATTTGAAGAGATGAAAACAGCGACTATACCTTGAAAATTTAAAGAAACAACAATTTGTCCTGTCAAGTCTCGTTGTACTTTGTAATATTTTTTTTAGTCTTTAAGTTTAAGCAAATTTTTTGCGCTGATTTTATTAGTTTTTAAAGATCTAATCCTGTCCATTGTTTGACGTTACGTAACCACGTCATTTGTTATCAGCCAGGACGTCTGTCTTTTATCTTTCTTTCTATTAAATGTTGGTGAAAGGTGAATTTGTCACATTGGAATACTTATCCGAGGTAAGATATTTTGCAGTTTTAGATAATTTGTACGAGGTCACTATCTTTATTGATACACCGTATTTAAAACTTATTTATTTTAGTACTTTATTTTCTTTAAAACTTATTTATTATTTATTTTAGGTACCTAGCTACTCAACATTATATCATATCACATCGTAAAATCGTATCAAGATTTGGGAAAGTGGTAAGTTATAGCAGTTTTAAAAGGATCTAGTCTGTTCTAAATAGTGCAAAAGATAAGGAAACTTTAGCTCATAGATGTGTTCATAACCTTGCAAATTACGCGATTGGGAAGGATGTGTTCAAATCCAATATTTCCAATTTCAATATAGTTATAAATAGATTGTTAATGCTCGGACTTATTAAAGGACATATTAAGTATAGAAACAATTATTCAAGTAATACAGCTGGAGAAAAGTATAGAACAGAAAACAACGTATTGAAGTTCCTTTCGACAACATTTACAAATAGAAAGACTCTTCGTGCTCTGTCGTGGTAGCCAATTACGTGAAGTAAGCACCGCCAAGTGAAAGTTAAAAACTGCTGAACTCGTGACCGTCTATTCCATAGCTTCTCGTAAAACAAGACTAGATCAAGAACAAACAAGCAAAGCAATAGCTATCCATAAACTATGGAACTAGATCATACTTCCGAAAATAAAGAGGAACAGCTAAAAAGTAGTCAGCGCAAACCGTAATGAGGTTCAGAAAAGACAAAAATGTCCAAAAGTGACGCAATGTGGAAAGATTTTTGAAGTCAAATGATCTCTATCTAAAATCTGAAATGTATCAAATTCCTGACGAACATACCTGGATAATTTCATCCAAATTAAAAATGGTTTGATACCTTTTGATTCAAGAAAACGCTAAAAAACGGAAAATAATAATTGAATTGAGGAAATTTATTGAATAAATTTTCGATATAAGATTTGGCCGAATACAGGAGCGGCACAATCTTCTCAGTAATTAACGCCAGTACTTGTCACTTTGTCGTTCGCGCGCCAATGGTTTTGGTACCACGACGCGGTACGAACATTTGTATTTATGCGACCGTCCGTACCACAAGGGTGAATATCGCATCGCCCATGGATGGGACATTTTTATGATCACGTCGGCTGAGATATAGCACTATCAACTTACCAACTTTTATTCGTTGAAAACAAAACGTATCGTATTTCAGAGCCGACTTATATACAAGTGTCGTTCCTGAAGAAATTGTTGCTTTTTGTGCGTATTCACAAGAGTTTTATTGTTTGATTCAATATTGTCTGTCGTTTTTTGCTTTGGCGAAGAATGTTCTAAAAACAACCAATCCTTGTTTCTTTCATAGCTTTTCACAAAGTTACTATAGAAACTTTTACTTTCGTGTAGAAATTAAGCGTGGTACGAACTACTGCGCTTCGAATGTATACGCAAAACAGCACTAAAAGTTAGGTATTTGTAAAATTAAAGAATAAAATATAATTTGTGAATGTTGCGCTTACACGATTAAACATTTTCATCAAACATTTTTCATTGGAGTCCAAACTTAGTAATTTCTACCTCGAGTTTTTTAGTAAGTTAGTGATTTCTTCTAGAGAAGAAGCTAGAAGTCTAGTGAGTAAGTTAGATATCTTGACAACGCCTAGATTTTCTCCTCCCTCACAACCATCCAAAACCTTGCACAATATGAATTCTGTATAAATGTTAAATAATAAGGGATATACAAGGCATCCTTGACGTACTCACTTTTCCAAAATGAATTAATTAAATAAAAATCCGTCCATTCGAATATATGCTAGGTTATCTTGGTCGGCTCATAAGATGTTCAGGGACACCGATTATCGCCGACATATTTTACAGTTTGTCCGATCTAACATTTTCAAAGACGTTCGTATAATCGACAAAACATATAAATATTCTCTGCCTTTTTGTATGATGTTTCTTACATTAAGGATTTGCTATCTCGTACCTCTACCTGTTACCAATCCAGCCTTCTCAGGTATTATTCGCCAACTTATGAAGTTTGCCAACGTCTAGACGACGTTGCAGATTATAGAGTAGCACTTTACTGGAGTGAGATATTAGAGCTAGTGGTCCATAGTTATTACAATAATTATTAGTTGAAACTTTCTTAAGTAGAGGTATAATTATTTATGGTCTTTCTTCAATCACCAGGCCAGATGCCTATGTGCCAGATATGATGGCACAATTGATGTGATATTCTTATTCCACATGTCGCAAGATGCTTTAAGATATTAGCGGTAATGCAATCACAACCAGCTGCTTTGTTTATCCTAAGTCTTTGCAGAGCAAATTCAACCTCAGAAAAAGTTTGTCACGTCGATTTCAAAGACTGTGTTGTTGGTGTCTGCGAGAGGAGTACGATGTGTCACTGCTGAAGGAGGGTAGATAGAAGTGGAGGCCTGCCATCCAGGTTCATATAAAATGTCCGCGAGAATTTTATTTGACATTTTCAACATCTTTGATATACCAAGATTTCTACTTAAATTTATGCGAGGTCTGATTTGGTGAAGAGATTTTAAGTGTTACGGTTAGTACAACTAGCTTAAATAGCTTTAGAAAACTGTCCATATTGAGAATACCTAAGATAAATATCGATTTCAGAAACAAAAATTAGGTTTTCTGCTACTAAACTTAGTATCAAGCGATTTTCTTTTGGTAAAGATTTGTGTGATTAGGTTAGTCGTTTAACGAGACGGGTGCTTAACTAATATGCCATTAACTGTGTGTGGTAGATATTCGTCTCGTTTTATTGTATGTACAGGTTGCTTAAATTAATTTGATCACAATTGCTCTAAATAAGATTTTTGATCGTTTGTGGGACTTGATAATATGATGCTAAGCTAGGATTGGGGTGTTACCTCTTAAGGTAGCAACTCCGGTGTTCTCGTTAGATGAAATTTCTACAGTGTCGATGGAACAAAGCACAGGTATTAGTATGCTTTCTTGCTGTAAAACTACTTTAAAAGGATTCAATTGGGTATATGCAACCTCGGTTATTTCAACAGGAAGTATCTCTATATTGAACAACACTTCACTGGTTAAGAATGAATAATATAAAATTTATACAGTAGACATTCATGTCGAATATTATCACAAGTTTGACTGAGATGCAAGAAAACTGCTAATAGGTAGGGTTTTTCAGTTCAGTTTAGTTGTTCCATTTTTATCATAAATTTGAAATGCTGATTTGGAATAATTTTATTTGGTTGTAGAATTGGCATCATTAGTTTTAGCAAAATCTTCTTGAATGATTTTGATAAAGGCGTATTATCATGTTAAATTTTACATTCAGTAGTAAAGTTGCCAGTTCTGAGAATAATAATATGTTAACTTATTGTTTTATGTATTGGAGCTTCATAATACCGATCAGTGAAAAACATCTAATGAAGTCTCAAAAATGGAAGAACTAACCATCGAGTGCCCTTCTGTAATAATTCTGTTTATACTTTTTGCATGGTTACTAAACTAAAGTAGGTATTCTGTAACAATAAAAAAATATAGTGCCATCAAAACAAAACGTAATTAAACTGACTCATGGAATAAAAAAACGCGATTTGGGATTTTAGCCACTTCACAGACTGACATATACATAACCTAACTTATTTCTTTACCATTTTTCGTAAAAATTTGAAGATAGCCTGTTTGTAAACAACGTTTATATTGACAAAGATAATGACATAAATATCACGCATTAGCATTTCGTATTTGCAAAATCGCTGAAATGCCAATTATCCGCATTTAATTTTAAAACCCAAAACCTACTTAATTGCGTTTTTTTCGGTAGTTCTCTGTATGGGTAAGGCCCATACATGCTAATTTTCACATGCTATCTCAAAAGGTTGTCGTCTTCTTGCTGGATTATTGCGATGTCCAAAGTAAACAAATACACTTTATCGGAAATTAAGACCAAATAATACGTCTAGACATATTTACATGATTTCTATCAGATAAGAGAAGTAAAAATAATAATTTTATTGAGCGAAAAAATTGTCAGCTTTAGATCACGTGAAATCTAAAAAGTTATATGCAAAAACTAACACTAAGAGAAATTGATTCCTACTGTAAAAATAATAAAAATATACCTCTATTATCTCATTAATTAATTTGAATACTAATGATAGTATTATGTTGCTGCAATCGTTACAATTAATTTCATCTGTAATGTGCCATATCCAGCGTCTGATGAATGACACTTCCATGGAAATTAAGTAGCTAGCTTGTCCAACGTATTGCTAATCTTCCTTTTACTGGATCTACAGCGATCTACTTTCCTTGCGATGACAAGTTTCCCCGTTGAGTAATTTTATTTCCAACAGTGAGCAAAAATTAACACACATATGTAAATTCTAAAAATAAAGTAAAATTCCAATATTTGTACGATTAATTATTTGAAAAGAATCATTTATTCGATAAAATGGCGAGACTAAGCTCTAAGCTACATTAAAAGAAGTTAATAATAAATTAGCATTTATCATTTGTTAAGTTTTTCTTAATTAAGAAATATTTTTTAAAACCGCTTTCTTTGTTATTTCGAATTGAATTATATACATCACCATTGGCTCTATAACCAATGGTGGATCTTGGCCCGCTTTAGGATCAGTTTCTATTCCATCCTATTCTTCGCTTTGGTTTTCCAATTTCATACTCTTAGCACCTATGTCTTCTTTCAACTAGCCCTTAAATCGTGCTCTGAAATAGCCTCTACTCACTGCATGTATTCTTTGATTATAAATCTGTTTCGCCAGCTCCATGTTCTTCATTCTCTGTATGTGAGCTAGTCACCGTAGTATGTTTATTTTGATGGACCTAGTAATATCAGGTCAAAACTTGATGTGAGTTCAGTTATTTATATTTTCTTATTTTCTTTCTTTTCGTTTTAATGTTGTTAAAAGTTTATTACAGAATATGCTCTATTTGCCAGATATATTCGTGTTAATTTCTGCACTTACTGCATTATTCTGGTTGATTTGTGAGTCTTGATGCCTTCGAAAGTATGCCGTTTATTAACCTGTAGTCCCATTCTTGTCACTGTTGCTTCTAATGCCGGAACGATTGACCAGATCTGTCTTTATTCTTGCAATGATGTAGATATCATCAATATACGCTAGTATTTGTACAATTTTATTAATAATGGTTGATCTTATTGTTATTTCAGACTCTCTAATAGCTTTTTCTATGGCAATGTTAAATAGAAGGCATGATAGGTTATATGATAGTCGAAGTCCTATCTATGTCAGAAAAATTCTTGATACTCCTTTCTGCACTTTAACCCTACAGCCGACTGCTAAGAGGGATGCTTTTACCAAGTGCACAGGATTATTGAACTCTGCCTTGGCTTGGTATAAAATATTTCTTTCTACACTATCATAGACACATTTAAAAATTACAACTAGGTGGTGAATATAATGAGTATACATACCTATTTCTGTTTTTTCCAAAGCTTGTCATAAAAGGAATATTTGATGGATCGACTGATGATGATTAAATTAAATGACATAGATAAGAAAACTTCCAACTCCATGAAAACACATTTTAAATTTAGTAAGTAGATCTAAGTATGATCTAAAAATCTATATTTGCTTCAATAACTGTAACTGAACCATTTGTTAAATTAATTATAATTATCAGTGTTAAGACAAAACTTAAACAAAAATAAAATTTTAAAAAAATGGAAAAAAAACTAAAAAGCTGAAGGCATCAAATTCAATTTATCAATAACAATAGATTATAGTGAATCTATTGAAATTTTATTTCCTATTAGCGTAATATAGAAGTGTATAATATCTAAACAATCTAAGGTCGTTTCAAGTTGTGGAAATCTTGAAATAAATCTGTTTGTCACAATTCTGCCTGCAAACTGGAAAATGTTATTCGTGAGTTGAAAGCAATCACTTTTGTTATTTACATTTAGAATTTCTTTTCTAAAAAAACCATTTCATTTTTTTTGTAAAGAAAATTTTATAAAGAAAATTTCCGGGAAATTAAAAAATAAGAAAAAAGGCAAAATACCAAGTAGAAAAAAACATGCAGACAAAACCGACATTACGCATAGAATGCACATTGTTTAAAGACAATTTTAACTGATAAATATTTCTACCTAATCCAAAAATGCCGAAAGTTCTTATTGTAAGCTCTGAAGCTCTTCGACAACATCTCAATCTGTTTAAATATACATAAATTCCTGGAGATTAGCATACATCACGTCAAAAGCAAAAACAATATGGATGCATTATCGAGAGCCGAATGGGTGGGTTATCAAGTCATGTGTGGACGAGATAGAAGCAAATTATAGTCATCGATGCCATCGAGGCTACTTATTAAGGTCCCACTTACACCGCATTTCGTTTTTTTGTTAATTCGATAATCTACGTTATTAGTTTTTAATATAATATTATGGGTATCGGAGTATTAATTTTCACGAGGTCGTCTACGGTCAATTCTGTCTGGTTTGCGTCCATTTTCGTCTTTTTTTTTATAAGTTTACGACCTCGTCGTTAAAGTGATTTACTCGGTTCACCTAAAAAATGTGAAGAGCATTCCGAAAACCCATTAAACTTCCTTAGAAAAATATGTATTCATAATTTTATATTATATAAGGTAATTGTTTTTATTATTAGCTTCAGATATAGCTGCAAAATGAAATCAAAAATAACAAAATGAATTATGAATACATCCATACTGGTATTGTATAACAAATGTACTTATACTTTTGACTTAATTAAAAGTGAAATACTTAATATGACGGAAAGAATCGACAATAACAGATACTATATGTAGGTAGCAGTCATGTTCCACATCATCATCATCTTTATGCCTAAGCTTAAGATTAAAAAATATTCGTTCACATATTTCAAATAAAAACATTAGAAAATTTCGAAAGAAAAGTACTAAGGCGAATCTATGGAGCAGTGAATGACAATGGAGTGCGAAGAAAACGATACAACTTCGAACTTTAAAGAATACACCAGGAACCAGATATCGTAAAACATATTAAGATATGACGTCTGAGGTGGATAGGGTATGTAATGCGGATGGAACAAAATTATTCACCTAGAAAAACTCTTCTTTAACCCATTGGTCAGAGAAGAAGGCGAAGACCCAGAAAAAGTTCCTTGATATCATCGCTTGGCGGAGAAAGGCGATGGATGACTGGAGAGAAATTCTTAAGGAGGCTAGGACCCTTTAGTTGTAAATCCAGAATGATGAAACTCCTCCATTCTTTGCGATTTTGTGCTCCCTGTTACCAATTTTTCGTGATACGCCTGATGTCGTCAGCCCAACGTATAGGTGGTCTTCCTATACTACGTTTGTCTGCTTTTGGCCTCCAATGTGTAATTTTGCTCGTCTATGGTGAATCATGCATTCTCGCTACATGGCCTGCCCAATTCCATTTTGGTTCCGCTATGCGTACAACATCAGCAATACTCGTCCTTCTTCGCAGATCTTCCATTCCGCAGCATAGATCGTTCCATTCGTCTCTGTGCCACTCTCAATTTCGAAACCATAGTCTTGGTTAAAGTCATAGTTTCCGCTCCGGAGGTCATGACCGGTAATACGCATTGGTCAAATGCTTTTCTTTTGAGGCTAATTAGTATGTTGGTCCTAAATGTGTCTTGCAGGCTGCCCACGCTAAAATAATTCGTCTTTGAATTTCGCATGTTTGGTTATCCCTGCTAATTCTTATTTCGTGACCCAAATACGTATATCTTTCCACCAGTTCTACCACTTTGTTTTGAATAGCTAAATGGTTATTGGGGACCATATTTGTCATAAACTTAGTTTTGGACAAGTTCATTCTGAGGCTCACCTTCTAACATTCTGAGGCTCACCTTCCAATTCATTTAACATATCTGTGACTTCTCCTAAATTATCTGTGATAATAACATTAGTTTTGATATGTTTTACACATTTTACAATTCAAATAGTCAAAATAACTGAAACTACAAAGTTTCTTTGTAGAAATCGACTAAAATTGTGTTCTGAAGCTATTTTCTTGTGGCTTCTTAAGGCAATTACTAATTTTATTGGAAATAAACCACAATTTAAATTTAAAATCAGTTTATTTTTGACGTTTCGATTTTCACTTCGACACACACAGTGTGCGCTTCTATAGCCATTCGTCTAACTAACGTATTCGTCTTCACTAAAACTACATGATTTCATCAGGCAATCGTAGTTAAGTATGTCTTATTTCTTGGTCACTCTAACTGGTAGTTTCACAGCGACAATTTACGAATATAAAGATTCACTACTCGGCTTACGTATTCTCGTTACTTATTCTTATAAATAACTTAGAGAAAAAGTAAACAGTTATTTACACAACGAGTAAAACCAAAATAGGAAAAACAAAGTTGATATAAATAGAAAGATGGGTGATTTAAATTTAAATTGATAACAATAAAATATTCTAGAGTGACTATTATTGATTGTAAATTGAGTAAAGACTGAGAAGAATAAAATATAATACGAAATATTACAAAATAAAAGCAGCACCTCAGTTAAAAAGAAAAATAAATGTAAAAAATAATATCCAAGCTCAAACACAATAAAGTGAAAATACCTTACACATAAAAAAATGGAAGATTATTAAGAACACACTGAAGACTGTGAAAAATCTTAAGATTTGTAAAAACTAAAACTAAAAACGTCTACTGAGCATTCACTACACGCATTTCCAATAACAATCAAGAACACTTGTACAGGCAAGTAAGTAAGTACTATTTGTGTATTACCTCAAATTATACATAAGTAATATTGGCACTATTTACAACATACCTAATAGAATGCTTTTAGTTACGATTTCTATTTGTTTTAGCATTTCAATTTAACCTGTCCGGAGACCTGAAGATGACCAACAAATTATAGTGATCGAAACCGGTCGTCCTAAGAATAGATTGAGTCTGAAATTTATTTCTACACCTCTGCTTATAATTATTCTTATTAAAAATAACATAGATATTAGATACCTAAAAGTTTGAGTAGAAGATGGACTGACAGGAAGTATAAGTACTTAGAGAAGTCAGAAGAGAATGCAAACTTATACCACCATTGTGCTACGTCTACAAGTAATCTTTCAAAAATTTCTATTTGAAGTTAGGAAGGATTGTGGTCAATGGACGTAAAATAACATCAACACAGTTTTGGATATGCGGATCATACGGTCATTTTTGCAAACGACTTAGTAGATGAGATACAACTCATACTATAACCTATGTATAACATGCGAAAATTATGGACTACAAATGAACCTTAAACACAAACAAAAATATTTGTATTCTCAAAACAAAAAATAGTGCAGATAACTTAGTGATCAACAAGAAAACGATAAAAAGAGTAACAGCATATAAGTAGTTCATATATTTGATAAAACTACTTGGCAACCGTAACCTTTTTGGCACAAGAATAGTACTTCGATATTATGCGAACTAAAAACATGATGAACAAAACAATATGAGGTAGTGCTAAAAGAGAATTTTGAAAATATCATCTAAATACCTACAGATAGAATGTAAAGGTAGAAGTAATGGATTTTGACAAGAGCTATGACTCATGCCGATGCAGTACACAACTTTATCTGTTATTTACAAGGTCATGGCTTTTGTCAAAATCCATTAGCTATATGAAAGGGAATGAGTAAAGAATGAGAGATCTTAAATACTAGCAAATTTGGGAAACTTTATTATTTGGGTCCTATATCGAGGATGGAGAAATATTAATTATTTGGATTAATTATTCGAGGAAAAATAAATGGAAGAAGAGACCATCGCATACGAAAAATGCTTTAGCAGAGAAATATAAGGAAATGGTTCGGTTCCAGCTCATAAAAACTATTAGAAATGCAGCTAATAATGTTAAGATAGCCGTGAGGAGCGCAACCGCTGACAGGAGAAGGAACCTGACTAAGCAGAAAAAGATAAGCTTGGTTACGAAATAGCTTCGTTAGGAAAGATGAAAGAACTGACCAGGAAGTGAAAACATTAAAAGAATATCTTTTACTGTTTTGTGTCACTTATTATAAGAAGGTATAATTGTGACCTACAGATTCTTTAAGATTTAAATTAGAATACTAAAAACCATTTGATTAATCACGAAACTTAATATTACGGAAAAGCAATCAACATGAGCATCATTCAATGTTGTTTGCATAAAAATAATCGCATTTGAGTATTTTATTCTTGTATTCCAAGGAAATTATATGTACATACAAATTCACGGTTCCCACCTCGTTTTATTTTTTGTAAAATTCGGTAAACAAATCGTTAACAGTGTGTTGATAAAATACTAAATGCAGGCGGGTGTAGTGACATTGACCTGCATTTATTGAATATCAATCAGACTAAAAATATACGAGAATTAAACAAACTGGATTGGTACACTGTTTGTTTATTGATAACATGAAATAATATTAATGTAGTACCAATTTCATACCACTTAAAATATATCCTCACGATAGTTGTTTTGGGTTATTGGTATCTTTTTCAAGAAGACAATTCCACTCCCATATCTCTTCTCGAACTCTATACCTTTATTTAAAATTCATGGAAATATAGTTTGCTAGTGGATAAATTGGAATCAAAAATGCAATATGAATATTAAGGAACATAGGCTTAAACAAACTGCACTAGAATGTCTGCTTCTTTATCATTATTTTGTCATCAACCTATTATTTAATTTTTTTAATTTATTTTATCTCTCTAAAAAAAATAATATCTTTCTAAAAAATTTATGAACGCAGCATTAATAATTGATAGTAAACACTAAATGTAATTCATTTCGTCTGTTACTCTATGAAAGAGAACAACAGTTACAAAGAGAACAACAGGTCGACACTAAAGCATTTTTCAATATAGTTCGTACAGATTTTCTACAATGACTACAATTGAATTGAATAAAGAATACCAATTGAATAAACCACAAAGGATTGTATATATTACTTTGATAGAAGCTGCGACCATTAGATCTAATGGAATGTACTTCCTTGATACTCCAGGAGGAAAACTTTACGCTTCAACTGGTAGAGCTGCAACTTTACTAAAAAGCGGACCAACTACACATTCTGCCTTACCGACAAACTAAATGCATGCCTAACATCATCCAGTTTGTACAATTTATGTTTTCAAAGCAGTTGTTAGATATTAAAAATTGTAAATTCACCGATAGATTTATGTTGCTTTACAGGACGAAAGAGGAGCTTATTCAGCATGTTTTTATGGACATATTGCAACAGTTTAATAACCATAATTGACTAAGAGAACGAGCAATATTGGTGGCAAAAAAACTGATGATCTTAATGTGACCATTCAGAATTTTCTTCCAGGAAGTTGTTTTCGTTCAAATTAGTTAATTAATTAACGAACATCAATGAAAAATACAAAGGAGATGAAATCTTGATCCCACGTATACTCATATAGAAGATCCCAACAAACTTACCATTTAAATTTAACCTTTCATAATTTACCGTGTGTTTGAGTTTGAATTTGGGAAATTAACTTGGAGTTTCCATGTTTCGCGCATGGACCATTATTCACGCGTCGGAAAAACGTCATCGTATCATGGGCAAAAATATCGAATATTTTGGAATTTTCTTGTTTTTTCTTTTGGAAATAAATTCTGGTCAATCAAGTAGTTTATTGTGAAAAAGAGTTTATTTTAACAATGTTTAATGAACAATTTTAAGTTTTTATGTGGAGAAAATACGAAAAAAAGAATGCTTAATAATAGGTAAACAAGGTTTTTTATTTATTATTTAAGTGGGAATAAGCCACAATTAAAGGTTAAAGTACGTTTATTGACGTTTCAATTTCCACTTCGGAAATCGTTCGATGCCACAATTCATATTGTTCTGATGCTATTTTCTTGTGGGCCACAAAAGAATAGCTTCAGAACAATATTAAGGTTTTTTTACTCTAAACCTAAATGCTAATTTAAATTGCTTAAACAAGTTTTTTATTTGAAACAAGGGCATATTCAACGACGAGTATTCCCCCCTCTAGCATTTATTACTGCTTGCATCCTTCTCGGCATGCTTGCAAGTAACTTTTGGATATAGCCTTGGGAAATTATATTTCATTCATCCTTTGCAGCAAGCCGAAGCTGCTCTATCGTATTTGGAACGGGATTTGGTTGGAAATGGTGTCCAATCCAATCTTCGAATTTTGATCTTATTAAGATAATTACTTACTATGCTAGTGGCATGTGGTCGAGCATTATCATGCATTAACATAAAGCTATCATATCCAATGTAACCAACATATGGCAAAACATGATCTTGCAGGATACTTTCAACGTAAGTGTCACCAGTCATCCGTCTAATCAATTCCACAAGTGCGGTGCGTCCTGCCCAACTAATACCTTTCCGAAGCATTATGCCACCATCTTTAAAACTAATGGTCTGGGCAAGATTGCAGGTGGCGAATCGTTCTCCAAATCTCCTGTAGATGTGGTTTCGACCATGTGGCTTATATAATAGAATTCTGGTCTCATCAGTGAAAAGAAACATTTCTCCAGTTATCGGTATTGAACATATCTTCTTGCAAATTCTAAACGACGAGCTTTATAATTTTTTAAGAAGACATTATGTCGGGATTTGATTTTTTGAAACTTTTGCAGTGCATTTAGGCTTTAAGTTTGAAGATAACAGAAATACTGTTTATCAGAAAGAATTAAATTGATTCAACTCTATATAAATATATATATATATATATATATATATATATATATATATATATATATATATATATATATATATATATATATATGTATATAAAAAACTTTGTGCCAATTGGAAAATAATTTATATATAAATAATTATTATCTAATAAATTACGAAGGATATATTTATGTAGAAAGTTTCCTTTTATGTTGTAGATATCACTGTCGGTGTTTTTAATACAAAGCCGCTTCATACACTGACGTATAATTATAGTACAAAAAACCTGTAATTGCTAGAAGAAATAATTTAAGAGTGATGTATTAATAACTTACGGTTAAACAATCGTAAGTCATTTATATTCTTAGAAATTTTATTAATAGAAAGGATGTTTCTTAATTGGCCGTGTATAGTTTCGTAGCTATTTTAGACTTTCTGATGTTAACGTTTTTCTTTATCGGAAATACTTTAAGAATACGGGATTCCTCGGATACCAAAATTTTTGCAAAACTGCATTAATTCCTAAAATTGGATTCTTCCCAGTTATGTCATGATGTGTAAAATAATATATCTACTTGCATTTTTAATTAAGTATTGCAATCTTGTCAACTGTAAACAACCAGTGGATCTCTAACAATTTACAGACGATTTCATTATTCTCAACTCAAACCAACTCGAACAACATTTACATGAATGGATTAGCTCTTGAGCTGCTGATACATTGTTGATTGTTTTACCCACACTCTCCGTGCTCAATTTCTAATGAGAATTATATTACGTATAAACCAAGGAAAATGAACGATATTCCTTAGCACTTTGCTTTGATATCTCTAAATGGACTAGCATTGGCACAGACGCAGATTAGACAACGATTTGCTCATAACTGATCTTGGTATTTGTATATAGACTAATAATTGGATATGGATGAACAACCTTGAATTACTTATAATTATCCAATATGATATTCTGTTTAATTTTTGTACTTATTGAATACTAACTTCTTCCCTTTTCCAATAATGCAAAAGTTGCGCATGTGAATTTTTTATTATGCCTTGACATTACATATTTTTTTTATTCTTTCATCATCATCATTAGCTCCACAACCCATGGTGGGTCTTGGCCTACTCAAGGATAAGTCTCCATTCTCTCCTATTCTTCGCCTTGGCTGTCAAGTTTCGTACTCCCAACATTCTCAAGTCTTCCTCCATCTGATCCTTAAATCGTGCTCTGGGTCTGCTTCTCCTTCTTAGTTTAGTTAAGCCCTTCTCTCTATTCGGATTGCCGAATACAGGCCTCTCCTAATTCTCCTAATAACTGCCTGTTGAACAGCATCTGTTACTTTTGTTTTATTACGAATGTCTTCATTGGTTTTATGATCTTTGAGTGAGATACCCAGCATCTGTCGTTTCATAGCTATCTGAGTTTTTCTGATCTTCCCCATGTTGATTACTGGTTGACATCCGTCAAATTTAATTGTTAACCTGTTTTTAATAATCTTTGTAAAGGTTTTGTAAAGTTGTGATAGAAGTGAAATTGGTCGATAATTTTTCAGATCTGTGGTGTCTCCCTTTTTGTGTATTAGTATTGTTTTAGCAGTATTCCATGGTTCGGATATGTTGCCTTGGAAAAGACATCTAATAATAATATTTTTAGATATGTTATGCTTCTTCTCCGCCTTCCTTAAGCATTTCTACTAGAATTCCATCGCTTCCATGAGCTTTATTCCTTTTTATTTCTTTTGCTGCTCTTTCTTATTGAATCTTCTCTTTTCGTCATAATGTGTACTTTCCAGTGTAGTCTGGCATCTGAAGTAGTGCCTAAATACTTCGCTGTTGCTTGTAATACTTGCACCTCATTCATTCTAACAGGTATATTTTGAATTCTTGTATTTGTAAATTTGAGATGTGGATATAGCTTCATTTAATTGGATTCCCATTTTCCATTCATTGAATGGATTGTATTTAATCATGTCTGAATCTTGTCAGTTGCCTCTTCGTAAGGGTCCCGTGCCACTAGAATAGCTGTGTCATCAGCAAATCTAGCACTAGTATAGGTTCCATCATCTCTATATATTTTGCATATTCTAGCATATATATGACAAATACTTTTGTTTTGTGAAATAATTTTTTTCATAATAAATAAATACTCTTTCATATATAAAAAAGTCGGCAAACATACACTTTTGATTAATTAAGTATCTATAATGTCGTAAACACATTACCAGGATATTTTATATTGTGGTTTTTACACTTTTATATCTGTAACTCAATATTCCCACAGTCTTTTGTTTTAACGACAACAACCACAGGTAGTTATGTACACCACTGGTAAAATTCTTAGAATCTGGTCACCCCGCCCGCACTCAACCTGAATTTAAATGCGGAGAGCGACCACGGATGGGACCCAAGACCCATTGCCCGTCAAATTTTGGTATTTCTTCTTTTTATTTTCCTTCACTTGTTTTTATATCCGTGTGAAAGTCTAAAAATTCCAAAAATGTCATTCCTATAATTTGTTTGACGGCTAAAAACGAAGAATGTAATCCAGCTATATCGGCTGAAGTTTAACAGTGTAGTTTATTAATGACGGTTGATGTGAAGGGTTCTTTACCAATTTTTTTTTATATAAAAAAGAGGTTGACATTGGCTATAATGTATCTTATAAATGACTTTTGAAAATTTAAGATATTTCACGAGTTTTATTTAAGTTTCTTTACTCGATAAATTGGAAATTATGCATATTATATTGGTCAAATTAACAATAATATATTAATACTGGTGCCCAGTTTATGGTTAATACAGATGGAGAGAGGTGTTGACCAAAATTCCCTCCAGAGAATTTTGACTCTCAAAATTGAGGATCAAAGAAACAGTAATTCGTTAGATTTCTTCTTTAGTGCCTCAATGACAACACATTTTTTTGACAGACAGATCAACTTACGAGCTTACGAAATCTAAGACAGCAGCAGAACTAAGATTGAATCAGATTGGCTTGGACAGTATTCGGCTTATATTTTACCTTTCTACCATCTTAACGTGTTCCGGAAAGGATCAATACCTGCATATTAAACTTAAAAAATAAAAAACTAATAGTTTAATAAACTAACCAAAGTAAAAGAATAACATATTAAACATTCGAAAAAATTGAGCAAACGTATTGGGGGCCATAAGAATGGTCCTAAGGTGAATGCAAAATACATTATGTATATAGACAAAGGTAGGAGATATGAGGAGCGCTATGTACAAAAATGCACACAATGATGCTTTATAGATAGATAAATAAAAAGACCTACTTCTCAAAGTAATCTCTATGTCCAAATCATGATGTGTAAATCAAAAAATCCTGCTAATCGATCTTCTTTCCATAATAATTTTAATAAACGAAAACTTCAAGAAAACTTCCAAAAAAACAACAATATGTCTGTAAATCTTTCATTTGCTGAAAATATTCCAAGTTATTCCTTGAAGAAAAAATTATTTTTGTTTTTTTTTTGTGCCTATCCTCTGTGGATGTTGGCAATCACGTTGGTCCATACAACTTTGTTGACAGCTGCTCTAAACAGGTGTATGGTAGTCATTATTGCCCACTGTTTGATGTTCTTCAACCACGATGTTCTTCTGCGCCCTTGAGATCTTTGGCCTTCTGCGTTGCCTTCTTTCGTCTACTTCGTCATCTTTCTGATTTTTACGATACGTATAATTTCTTTTAGAAGATCTCTAAGATCTTTATTCATACGTTGGATCACGGTGTTGTTTTTAACATGATGGATATAGGATATTCTGATCATGCGGCGGTAGCATCACATTTCGAAGGCTTCTAATCGTTTGGATGTAGCCTCCGTCAAAGTACAGGCTTGGTAAAAAATAATGAAATGTCCTTTTATTACATATTTCACGTCTCCAATAAAATGTAGTAACCAAAATTAGAGCTTTTTGGTCAAGCACCGACATGACATGGCCTAATTCAATAAAAAAGTAATCGAATCTGAACTTTGCTATATCACTATCTTATCTTTACTTATAAGTATAAAACAAATGAAGAACTAGCAATAAGGGTTAATAATGCTAATAGCAGATTATTAAAAGTTTTCAAAAATACTGCTACAACATTTCAAGCAGAATTACTAGCCATCGATTTTTGTGCATTAAAAGGCGCCTGATTGAGGCGAAAACTTGTCTCTGACAGCCAAGATACACTAAGTGTTCTAAAGTTCACAATGAATGGGTAAATTATAAAAAAGTAACTTTGTTATGGATGCCGAGACAATTGGATGCCAAGCAATTGTATGTAAGGAGAATTGCTGACAACTACCTTCCACAAACTATTGAACAAATGAGAAAGACTACTTTTTCATAAAAACTAGTCATTTTCATGGCCGATATTGATGGTTGTAATTATTGTGTTATCTAATTTAAAAAAGTAACTATATATCGAACAGAAATTGGATTATTACGTTCTTTCCACTGCATGCCTGTTTTAAACTGACACTCTTTCTAAAAATCCAATATATTTTTAAATCTACAAACTCTTTGGGAGTACATGTACTTGTTTGTTTAAATTATATATAGTACAAAAGTTTTGGATACAATTTGTGTTGACAACTTAAATGGTATAACATGGTCAGTCCGTAAAAGTAAAAAGTCCTTTAACAGTAAATTTCTGTCTTAAATACGCTCTTCTTCGTCACTTAATAAACATGGTATAACCAAATTCAACACTTTCGATAAAACTAATCGTGTAGTTAAAGTCGATAGCATCTCCAATCTTGTATAAACAAAATCCTTGATAATAGCCTCTGATTAGAGACTTTTAAAGCACAACCATATATTTCAGCTAAATAAGCCAGAATAACGATATAATAAAAGTTAACCAAATGGCTATTGAAAGTATCGGTTTACACCTTAGAGAACTATAATGCTTCTACTTGAATCTAGCCGACTTTTTTATTTAAATAATTATGTAATATTTTAAGGTATTTCTTGTTTACATAATTAATATTTGGAATGCTTTAAATATTTTAGGAAAGTGTGGGTTGTCAACGATCACGATATTTTTTATTCTATTTTACAGCTATTTTAATCATTTATCGTCTTTTGATCGATTGTTCATCAGAGTTTTCTTTAATGTCTTTATTCTTTACATCAGTATCAATTCAATAACAATAACAAATTATATTATAATTTTTTTTTTCTTAATAATTTTTCATTAATTTGAAAATCCTTCCTTTTTATTAGATGTAGTTTCATTGTTGTCATGTATAGATCACCAAAGCCATAGAGATGGAGTTCTTATTTAATACTGTTATGTGATTTGTCCCATACCATTTTGTGACTATGGGTTTGAGCTTTCCAAAAAAAGACTGGCTGGGGAAGTTATCATCCCCAATACGGCGTCCCAATGGATAGTAGGAAACATCCTATGGGCCATAAAACATACGTGAATATTGTATAACCAATAAAATACTTGCACAGCAACTGAGGAATTGTTAGAGGCTCAAATCACCAGACAACCAAACCATAACTGTGGAAGGGTTATTACGTTAGAAAGGTAAGGACGCACTGTCTGAAAGCCTTGTATTTCAAGTCGTTAGGATAAAATAAACCTGAAGACCAAAGGGAAAACATATGCCAAAAAGTGGACTTTAAACTTACTGACTCTTCGAGCCCAGAAATAAAAATACAAAGGGAACTAGTAAATCAAGCAACTAAATTAGCGAACTCTGCCTCTGACTTAAATAGGTCAGAATAACTACAGTCAGGGTTTATTGCTATGAGAAGATTGATGCAAGAGCCCTAAATATACCATTAGTCTATCGGGAGTTAGCGAAGAGCTTATACATAGCCAGTTTGCAGAATAACGATGCTTGTATAAAAGTTGATAGAACGTTTCTTCTTCTTATAGTGCCTATCCATTTTAGATGTTGGCGACCATCATGACAATCTGTATTTTGCAAACTGCGGCTCTGAAAAGATTTTGGTTGTTGTGTTGAACCACGTAAGTAGATTTTTCAGCCAGGAAACTCTTCGCATTCCTGGTTCCCGTTTTTCTTCTACTTTTCCTTAAACAATTAATGGCAGCAACCCATATCTTTTGCTGTTCCTCATGATGTGACCGAGGTATTCAATTTTGGCTGTTTTTATTATGATTAATAACTCTTTTCCTTTTTGCATTATTTTAAAACGTCCTGGTTAGTAATGTGGTTGGTATGAGATATCTTCAGGATTCTACGATAAAGCCACATTTCGAAAGCCGCAATTTTCTTACGAATACCATTTTACGATATAACGTTTACAATAAGCTTATTGGCTTAAGTAGGACCGGAACAACACACAGCTTTCGAAGGCAAAAACCGTGTCATTTGTCAAAATAAAGAAAAATTTGATTTTTTAATTGTTTCTTGCATGTAGCTTTTCAAACTTCAAAGCCACAATATGTTACATCACCTTTCTGTAGTGTAGTAAGTAGTCACTTTTGTTTTTAGTTATCTTATCTTTTGTATATTTTCAAGTATATAAGAACATAAGTATAAGTTTTGTATCTGATGGCAGTTGGAAGATTCGCATTGTCTCTTCCGAGGCACAAAATGTCTTTATCCAACTAATATTTTCTGAATGAATTCGTCAAAAGCGAAGGAAGAGAATACAGAATGGGAAACAAAGAAATAAAAATTCTTTGTTGCACACACGATGCAATATTGATAGCCCAAGATGAAGATAGTCTACAAAGACTGGTCCACAGATTTGATATAAGTGCAAAAGAATTTATTATGATAATCTGCTTTCAGAAAACAAAAACAATAGTAATCAGCACAAGTACCAACTAGATGTAAAATAGAAATCGATGGCATCAGTATTAAACAAGTAATAGAAATAAAATACCTGTAAATTACACTGTCTAGCTATGGAGACCTGGACAAAAAAGTGAGCAAATAGACCGGTAGGATGCCTTAATAAGACTATTAGGCGAAACAGACACATGACACATTAACACTGAAATGAAGTTAGGAATATAGAAAGTTAGTGTAAGACCAATAATGACATATGCCTCAGAAACAAGACCCGACACAGCCACAACGCAAAGGCTACTGGAAACAGTAGAAATGAGAGGACTGAGAAAAATTACAGGAAATACGTTGAGAGATCAAAAGAGAAGTGAAGACATAAGAAGAAAATGAACCGTACAGTGTATAAATGAATGGACATAAAATAGAAAAAGAAAATGGAAAAACCACCTACTTAAACAGAATGGAGGAGACCCGTGACGTCAAAATAGAAGAAAAAAAAAGAAGAATATTTTCTTACACTGATAGTTTGGCATTAGATGTTAACACAAACCTCAGCAGATCTATTTTTTCCTATGACACTCTTGCTAGCAAAAGATCTGACCTTACCAATACTTAGCATGACCTATCTTCTACAACACCAGTTATTTACTGCAAAAAAGCATGGGTTAAGCTTTAACTGAAGTTTGCTATACATTTCGAATTAATTCCAACAACAATTTCAAAACGTTCTATTTGTATAAGATGATAACAAAACAACAATAAAAGTCAACCTTTTAAATAATGAAAATCTGAAAAATCTGACATTGCTCGATGTAGAAAACTCCAGATTATCAATAAATATTCAATGTCGGTTAGAGGTAGTTGTGATGAACTCATCGAAAACTTTTAGTAAATAAAAACATAAATCTATAAAATATCTGTAAAAAGGAAAATCTTAAGGAAAGAATTAAAATAAAAGGAGAAAGGCGTAGTAAATTTTTTTAGAAGAGTCCAAAAATAGCTTTTTCGAATATATCGGTACATTTATCGTACTGTCATATTTATTCTAAACCAATAAAATATACTTTATATTCTTTACACATTCATTAAATTTTCTTTTTAAATTATACGCCTCTGTTGTTGATAGAATTGAATTTATGGAATGCTACAAAAATGCATTAAAGTGAAATACTTCAAAAACAGTCATTTACTAAGATTCTTTCGTTTCCTATCAAAAATATTCCTGTCGTTAACAAAGCTCGTTTATAATAATTTTAAATTTATAATTGTACGAGGTTTAGGTACTCGAAAATACCGTGAATTCTTTCGACAGGATTTCCAAGAACACTGGTAAATAATATATGGAGGGGAAATAACATTTGTTTATGCCAGACTGAAAGACTGAGTTAATTATGCAAAGAATGAATATTTCCAAGAATTGGGTATTATTATTTATAAAAGAGCTAAATAATACCTCACTTTAACTGCAAGAAAACTATTTAAGCATAACGGCATAACTTGTACAGAGGATAATAAAAAACGTAAATATGGAGGACAACTACAAATAGATATTTATGATTGACGTAGGGTATACAAGCTGGAAATACTGGAGTAATGGATTACCTAAAAAAAATACCTATTTAATACAATTGTAAGAATAAGAATAAGCACAAATACAATTATTCGGAATCCATAGTCTATGCAGTATTAAAATTCAGTGAAAATAATGCGAGGTGACCAAGAAAGATAAGATCTTATCTATTTATTAAACAGGAAGGAAAGAGGAAAAGTAAAAAAACTTTTTTCTGTCTCTACTTTTTGCTGTTTTAGTTTTCTGTATATATTTTTTTCAGATTCACAAAAAAATAATATTTGTAATATTTGAATAACTACATGATGGGAGAAAATCATTAGCAAAACGTTTTTCCGATCCTCTATTTGTATTGCACCGTTTGCATGGGGCAAATCTTGGTGTATTTGAGGACAGGTTTTGTATTTCGTATCCCTGATATCCACATTCTGTTTTTCTGTTTAGATGAAGAGTCCTTTCTTTAATCGAAATCTAAAGGCGATTGAAATCGATTGGATGTAATTGAATTTCGATAGCCTCTTTGAACATATGTGGAATGAAGTTTGATATTCTACTAAGCACTTGTGTTTAAAAACTAGAACATCGAAATAAACAACATGTGTTCCAAGTGGTACATTTAAATAAAAAATTAAAATTAAAAATCTAAATGGATTATGATAAAGATCAGAACGTTTTCAGACTAATCAGTTCATCTTCAGTGAACTTTTAGAGTACTTGCAGAACAAACCGCAAAACTGCAAAAAACAGTGGTTGGATTTATATTGAAGACATACTTGGGAGTAATAAATTATACAGCAAAATACCGATGTAATTGGATTACTAACCGGGAACCGTGAGTTCCTACTCGAAATAATATATTTTACATCCAAACTTTAGAACAGGAGTTCCTACTTCTGTTTCTTCGAACCAACACTGTTTCTATAAGTATTTTGTTTTGTTAAGGGTAATAATTCAAGTTGTTGTTCAAGTAACAGTGCGAGTGTGTTAGGTTTCGGTATACCACTATGTCTAAACATTTTGTTAAATTTTGGTTTTACTAAAACCACGGCTTACAAACGGCCTGAAAACACACTAAGAAGCTAGCTTGCCTTATTATCTTATCTTGTTTTACCTCATATATTCTTTTTCTTAAAGTTTCGTCTGCTACCAAAAGTTTTTTTTAACGTGGAAAAGTTTCACTTTATATGTAACGGCTCTAAAAGTTTAATGAAGCTCAAGGTATACCATTGTCTTAGATTTCGCAACCAAAAGGTTTGCCTTCTTACTCTACCTTTTTTTACTTTCAAGTAAACATTTCACTTCTACATTTTTACTAAGTCTGCATAGGTCTTCAATATTGGTCTTACTGTCTATCCGCGATATGCGCAGTATTCTATGAAAACACCAGCATTCAAATGCTTCTAACTTTTTAATCTCTGATTGTTTTAGCGTCCAGGCCTCATATCCATAGAGTCATCATCATCATTAACACTATAACCGTATATGAGCCAAAGCCTTATTTAGAACATTTTATCATTCCGTCGTATCTTTAGTCATTCTTCTCTACCCTTGAACTTAGATTATAAGTCGTATCCAAGTCGTATTCACACAAACGATTACTCCAAAGAAATCAAAGTTCGAATAGAGAAAGCACGTACAAACTTAAATAAAATGAGAAAGTTACTTTATGCAAGGGAACTAAAATTGGACTTGAGAGTTGGGCTGGCAAGGTGTTATATTTTCTCGACTCTGCTTTATGAGATGAAAGCATGGACACTTAACGCATCGACTGCTAAAAAGTTGGAAGAATTTGAAATGTGGGTGTATAGAAGAATCCTGAAGATATCATGGACCGAATATGTGACAAACAACGAAGACATGAGAAAAATCAACAAAAGAATGGAAGTATTGGAAACCGTCAAGATACGAAAGCTGCAATACCTGGGACACGTTATGCGTAATGAGAGATACAGCCTACTTCAATTCATTATACAAGAGAAAATCCAGGGCAAGAGAAGTGTAGGAAGAAGAATAATCTCATGGTTGCGTAACTTGAGGGAATGGTACTGATGCACATCAATTGAACTATTTAGAGCAGCAGCATCTAAGATCAGAATAGCCATGATGATTGCCAACCTCCGACTCGGAGATGGCACGTGAAGAAGATTCCAAGTTGTCTAGGTACCTACGTTTCGATCTACCCCAAGTAGGTCGTCCCGTTGACCCTCTTCAGTCTAATACTTTTCTCACCGTCGTATCATCCTCCCTTCTGATTACGTGCCCAATCCATCTGAGACGTGCTATATTAATCTTAATCTTTCACAACGTCAGCTTCTATATAAATCAAAGTTGTAACGTCTACGCCACAAACCCAGCTCTTTTACTTCTAAATATATTAGAATCGTTTCTAACGCAAACTTGCTTGACTTCTTTGCAGACGTTGTTATTCTTAGTCAGTAATGAACCTAGATATATAAAGGTATCCACACCTTTTAACTTCGTACCATCTAAGTTCCTGATTACCAGACTTGGAGAAGCACACATATTTTGTTTTTTGAGCAATAATTTTTAATTATTATTCAGATTTAGCCATACGGCTCTCACTCACTCTAAGGAAAAAAGTCACTTATTTCAGATACCTACGGTATCAAAGTCTTGAGCTCTGATGGGGCTCTTGGGGTAAGTGTTGTTTGTGTCGGTAATTTAGTAACTAGTATGAGAATTGCTTTATTATGTGCCACTTGGTAGTTTGTGAGCACAGTAAGGTTCCAATATAGCTTGAAGTTCTCATTATCAGGCATGTTCTATAAAACTATCGATAGTATGAAAGATGGTTGGTTTGGAGAAGTCTCAACCCCTAGAGACTGAAGAAAGATTTCCTTCTTTTTATTAACTCTGCGTATACAAATATTGGTAATTCTACCTATCCAGGATATACGCAGAATTCTACGATAGCAACAACGTTCAAATGCCTCTAATTTATTAATCTCTCATTGTTTCAGCGTCCAGGCCTCAAAGCCGTAGAGTAGCAATGAACATAGTACTTAACACCGTCATAGCCTCATCCTTAGGCTCATCTTTAGATTTTTATGGTATAATACTTTTTTCATTCAATACTGAAATCAAAAAATGTGCCCAGCGGGTCTACTAGTCAGTAATAAAACCGACGCTGATGTATGCCAGTAAAACATGGATTATGAACCAGCATGAAGAAAAAACAGTAGATATCTGGGAAATAAAGGTTCAGAAAAATTTTCAGAGAAAAACACATGAAAGAAAATATCTAAAGAATACGAACAATAAAGCAATAATGAGGATGTACAAAGAAATAACAAATGCGGCAAAAATACGAGCAGAAAGAGCTAGATGGTTTAATCAGATGACAAAGAACCAAAATTTTACAACAATACTGAATGAGGGAGGAATGAGGAAAAAAGAAAGGAACGTTTAAAGAAGAAATGGTAAGAAGCAGTAACGCAAGAATTGTTAGAAATTGGCGCGAGAGATTGTAGAGAACAAGCAAGGGACCGGAAAAATGGAGGAAAATTACCAAGTTTTTGGGAGCCAGGATCTGCAAGGCCTGCAGCGCTGATGTATATACAACACTCTTCATATTTACAAATTATTGTAGTCTAGTATAGATTACGTTATACTATAGTATAGTAGTAGTAATATTAGTAGTATCTTATTTTTACAAATTTATGTAAAATATAATATATGGATTATGAAAGAAAATAGACGGCCCTAATAAAATAAAATTATTTCAGGAGGAGACCTCTGCATGCTTTATTAAATCGCACAGTATTGCGATAGGTAACACTAATATTAGACTTACCGTGGCTGCCGTACGACGAATGCATGGTCTGGTGGTAATACCTAGCTGCCCTTTGGGTACCCGAAGGATCCAAGAAGAACGTCCCCATATGTTCAGCGACACCGGAACTAAGGTCTGAATTCCCTCCATCAATTCCTTGGCCCGGACTAGCCGAAGTCCCAGTCCTGGGACTCTCGTACCACCTAGGCAACTCGTTTGTCATCTCCATAATCATCAGTTACTGAGTTTTTCTAACACTTCACACACGAAAAATTCCAAAAATAAAACTCGTACGAAAAAAATCGAAAAATCACACGTGAACGCGGATAATCTCTTTGGTCATAGTAGACTGTTGTAAAAAGCAAGCAATTGTTTCGATGCGACGGGCGACGACGATGATGGTGACTTGATCTGAAAAACAAAGTCTCTTATCATTTCGGTGTTTTTTTGTTTATCAGTAGAGCTTTTTATTATCAAATTTTTGCAGTGATTTTATTTTTGTTATATTGAGTGTTGAGTAAATATTTGATCGAAGATAAACTAATATCTTGAAGGTTTGTCAGCGATTAGGAGCATGTTTGTAATACGATAAGATTTGTTGTAGTCAACTGTGTGTATATATCAGTTGAATAGAAGCAGTTAACTACCTACTACACATGATTTATTTTAAGAATAATCATACTAACATTTAAAATATTTATTTTATAGGTGATATATCTTTCGAGATGTTTAAGATCCATAGTACTAGACTGTTCATATTTTCTTTTAACAAGTTATTCTAAATGTACTTATCTGCATGAAACCTATAACTTGATGTATCTACTGAAAAAAATGTTAAATTTATTTAGACAAAGCTTTATTGAAGTTTAACAACAAAACAAATTATTTGATACGTGATATAGATAACGACAATATTATAAAACTGACAAAGATAAATAAAAAAAGTTATCTAAAAATGTATTTTAATAAAACTCTTTTGATAAAAACAAAATCACTATTAATATAATATGTGCGCAATATAAAGACATATGAATTATCTGGGATAGATCCAAAGGTTGGTACTATGTTAAGGACGTCTGTGCAATACTGATAGAAATTGAACAATATAAAATATAGAAATAAACTAAACTACAAACAGTAACTGTCACAAGTAATAAACTCATATCGTGGAATCCAAGTAAGCCATACTGTTTCTATAAAACTCTATAGTAGATGAAATTATTGAGTTTTTAATACGCGAGTAGGTGGCGACCATAACTGACTGGCTAGGTTTACCAAGCCAGAGGGGCGAGGTTTGATCCCAGTAGACACCAGAAATTTTTTAATTTAGAATTTAACTGAACCGTCATGGTGTTTGGAAGGCACCTAAAGCCGTTGGTCCCGGTAGGTAAATAGTCTCTAACACTAAAACCGGAACCAGAAAATTACACGAATGGAAGATATACCTACAATATGCCGATTGGGTGCAGTACTACCGGGTATAATAAACGGCCTCCCAAAAAAAGCACGCGAGCAGTTAACATTACAACTGGTAGAAAGAGATCAGAAACTGCGGCAAAAAAATGTGGTGAGATGATTTAGAACTGAAGATATCACCTGAGAAGTTTGCATAAAGATATTAATGTGTGCAAAGATGAGGGGTACAAATGTTGCTAAACATTACAAATCACAAATATTACAGGATAATTAAGCCCAAGCAAGACAGTTAAAGTTGAAATAGAACAAAACAATAAGTATTAATAAATGAAAGGATTTTATTTCAAATAAATTTTATATTTTCTATATCCATATTGGGAGTATAGACTGGAAGTAAATGAAAAGAAAACAACGAATATGCAGATGGTGGAAAATATTGAACATTTAGAACAGTTTTGGAAAGTATCCCCAGGCAGGGAATATAACTTTGAGATACTTTGATGTTTTAAATATTTGGGAGTAACGTTAACAGATAAAAATAAAGAAACTTAAGAAATCTCTATCCATATATGTATTTACAGAATATTTTTGTTAACAAAGAATAAAGTTGTAAAATCTGTTTGTAGGTACCTACATGTTTAAAAATCATATAGTAGTCTATCGTTTATTGAACGATAAAGGTAAAGGAGTCTTATCTACAATGTCACCTAAATAATAACAAGTTAGGTAATCTTGATAAGTCTGATGATAATTTAAAAACACGAGTTTATGTTTATTTAAATTAACTATAAATAGTACTTTTCACAATTTAAATAAAAATTGAGTACTCTAATAAAAATTTCATATATTGTATAAAAAATAAGACTCAATTTTCTGTGTACATGTTTCGATTTTCTAGCGTCTTTAGCTTTCTGCTCGGGATCAATCAATGTGCATCATAGAACCGTGAGACCCCATCCTACTACTCTTTATTTATTCGTGAATTCTACTTTAATCCCGGGGATCCATTTTTGATTAAATACTGCTGCATTTGAAAAATATTTAGTTGGAATGTCGCTCCAACCACAAACTTACTAATCTAGTCAGTTCGAAGTAAATCCGCCAGGGCACCGAAACATGATTCGACTTTCTTGAAATTACAGATATAAATAGGGGAATGAATGGAATAGGGGAATATAAATGTCGATATTTATAGATGCTTATGTTTCCAGTTAATTAAGTTATGTTTTACATTATGTTCGTTAGAAACGCCAAACTTCTATGGTGAGTTTATCTTTAAAAATATGATAGAAATAAAAACAAGACCTTAAAATAAATGATTACAGATATAACCCAAGGATATTAACATCCAAAATTTGCAAAATTACACTTTGGTTTAAATACAATTGCTTGGTTAGTTAAAGATGCCACGATGGATCAGCTAACGACAGTGAAATCGGACTCTTCTGATTATCTACCATGAATTGTATTGTAAGAGAACCGTAGCAATAATAAAATGAATAATAAAATTTAAAAGTAAATAAATAATTGTATGGGTTAGTGAGACAGTATTCGATATGTACTAAAGAAACTGTGTTTGGTATTGCCACGAATACAATAAAAGCCAAACAAAAATCCTTCAAATAACTTCAATGTGAGAAACTATAGATTTTTAATTTCAAAGAGGTCGTTTGGACTTCTTTCACACTGTAACTTACAGTGTGAAAGACCTTACATCTATCGTGTATTACAGAAAATCTAAAAGAAAACATATTATCTGCTTTGAGATACGTTGATTGCCTCAATAGTAATAGCGTTTGCGATATGAGTGATAGTTCATTCTTTACAAAACTGTTGGCAATACCGTTATCATTAATGTCTTTATTCGTTAGCACATAACAAAGTTGCTTCATTATGTTTCACCAATTGCTTTAAGGGCTGTTTAAGTTTATAGGTCTTATCTGTTATCTACTTCAGAGTGAGATATTTAGCTTTTTAGGTGATATAATTCTTATCTCTGAAGGTGTAAGAGTAACCCTTTGTAGAAATTGAAGACTATGTCGGACTGATCTTATTGAAATATCAACTTAAAGAAAAGCATCCAAGAAGGAGACCTGTTATCAATTTAAAGGTTCTTGATGATAAGTATTGTGATGTTTCAGATGATAATTGCACTAACCTTTTTGTTTATGCCAGTACTATCTTGCGAACACATGATCAAAATTAATTAGGATTCCAGGCGTGGAATTCCCTTTTTAAGTGTGTTTTGGATGGCTTACAAAAGAATCTGGGCTTAGGCAACATAAGTTTGCACCTCATTCAAATAGTGTTGAAATTTGAAGAATTAAAGAGAATATGGTTAAGACAAATGGATTAAAATACAAAACGGTAATAATTTAAAAGGTAATATAAAATAAAGACATCCTATTATATAAAAAAGGAAACATAAGGTAAAGTACACACCATGAAAGAGAAAAAAGGCGTAAAACAGTAACAAATATTGTGAAAATATATGCCAATGAAACAAAAGAATGACACAAACTGACTAAATGAATATATATAATGATAGTAACAATAGGTTAAATTTATGTAGTTTATGTAGAAATACTATGTATTAAATTATGTAGAAAAATTGGACTCCAATTGAAAAACGGGGCTCCAATACGAATTTATAATTATACTGATAGTAGAAAACAGTGACTAAACACAGGAACCAATGAACCGGAATAGAAAAGCTGCTCAAAGACAACTCAAAAAATTGAAGTAAGAACGCATAACGCATTTAAAACAAGTTCACCTTGTTATAAAACAAATCAAAAGATTTAGTTTCATATAAACATCTAAGAGTTAACTTAAGGTAATTTTTTGTTTCTGGTAGCACCTGTATTGAAATAAATATAAAATATGTTATCTACAGGTGATAGCAACCTCTAACAATGTTAGTTGATAAGATTAAAATTTGAAATTAAATATTAATTTTATAAAATTAAACTACAATTTGATTGTAATAAAGTTACATTATACGTTGGTTTTGACGTTTCGATTCCAACTCCGGAAATCGTTTTCAAAAAAGAATATTTAAAAAAAATAAAGATGTTAAAAATTTGAAAATTCTCTGTTTATAGAATATATTATATTTAAAAAGGATATTTTGTGACTACTTCTTAAATTGTATTATAAATATAATTTATTCATCAAGGTTCATTGAAACGTTAAATTACATCATCAATATGGAATAAATATCCATTCAACCACAAACTTGTTTCCTCTTTAATGGCAAATTAGTCATGAGAAAAGCAGTTATGATATTTTTGAATATGTTTAAATGTATTCAAATTGTATGCTGATTAGACGTGTTCATAATCAGTCATCTTATTTTTTGTTGCAGAAATGACAAATCATAGAGGAGATTAATCTTATAATCCCATTCATATATCGGCGAGAATAATAATTTTGTAGGATTTGAATTACCAGATTTAATTTTTACATAAATTTGCAAATGTTTGTGTTAACAAGTTTTCATAATAACTTACGGAGTAGATGTATCTATCTTTTAATATTTTTCAATAGAATAGAATTGACATATGGTTTATTGTCACTGAAAATTGTATAATTTTATGAAAAAATCGTACAAAAAGTTTATAACATATCAATAACAATTAAAATTGTCTGAAATTACATATTTCGTCAATATCACAAAATAAAATATAATAAAACAAACAAACCATTACAAATTTGAAGTTGCTGCATGTGATACCCAAATATACATTAAGAAAAATACTTTAGTTACTTGTACATAAAGGTACTGTAATTTGGTCTTTCAGATAGATAGACTTTTGTGATTTTACGGAACTTGGTGCAAGATGTTGCGGATTTAAGTTCTAAATGAGATGTTTGTATACTTTTTTTGCCGAATATAATATAGATTTCTTTACTAACTCAGTTGATAGGATCGGTAACTAAACATCAAAGGTTGAATTTCTGGTGGAGTATGTAGTCATGATTAGGTCTTGCTGGAAAAACATCTAGCATTTAAGCAAACAGTTTATAAAATATATAAAGAGGAAAACGTTAAAATCCCGTGATTTTTAAAGTAGCTTCTGCAATGTGCAGTTTTTTTTAGGCCAAACACATATCGTATTGCTCTTTTATGCAATTTAAAAATAATATCAGATTGGGCAGCTGTATTAGAACCCCAAAAAGGAAGACCATCGAAGATGAGATTTAAACAAAGAAAAATATGTTATTTTGGAAGATGCTAAATTAATTTCCTTTGAAAGAGATCTTATTGCATAGCAGGCTAAGGCTAGTTTATTCTTACTTAGCAAATCGATAAGAAGGGACCATTTGAGGTTGCTGTAAATAAAAGTACCAAGAAATGTTACAGAATCAACGATACTGATCTGGTTGTTATGAAAACGCAAGGGTTGAAGAGCTTCTTTATAGTATAATGCTATTGCCTTTATCCGCGTTAAAAGAGCGTAAATTATAGAATCAGATAAGGTTTTTATTATAAGTTGGTTAGAAGTTATAGTTGCTAGAAGAGTGTCTAGAGTTTCTCCAGGTGATACTGGTATTATCAGCAAAAAGAAAAATTTTTCCATCGATTTTGAAATTAGTGATGTCATTTACAAAAACAAGTAAAAGTAGAGGACCCAATACTGAACTTTGTAGTACTCCACATACAATTTTTTGTGGCTAGAGTCAGTATCATTTGTTCTAACTAGTTGTTTCCTATTACCCAAGTAAGATTGGAATCAATTCAAAGAAATGCCTCTAATTCCTTAGAAATTTGGGTTTGTACCAAAATTTCGTGATTTACACAATCAAAAGCTTTGGCATAGTCACAATAAACAGGGACAATGTAAAGATTATTGTTTAGTACTCGGTAAACTACATGTAGTACCTACAGAAAACATAGCATCACTGGTTAATTTATTAGATAAAAAACCGAACTGATTTTGTGATAAAATGTTTTCAATGAGAAAGGATATAAGCTGGGCTTTTAATAAGTTTCAATCATTTTGGATAGTACCGGTAGTAAGAAAATAGAACTATAGTTGCAGGAAGGTATAATGATATATACCTACAGCAAACAGTATGAAAAATTATAGGTAAATAAAAGATATTTAAATGCATATTTACATTACAAATTCTATAAGTAGAATCAAGTTTACTGTAATTCAAAACAAAAAATGATCTTTATACTGTAGCAGAAAATAAAAAACACCAAAAAGAAATAATTAAACTAGTTAAAAACACAAACTTTCGATAAAAATAATAGACATTTCGGTTAGTAAAAGACTACTTAGAGACAAAAAGTTCCGGTCTACGAAATGAAACAGCTACGCTTTTTATGCGTGCGAATACAACTTTTAAATTAAACTTCGATAAATATCAATAACGAAAACAATTGAACGTTGGACAAGTTTGTGAAAATAGGTGTGAAAATTTTATCACAAAGAAATGCTGGGCATTCGGAAATACGGGTCATTATGATGCAAAGAGCCATCTTTAAAAGAAAACAGTAGATTTTTAAACCGGCATACAAAGTTAATAAAATTCATTTAAAAAAAAACAAGCATTATAAAATAATGTAGGAAAAACTAATTTTGTGGGAATCGGAATATTTATATATACGCCAAGAACACACAATGTCATGGAATTTCAGGAAACTTATTATACGAGATTCGAGGAGATTTATTAATACAATTAGGTTGTGACGAATTGATGTTTAAATTACTAGTACTTAAACCCCAACCATTTCGGAATTATACAAATAGCATCGACTTCTACATTGTTGTTGGTACTCCTAACAAATTCCACAGTGCATTTTTTTATTTGCACCAATTACTATTGGATTAAAAAAGTAGATCAAGAAGCAGAAACAATCTCAAGATTTTTTTAGATAGGTATAGATAAGATCACAGGAACTGATAATACGGTTAAAACGATGTAAAGGTTAGATAATAATATACCTAATCAAAAAAATTAGAGAGTCAAAAATAATAGAGCAAGGTGACCACAGTGAAGACAAATAAGTCGTCTAGAAACTATAAAAAAATATGACCAAATAAAACAGAGTATTGGACAACGATCACTGATAGATAACTTATTAATATGCTTGTTTAATGAGCTTTCATGTGCAGTTCTTAGTAAATATTTCAAAATACCAGCAGGTATGTCGTTTTAGAAAGTGTCATTAGAAGGCATTTCAAAAAACAATATCTAATAGCCTTTCTAATTTTAGTTTCCTAGAATTTTTACAAATTATGCTGAAGTAGCTAAAATAAAGTTTAACCAAATAAAATAAGAATGTGTTTCGAAACTATTTTACGATTGTTTAACCAAATAATTTGTATTTTTTGCTGTCGAAATATTGTTGAAAGGCTGTGAGAATAAAAATATATTTATACTTTAATGTTCATCTACAACTTGGTTTTAAAACGAAGAATCAAGTTGCCCATCTAATACTTATAATCAAGATAATATAAGGGCAAATATGTCTTATTATAGATAAGATCCATATCCAACTATTATTGATAAGCCCCAAAAAAACCCCGACAAACTTTATCACTTGTAAAAAGGTACTTACCAAATCTTTTAGTATATCCACATGATGTCATCCGCAAACTTGTCACTATCACCGTTCACAGTCAAAAAAATCAATGTACACATCACTAAATCCTGTATCAGTCGGTCATTCTTATCAAAAACAAAACAAAAAGGTACATACCATGTATGCTCGATACTTTCACGCTAAAATACACGGATATACTAAATGTTGGAAGACAAGCTTGCATCGGTCACCCCTGGCAACCTGTTTCGGAGATGTTCGGGGCTGGTCGGAAAACGAGCTGAATTGGTTGGATGCCAAACCAAGTTAAGGAGGAGTTTAGCTAGTGAGGCGGGTCGATAACATAAAAGATGTTTTAATTTTGTATTGTTTAGGGTTATATTGAAATATTATATCTGTTTATTCTACTTGTTACAGACTTGACTTCTCAAACATTTAGATTTCAGTCTTACTCTTGTAAAATCATTTTAATGAGTAGAAGACTTGGATAATGATTTTATTGTAATAGTGCTACACAATCTAATAAATTTTAGCTGATATATAAGTAGAGAGGTTCAGTTGAGAAATCAGTAAGATTTTTCAGGAAAAACCACTTTCTCTTGGAAAAATATTCAATAATCAGAGAGGTGGGAGATCCTCCAATGAGATAAAGCTTCAAACAAAACACTACTATTTGACAAAATGGCGACCACAAATCAACGGGCCACGCCTCTTTAAAGATTGTCTGCCCCTTTCCATGCTCACGTCTGGCATTGGTTCTCTCTTCTTTTTTTCTGTTTGGGATTTAAAACTCATCTTGTCTTGTAGTTCTTTTGTTTTGGTATCACTCGTCCGCTTTAAATATTGAGAGCTGTTACTAATTTTGTCGATACCTAGAAAGGCATTATGTATGTGTATCGTCTGGAATTCAGTGAATTTCACTGAATTTACATTTCCTTGTTTTGGAATTTAAAATCTGCGGCTCTGAATATTCATGAACTGTCACGGGTCTACCGTTTAAATGGTAATGGCAAAATAAATTCTACACGTTTTGTTGACTCGTTGTTTTAGTGAAAGTGTGCTATGTTTCATTAACATATGTTAATAAATATGGGTTTTTGTTGTGTCTGGAGAATTTTTAACAATAAGAATGACATTATTAAGACATTGTGCATTCTATAAATACTAAATACATTCAGTTGATTTACTTAGTACTTATCTACTACATTTACACTTTTATTAACTGCATTATTTGGCCTGATGCCAGCAAATACGTGGTTGTATAAAGCTGTCCGAAGTTGTTTTGATTTTTTTTTTAGAAATTATACTTATCTAGTTTTGTTTTCATCAAGTACAATTAGTTTTAACCTTGTGTCTTTACTACATTCGTCAAGTTATTTGCACTCTTGTTTACATGGTTTTGGAGTCTCTTTCCGTGAGATTTGGCAATTTAACCATTGTATCTAGATATTACTTACCATATCAATGTTTAGGTTACTACTCTAGGTACAATAGGTACACTTTGGCACTTTGATCTGAAAACTTTGCTGAAACAGTCACATAACTAGATAACATAAATTTATTCAATCAACGCATAAATCCACGCATTGCAGTATTCTCTTAGGTATATATAATAAGCTTGTTAGGGATTGATACGAATTACGATCAAGAAACTAACACGGTCCTTTCTTAATCTTCCGATGACCAACCTTTTTTTCTTACAGGGGTCTAAAATTACCCCTGTCAAAAATGACAATTGATAAAAAAATTTGTTTAAGAAAAAAATTAATGCACCTATTCAAAATTTTAATGTTGGAATTGTATCAATAAATGATTAATTACCATCACTAAGACTTATTTTTAATTAAAACTGAACAAAGATCGGAAATATCATCTGAACTTAGAACTAAAGAATTTTGAAAGTACCTATACACTAATTTACGTCGCCACAGGTATAACAAACAATTTTTTTAAATATTGGAGTGTTTCTTGCCGAAAAAATGTTTGCATTTGTCGCATTTCGATCTTAATTTTTTATCGGATGACTGCAAATTTTACATCGACCACATTTCCTGTGATTTTCAGTTGGCTCTACATCTTCAGAATATTCTGAAAAAAATTTTGGTAGTTCCATATCTATGGCTGTTTGAATGTGTTTATCTACACCTTGACGCTGTAGAGATTATATAAAGGGCGTAACTAGCTCAAGGGCCAAATCTTGAAAAAAGTGCCTTGTTCGAAAAGATTTCCTTTTTCGTATTTATCTTGATATTTATCTATGTATATGACAAATGGATTTATACCACCTGTCAATAAAATTGAAAAATTCATCTAGAGGCCACCGCTTTGTATTATGCATAAATATTCCATGACCATATTATCCAAACTATCAACTTCACCTCTATGTTTATTATACTCCAAAATAATTTGGGGCTTATAGGCTGTTTCTTCGCCAGACACGTTTAAGTCAGAATGTTGCGTGCTCAGCAGCAGAATGTTCTTAATTTTTTTTCGGTAGATAGGTACATAAGAAGATAAAATGGCATCTGTTATATAGGTACAAAATTTCTCTTGAATGTTCCGCTCGATTTTTGTCAAGGGTAAATTGATTGGATACGTACCTCCGTAAGATTTTTTCTAATTGTCGTGTAAGTGTTTTAGATTACTGTAGAAGTTTCTTTGATGATAGTATCGAGGTAAAAAAGTTGTTCGTGGTCACACCACAGCCAGATCCTAATCCAGTAACTAAATCCAAAACGACACGCTTACCTATAAAAGAAAAAATCATTTAGCACTATTTACCTATATGATATCGCTATCTATAATAATTATTTTCTTGCTCTTTTTCTGGTATGTTATTTGTCATTCCTGGGTAAACTTTTAGGTTCTAGCAATAGGTATCTACCTATTAGTCGAATCACACAATACCCAAATTTTTATGCCATAGGCATTTATCTGGCTTAGATTTCATGTAGACCCTTTCATCTTTCACGAAAAGGTACAAGTTTTTGGGAGTATAGGTTCGGAGGATAGGCCTTTTTACAGTTTGAGGCGAAAATGTCACGTATCTCTCATATTGGAGCTAACTTATTCGAAGCACCTTTTTTTTGGGCGTGTTGAGAGATCGTCAAACCATAGAAATCACAAGAGAAGTAAATACTTTATTCTGTTACGGGGCATTGTTGCTCGAAAAATAGGACTCTGAAACGGCGAGTTTTTGTAATCCACAATCCGCTCCAAAATTGGTTCGTGATTTGCCTTGAAGCATACGACAATAAGCAATAGCCCTATATAGGCATACAGTTCTTTCTTACTGACGGGGTTCCAGTTATCGCCTAAAATTGATTGTGCGCCAATATAAGTTTCAGGAATGACAATGTCTATAATTTTACCGGAAAAAAAGTTTGAAAGCTTCTGTATACGTAGTAAAATTTGAGTTGTACTCAGTTTTACCAGGCCTTTTAGCTAGGATGTTCCTTGCTAAAAGTTAAAAGCTTTCAGATTTCTTTCCATTCTACAATGTGCCATTCACTTCCATGATTATTTGTACTTCAACAATTTATTAAAGAAAAACATACATTTGAATTGATTCCTCTTGGTCATCCGAAGGTTAATATGCTCTTTCCACCGAAGTTTGTCATTAAGTATCATAAGAAGATATTTTGCTGTATTGTCATTCAGTTGTTCCATTAGTGAAGACTAGTTGTGACTAGTGTGATGACAAAAAATAGCTTCAGAATAATATTTGGTACACTCGTTAAGATATTCTATGTTTTAGAATAATTTACAAACTTTTTTTGGTCATGTGAAACACGTAACTCTTAAACGATATACTTAACTAAACTCCACATATGTATAAGCGACAATGTGTATTTAAAAATTTAATCATAGATAGAAAAATACCTATAATATTATGCCTTGCCGATACGGAACATCTTGTAGAATTGACTTAGAACTTACGTTGATTTTTTTCTGTTTGATCACAGTGGTCCGCAAACACTAGCGTGAAACAACTAATAAAAAAAAACGTTATAAAAACGACTAACCAGTTATATGACTTGCACCATTTCGTCCCATAAGTTCATAAAAAACAATTTTAGAGTCTTTCGCAATTTAACTTTGATATTATTGATAACCGTCATTTTTAGTCCGCGTTGGTTCAGAACGTAACCCATGATTAGTTCGCCAATGTTGAAGGAACAAGGGCAAATAAATAGAATTTGTTTTCGCATAGATGAGGTAGGTATCAATAGAATTTAGTGGAATTCCCTAATACCATCAAATTCTTACATTTAATACATCCGTCATATGCGAGTCATTTTTCAATGACTATTTTTAAATTTTTTAAATATTCAATTTGAAAACAGTGCAGTTTTTATGACCGAAGAACTGTTTAAAAGAAAAATTATAAATATCGATACTTACCTCTTTTCTCAATTTTACACTTTACAAAATTATGTTATAAAATCTGTGCTATCAATAATTTTGAAATGTAATATTAGGTTGTAAATATTTGTGAGGGCTGAATAAAGTTTTGTGTATTGGACCAGAATTTCCAAATATTGTTCCAAAGTTATTTTCTTGTGGCATTTTAAATTAATTACTATTTAACTGGGAATGAGCCACAATTAAAGGATAAAATACGTTTATTGACGTTTCAATTTCCACTTCGGAAATCGTTCTCAAAATACAAACAGTAAATTAAACAAATTTTTGTTTTTTGTTACTTAGTGAAAAATTCTTCTAATTTAATTTTATCTGACTCATTTATATTGACAATTCAGACATACATTATGCATTTTAAAGTAGACGACTTTAAAATGATATTGCCAATACTGTTGAGTTGCGCTCCTGGGACGACTTTACTAATAAGATAGTACATTTGATTACATGAAATCAACTTTAACTTGAGAATATCATTCAGAAAAAAATCATAGCAAGTAATTCGTCTTTAAAAAGACAAACACATGCCATGATGACAATAAAATTCTGCTGTTAGTGATTCCATAGTAAATTATGAGGGAAAAATCAGGAAAAAAAACCTCATAATACTATCCCGACATGGTTGGTATTTGGTCGTGCATTTAGTTTGCCGTCAATAAACACCAAATTCTGATTTTATATGTTTGTTATTTAAAAAACATAAATGATGTCTCCTCTATATGTTACTGACTTACTAATACTGGTATTTTCTTATTAATAACTTCCTCTTTTAATATGGGTAACCAGATCCTACTACATTCTGCCGAGGAATTTGCGACACAATTGGTCTCATTTAGTATAATTAGAGCCGCTTCTTTGATTTTTCTTTTGTTACCATCCGTTTCTTTTAGGACTACATAATTATTCCATTGAACCTTATGTTCATTATCCCATGTGTGTTTACATATTTGAGATCTATCAAATTCTCTATTTTTAAAATAAGATTAATGTTCACTTATTCTAACATTTAATAGCCTTGATGTTTCACCTAAATAAAACTGATCGCATTCACAAGGTATTTTATAGATGCAATTCTTTGTCCTTTCTTGTTCATTGTTAGGTTTGGTTTTGGAAAAAAAGATCTCAACGTGTTTGTTGTTTTGAATGTTGTTGAAATGTTGAATTTATTTTCTATCCTTTTAAGTTTTTCTGATAATACTTTTATGTACGGTATTGTTATTTTCCTTTATTATTATTTTTTATTTAGTATTATTATTATTCCTTGTGTATGCTGTAGGATCTCGTTCTAAGTTGTTCTGTTCTTTTCGATCGATTGTTGAAAATTCCTTATTTATAAACGATAAAGAATAATTATTTTTTAATAAAACAGATGTTAACAAATGTTTTTCTTCCAAGAACGAATTTTCGTTAGAACAAGTAATTTTGGCTCTATCGTAGAATGGTTTAATGATTCCCTTTTTAATATTAATATTGTGATTTGATTTGAAATTTAAATATCTATTGGTGTGTGTTGGTTTTCTATACACCTGAGTCTCATATCCAGTATCGTTCTTAGAGATTAAAATGTCTCTTCTGTTATTGTCTCTCCTCTATCGTTTATATCATTTAGGAATGATATAAACGAGGCCATATTGAGAATACATCATCTACATACCTCCACCATACTGTGGGTTTTAAATTTTGTTTAGATATTCCCAAGTTAAAGTTGATTTCATGTAATCGAATGAACTATGTTATTAGTAAAGTCGTCCCAGGAGCGC